>BMAW01113018.1:925-37500 GCA_019974015.1 Nephila pilipes
TCCGATCTCGCACTTCCGATCTCGCACTTGTAACGATATTTAAAAATCAAGTTAGCAAAAATACTCTAAGCGAAACAAATTAATAAAAATCTAATTTTAAAATTACGTATTGAAAGAATTAAAAAAATATATTCTTAAAATTAAAGATTTTACAATTAAGTAAGTTACAAAAACTGAGAAATATACAGAGAATATGTATGATTGATAAGTGGCATGCTAAGAAATAATTGAAAAAAATGAAAATCCTGAAAAAATAAACAAAATAGAAATAAAGCTTTTTAACACCTACCATTGGCTTAAAACAGAAGGACAAGCTAATACATGTAATAATGATCAAACCTCCAGGCACAGTTATAGCTTTACAAAAAAGGTAAAAACCTAATATTCAAAAGCCAAATAAATTTAGGCACACCATAAGAAAAGAGATAGAAAAAGAAAACCCAAATTAAAAAAATACTGTTAAGAACCATTAATGCCTAATTATAAACTACATTGAAACAGAGAAATCCGTAAAATGTAAAAAAAAATAAAATTAAAATAAGTGAGAACATTTTTACGCATAATTAAAGCAGATTGAACCTGTTATGGCGTTGTAACAACTATTTTTGACACTCAAAATAGTACCTGCCTAAAACCCAACACTTTCTTCTGTATATTAAAGTTAGAAATAAAATTCCGGTAGTACCATCTATGTACCAAATTTATAATTAAAACTTTTCGTAGGAAAAAAAATACTTAAGAAACCACTAAAATTATAGATAAATTGAAATACTGAATGCAGAAGAAATTAAAATCAATTATTAAATAAAAACCAATTAGTAAATATTTGAAAAAACGAATAAAATTATCCAATTTTACGATTCCTATATTTAAAAATGATTTTTAGGAATAGAATAAGATAATAATTGAATGCATGTATTATGTGAACTATTTCGATTATTTTGAATACCTTATTAACTATTAACTAATTTAATATAACGAAGAATATAATTATATCAAATGTTAAGTATTTAGTTTCTAAAGTATTTTTATTAGTTTTTTTAAATTTTAAATAAGAAGTATAAAAAAATAATTAGTATTTACATCTTGGGTTAAATTTATTTTCAAATATTGTCAAGTCATCTATGCATTGAGCCACAGTACAGCTATTATTATCTGTAAAATATTTTTCATTGAAACATACATATCTATTAGCATGATTGCTACTAGCAGGACCATTTTGTGGTACGTCTTTAATTTGCTTATATTTTTCATCATTAAAAACATTCTGATTTTCTATTAAAACTGAATTAATGATAAATTTAAAGTTTTCATAAAAATTGGAAATATCAATTTTTAGCTTTTTTTTAAAAAATTAACAAGAGTTTTGTTAATTCTTCAAAGTCTATAAAGTTTAAAAATATCTACCTAATCATAGCTTTATATTGAGAAATTCTCCTTATCTGCAATACATTTAACAATATCATCATGAATTTTCATTATAGCAGACATATTTGTAAAAAGTTTTTTTGTAAAATTTTTTGCAAAATCTTAAATGTTTAGTAATGCAAGTATTAAAACCATTAGTTACAATTCAAAATGTATTTGGTACTTAACGAAATTTAGGTGTTAGAAAAATATGTGATTAACCTTTCTTAATCAGAACATTAATCCTACTGTAGATTGCTCTGTCTTCAATTGTAATATTAATAAAAGAATAATTATTGAAAATATTCTTATAAGTTTAAATAGAAAAAAGCTTTTTGCACATAATATTTCAGAGCCTTTATCAACATAACAGATAATAAAATTATCACAGAAACTTTTTTTGAATTTTTTTAGACCTTTGATATAAGTGTTCTCTTTATTCAAAAAAAAGTTTAATCTCTTCATTTATAATGTACAAATATTCTTAAAAGGCTTCAATTGGTGCATTAATTTTAAAGGCTAAATAAATCTCATAAATTTAACTGTTTCTACATCAATATTTTATTAATATAAATATTATAATGTTTGAAATAATAAATCTAAAACGTGTTTCTTTATTCATACTTCTAAGATCTTTACCTCTTATTATATATAAAATATCATTAATCTTTCATTGGTACTTATCATTCATATAAATTGGGAATTATCAGAAATTTGAAAAATGAGATATAATTTTCAAGATTTTCTTTTTCATATTTTTGATGAGATTCATTTCTTAGAAATGCGTAGGCTTTATTTTTCACTGCTAAATTAAGGATACTGATTATGAATAAATTACTTTAAAATAAAAAAAAAAATCTCAAAATTAAACATTTTTTAGGAAGAGCAAAATTGAAAACATGTGAATAATAAAAATAAAAGTATATAAAATATTTGAATAACTATTGAATTTAATGAATGTCTATAGAAATTTGAATAAAGCGTTCAAAAGATTTTGAAGGAATTTATAAATTTCAATCAAGGAAAAAATTGCTTCAAAGAGTATTTTATAAATGAAAGTAGTTATATAGATGATGAAGTCATTAAGCTGTAAAGATAGGTAAAATATCTCATTAAATGATTTATTCAATTATTTCAATTCCATTCAAAATGTTTATATATAATATTATATTTCTTGAAATACAAAATTTTTAAAATTTATTTCATGATTGAAATGTATGAAAAAAAAAAAAAAAAGACAAGGAGAAAAATTTGATTGTATTTCAAAAGCACATAAAAGTATGTTTATATAAAATAAATTTTAATACAAAAAAAAGCTAAAATTATAATTTCATCTATTTTCGATTGCAATAAATTTCATTCTGAGATATTATTTGAGTTTACTTTTGTATGTATACATTCCATCCCAGAAACCATGAGTTAAAAATGAAAAAAAGTTATTTGCTTGCTTATTTCTTTTTGTTATTAGTCCTACATAGTTTTTTTGGTACTTGCAAAGAATCCATTTTTGTCTGAAAGGACATTGGATAGTACATTGATGTTTAATATTTTGGAAATATTACTGTGACAAGCAAGAAAAGATTTATTTTCAAGCATATAATATACAAATAGAATAATTAAGGAAAATTATCTTTCATAACACGAAATTTGATCTTAAGCAGCTTTGTGGAAAAAGGAATTTTCGAAATAAATCTCAAATATAAAGAGATGTAAGAATTTACTTAATTTAATCAATGCGAGAGTTGTTTGTGTGTGTGTGGCCTGGATAAGAGTTCTCATTTCACGAATTCTGGAAATAGATTAATGAGACAACATAGTTTTCTAAGTAAAATAAAGTTTTTCAAGTTAAAATAAATATGTGATGGTTTAATTTTGTCACATTTGAAAAATATTTTTCATGACTGCTTCACATATTTTTATTGCTGTATATAGATTAGCTTATTACATGAAATGCTACTGTATATCTCCCTAATCAGATTTCCATATAGTTCTTTAGAACTTATTAACTCTCCTGCTTATATGGATAATAATTTCTAGAGTAGAATCGATATCAGTTCTATATCCGAATCACATATTTATAGACTCATACAGAACCATACAGAACAGAATAATATTTTTCTAATTATTTTCCTTATTATACAGATATTTTTAAGAGTAGTTCTTGAGAGATGAGTTTAAAACTTTCAATATAATTTTAAGAGAGAGTAAAAAGTTTATTTGTATATGAACATATTATAAATAATAAAATTGATTTATAAGCTTTATTTTTCTGATTTTCGTGAGAAGTATCTTTGGATTTAATACCAATTATATTCTTATAATGTTCTCACTAACATGTTTTTTGTTCTTTTGATTACATCGGGGTGAAAATACTAAGGTTTGCCCGCCTATTCCGAGCCATTTCTGTGAGTCCCAATGAAACATAATTTCAATAGCATGTAATAGAAGTGATGCTCTCTGATAAAACTGATAAAATATTAGTAACGATTTTCGTCAATACGTTGATCTACTTTAATATCTGCAGCAATTCGTACAGATGTTTTTATTACTAAAGCAAAACTGAATAGTTTATTCAAGAATTTTTAGTTACACTTAAAACACTCAGAAGAAAACACCTCCTTTATTCAAACATTTGACGTATTTCAAACATACGTCGCAGCAGTAATATCACAATTTTGAAACCTTTAAATAAGTTTCATGTAAACTTAAGATTTAAAACTAGGTAACTAGTGTGTCAGTGCTTTTTTTCATAATGGAGAAGTGTATTTTTACCGAAAAGTATTAAGTCTTTTTGTTTGGTTAAGAATTTTAACTTTGAAAGAAAAGAATTTTCTGGTTAAAAATTATTTTATGAAAATAACGACACACCAGCCATTCTTTGAAACTTTCGAAACAAAAAATTCTTGGAAGTGGACTAATGTCTGAATTTGGCTTCAAAAAATGTTCAAAGTATTTGAGGCAACATAAATATTAGACATTCTTCCTGGTAGGGGACAAAACAAGTAGCCAATTCTAGCGTTGAAGATGTTTCTCCAACTGAAATAGCCAGTCAATTTACCAAGCCAATCATATATGTAAATGCAAATTTGTCAGTTATTAAAAATGGTTCCATTTGCTGAATTCCCCGGTGAGAACAATTCTGCTCAACATATTGCACTACTATCTATACAAAATTCAGAGAGTACAACTATTACTACAGGGTGATACAGTAACTCGTCCAACATTAGCGTTTCAATTTAATACACAAATGGATTTGAGTGATACGTTTCCGTGGAATATTCTGTGGAGTGACAAAACACATTTTTTATTTAAAAGGAGGTGAGGACACAAACTGGCAGATTTGAGCGAAAGGGAATTCTAATGTTGTTCATCAACTTCAATTGCATGCAACAATAATGTCAGAGGGTGGGGTTTAACCACTATTTTTATGATAGTGCCATATTTTTCTGAGGAACTATCCCCACAAGCCCCATTACATCACATTTAATTGAGCATCAAAAATCACTATAAGTTGACAAGTGCTTGAATTCCCGAATTGCAACAACGAAGCTGCCTTCTAAATAACATTTTTATACATGAAGCTGAACCAATTTATACTAATCACTCAGTTAAAAAAAAATTTGAAACGCCATTACACTCAAGTTTGTTTGCTAAGTCGTTATTTTCAAGTAATGAGGCCACCACGATTACTTTATCTTGCACCCTGCAATTTTTTGCTGTGGGGCTTTTGACAGACTGTGTCTACAAACAGATGTAACGTAATCTCTGATTCAAAAGATAGTATTACGCATTACATAAGCTCAATCATATCTGTCACTTAAATCTGTGCAGACACAATTTTCAGAATGGAATACATGGTTGAAAATAAGGGGGGTTTCCCTAATCATGTACAATGTAGTTTTTGTTTATTTATCACGCCAGAACGATATGTTTGTATTTTTGTTTGCTGACACAGATTGAATCATGACATTCTCTTTTATTTCTGTATTGTTTGGAGAATTAGATCCGGCTCTATAGCTTTCTAAATTAGTGAATTTCAATTTTAACAACAACGAAAAATATTTTCTTTGGTTTATATAACAAAATTTATGAAAACAAGTTCACTCTAGATATGACACAGCATCAAACATTGACTAAAATAATGAGTAATTAATTTTGTTTTCATAGAGTGCATTACCTGTATTGCATGTTCATGAAATTATGTTTCATTTCGGAGCCATAGAACCAGCTCTAGAGCCTACTGAATAGGGGAACTTCAATTTTAACAGTCCTTTACATTCAAACTGTCTATTGAAATATTTTGACATATTAGTTATTTTCAATTTAAAAATATTTTTAATGGTTCGAAGATCCTTACAGCAACAGCATATTTTATATTTGGCTAAATATATATACGTGGGAGCAATTTCACTTAACAGCGTGAATTCATATATTCCATTTTCCTTCTTAACCGTTACTGCTATAACTAGCAACGAGCAAGATTCTAGTTAGTTGATGTATTCTAATTCTCGTAAAATTGTATTTCAGTATTAATATAAGTATGAAAACAATACAATAAACATGAATCATAAAACATTTTCTATTAGTGAATAGGGCTATTTTCCATGAATTTAACAGGATTATGAATGCCATTGTATGAACAATAGAGATGCGAAACCTACTATCAAAATAATGGTATTAAAGAAAAGAGTGTATTACTAAATTTGAAGTTTAATGTGTTCGAACCTATTACTAAAAATAATTATGTACTTACTATGCAAAATACTCCAGGATTTATTATTTGATTTGTTTTGAATTCAGTACAATAATGTCAAAACCTTTTTAATATTACTTCAAAAATTTACTAGAAATTTTTAAACAATGCTTGTTCCTTCTTTAAAAATTAATATGCCGATTTTGGAAATATTTTTGTGTTATACCTTTTTATTAAAACAGTGCAAATGTATTTCACAAAGTCCTGAAAGAACTTCAACCTTTTATATCTAAAATAAAATTGTTGGTTGCCTTATGAATTCTGAATTCAAAAATGAAAAAGAAGTTTAATCATTATTTCTATTAAAATATTACTTAAAAGTTCTGAACGTCTGTAAATCAAGTGAAATAATTAAATAACAGTGATTATCCAATGTCAGTTTTAACAGACATAATTCAAATTAAGTTATACAGTTCCATTATAAGCGAAGAGAAATATAAAAAGAAAATATATTTATGCTTGTGTAAAAATAATGAGATGTATTCAGAATTTAAATTAAAGTTGAGTGAAATATTTTGACAGGTATAAAATCAGAATCTGTCTAGACAGTTTCTATGATATTAAAATGCCAAAGAATAAAAAATCAATAGATAAATATTTCAATATGTATCAAAATTTAGAAAAAATATATATAATATGTTAGTCGTTCTTATAAAATTGATTAGCAAACTGTGCTATTCATATTTCAAAGAAACAAGTGGAATATAAATAAAGAAATTTTTCTTAAAAAATTTAAATATATAACAAGGCTGGACACGTATAACTCTCATTGCCGCATGTGGCACTTTGTTTAATTAATCGCGAATCTCATTGAAAATTTAAATATCTTTTTTTAATTATTTTAGAACATTATTCACTGAATTTCACATTTGAGGACAGATGAATTAAATCTAAATCTCAAGTTTTGAAGCAATGTATTACTGTTGAGCTTTATACGCTACGATTAAATTGGTGTTGGAAATATTGTTCACAATTGACCAATAATTATCTCGCATAATTACAGCTAATTGTTTTATTAAATTTTACATCGATTTTCAAAGGTTAATCAAAGATCATTATTAAATGCTATACTTTTTATTAATGTATTTTTAATGTTTAGTTTTTATCATTATTTTGTACTTCTTTTCTCCTATTTATATTTTCTTATGTTAGTATACTTAACATATGATGAGATATATATACACAAAATATATAACAATATTATTAGAATTAAATTAATTTTGAACCATATAATTTTGGTATAGCTCTTTATAATATAAAAAAACAGAAATAGTCCTTCATAATACATGGAGGATAGATATGTGGCTCTCATTGTCCTTATAAGTGATTACACTTGAAACTAAGCATGGATACGAAATATGTGCACTCTTTTTCGATCTGTTAGAATTTTTTAAAAATAAAGTTATCATAAACTTATTTCATATGATATAGCAGATTAGATGGAGATAAATATTAAAGTGTAGATTTTTTGTTGTAATGCTCTAAAATTGCAGAACTTGAAATTTGGTTTAATTTGAAGTTCAAAACAGCAAATTTTTATTTTCTTACATTTTTCTTGGAGAAATTTTTCATTACTTCTCTAGGTAAAATAAGTGTGTTTGTAATAAAACAATTTGCAAAGCATTTTATCTTTTATTTTCCATGAGACTGTAAAAAGAACTTAAATTTAATTCATTTCTTGCGAGAAAACCATTTGAAATTATGTATTAAATAGTTATAGAAAGCACATTTTTATGTATTTAAAACAATTCTGTATTAGAAATTAATTTCTAAATCCAAACTTCTACTGAACTTTGAGGAAGAAACATCTTGACTTGTGCTATTCATGAAAAACAATAGAAAAAATGGGTATGAATTTTATTTTGTAATTAAAATTCTTTACGATTCTCGGATTAAGCTGCTATGTATTTTTTCCACTAATTTCTTTAAATAATTTGAAAGAGTGTAAAGTCAATTTGGAAAATAATTTTTTTTTCTAAAATTGTAAATGTATTCATTCTATAAATTTAAAATGTATTATTTATTCCAAAAATGCTGATTGTATAATGTAATGCTATTTATTCCAAACTAACGGTTTACAGCTCTTTACATAATTATGATTCCCTCAAATGAATTTATGAATATGCTCTTTTAAGTGACTGAGAGAGCTTATATATCCAAAGAAAAGGCATTTTGCTTAATTTAGATTATCTGAAACAATTTTATTTTCTTATACTCATTTAACATAAAACAAGTGCTGTGTAGATATAATTTACATATTTATTTTAAAGTCAACCGGACATTTATTGAATGTCAAGCAATGCTTAAATAATTCTTTAAAATTTCCTCTGAGAAGCAAAATCGTCTGGATTTTTTTTTCCCAACTTATTTTTCACGAAGCTTTTAAAATTTCTACTACGTGTTTTGAAACATAAAATCACAATATTTTCAGAATACTTTATTTTTGAACTAGAATAAAAAAGGAAATTTAAGTATTTTGGAAATGATTACTTTAAGTATTTTCTTGCTGGGAACATTTCTATTTTTTCTTGGTAGAAATATTTAAATAATGTTTCTACTTTACATACGGACATATTTCGATTTCTTTAAAAAACATTTTCTAATACAACACAAACAATTGTTTAATTTAAGAATTTATACCTGTGGGAAAGAGAGAGAAAAAATATAAATAACATCACAAATTTCATTTTAGCCTCAAAACGTTGTCAGTACACACACTATTAATTTTTTTTATTAATATCAAGATTGCTGATGTTAATCCCACACAGACTATAAAGTTTTTGTCATACAAATAAATTCCGATATATTACGTGGTAAGATTATAAAAATAAGCTTGGTTTTACGGTATTAGCTCTTGTCAAGTAAAGTAAGAAGTGGTTTTTTTTTATCACAAAAATTTGTTAATATTTAGTCTTTATGTGTTTGGTTGACCTATGATTAAACATTATTGCACTAATTTTATAAACATAGATTTTTAATGTTATGTTTTGAGAAAAAAAATTAGCTTCAATTTTATAATATATTCAGAAAGAATTTTACAGTTTCAATTTGCATATGGAAATTTGTAGACTAGCAAAATGTAAAATAAAACAATATTGAATCACCGGATTCGCATAATATTGAAGCTCTTTTTTTACGATATTTAAGCTTATATTTTCATTTTCTCGGTTAGAGATAATGTTCTCTTAATAAGTTATTTTCATTTGAAGCTACTAAAATTGATGATTTTTCTAAAAGCTTAGAGAACTCTGATTACTCTAAATTATGTGTTATTGAAAAGAATTGATTCAAAAGGAAGAATTAAAGAAGAAACAATTTTCTATACTTTTTTCATGACAATAAATATAAAATAGACACTCATTCATTCTATAATATTCTGATTTGCATCAGAATATTATAGAATTTTCTAGAGAAATATTATTTGCATTAAAAACTGCAAAAAGAAATTTGTTCTACACTGGTGTAAGAAATTAAGAGAATTTTCATATTTATCTACGATCTCCAGAACTACCGGAAAGATTTTAGCAAAATTTGGTGTGAACGTAAGTTGATATAATACAAACAAAATAAACATTCAACAGTTATAATAGACACACATGTTTATAAGTAACACTCATGGGAGTCTGAAGGTCTGAAACAGCGGTTGCAGAATACACAAAAGAAATGGGTTATTAGGGGGTACGGTCCCCTCTTACAACTATACACGCCTTGCAACGTGATGTCATACTGGAAATAAGGCAGTTTATCAGTGCCTGTGGTAATTGATCCCACTCATTCACCAACGCTGTTTTCAGTTCCTGGATGGTTCTCGGAGGGGAAATGCAATTGCCCTCCCCAGAGCGTCCCAGACATACTCTATAGGATTGAAGTCTGGAGACCTGGCTGGCCAATCCATCCGGCGAATATCCTCACTCTCAAGAAATTCGTGGAGCAGAAGAGCTCTATGTGACCTCGCGTTATCGTCCATTAAGATGAATTCGGGGCCCACTGCACCCCGGAAAAAGCGAACATAGCACTCCAAGACCTCATCCCTATACCTCACACCAGTCACAGAGCCTCTGTCAAAGACGTGGAGAGGTGTGCGGCCATCCAACATGATGCCTGCACAGACCATTACACCGCCATAATTGTCGATTTCGCGGACATTGGAGGGTAGATAGCGGGTCCCTGGCTCTCTTCATATGAAAGTACAATATATGAAAAGTATGAAAAGCTACCTACCCTCCAATGTCCGCGATATCGACAATTATGGCGGTGGCGGTGTAATGGTCTGTGCAGGCATCATGTAGAATGGCCGCACACCTTCCCACGTCTTTGACAGAGGCTCTGTGACTGGTGCGGGATATAGGGATGAGGTCTTGGAGCTTTATGTTCGCCTTTTCCGGGGTGCAGTGGGACCCGAGTTCATATTAATGGACGATAACGCGAGGCCATGTAGAGCTTTTCTGGTCCACGAATTTCTCCAGAGTGAGGATATTCGCTGGATGGATTGGCCAGCCAGGTCTCCAAACCTATATCTATAGAGTATCCTATAGAGTATGTCTGGAACAATCCTATAGAGTATGTCTGGAACAATCCTATAGAGTATGTCTGGGACGCTCTGGGGAGGGCAATTGTTACTCCCCTTCGAGAACCATCCAGGAACTGAAACAGTGTTGGTGAATGAATGGGACCAATTGCGACAGTCACTGAGAAACTGTCTCATTTCCAGTATGATATCACATTGCAAAGCGTGTATAGTTGTAAGAGGGGACCATACCTCCTATTAACCCATTTCTTTTGTGTATTCTGCAACCGCTGTTTCAGATTACTGTTGAATGTTTATATTATATCAACCTATGTTCACACCAAATTTTATTAAAATCTGTCCGGTAGTTCTGGAGATCCTAGATAAATATGAAAATTCTCTTAATTTCTGACACCAGTGATATTCAATTATTTCACTGAAGAATCTTCGAGGTTGAAATGTTTATTTACATCTAAAATGAGTAACATCACACTTTAGCGGAGTAAAATTCTACAAACAGTCAGTAATTAAATGTATTTAATTTTTAAAATTTTTTATCGAATACACATATTAACTGATTTACTATCATGCAAAACATAATCTCTAACTAAGCGAATTTTCTTTTTTAATACAAAATGAAAAGTACTTAATACTCTTAATATGAAATTCTTTCTTAAATTCCTCATTTAACTTAAGAGTTTTCTTTTCTTAAAATATCATCGTGTTTATAATTTCTGACTTATATTTTCTACCCCTATTTTCTTCTTGTAAACATTGCTATTTTCTACTAGACATAGTTTTACATCATTATTATAACGAAATTGTTTATAATTACTTTGTTTAAAATCATGCTACATATTTTTATAAGAATACATAATATTTAAACAATATAGGCATAAGGCTTTATAATATTCAGATGAATTTTGATTAAATTCTCTTACACATTGTCAAAACCACATGAATGAAAGTGCATAGTTTCAATTTTATTATTAGTAGAAAGTTACTAAAGTATTTAGTATCAAACCTCTTGTAATGTTTGATTATGTTTCAAAGATGTAGTGAACTAAATCACGTCTCTTTAAACGTAACAAAAATTTTACTTTTCGACCAAAAGGCTTGTAGCTCTTCCAGGGTGTCCTACAATTACTGCTCCTATGCTACCGGAATTTCAACGGCCAGGTAAAGAAAAAAGGAAAACTCTTTCTTCGTCCTAACAGATGCACATCACTTGCACAATTAAATGACAAACACAATAACAAAACACAAATTAAGTACAGTCACCATAATTTAAGCAATATTAAGCTCACAATCTTATTACGTTTCATTGCGAACATCCTCCGCAGTAATATTCTGCACTTCCTGGTCAGGCTTCGATGATTACCAGAAGACACACGTTGCTTCTTCTCAAATTCATCCGGTACGCTTCTCTTCTAGTGCCCACAACGCTCAGTCGATCCCTTGATTGATCTCTTCAACAGAGTCTTCAAAGACAGACTCTCTTTATAAGTTCCCAAGATTCAAGCTGAATCTCTAGTCTCGAGCATTTTCATTCAGCCTCGATTCTCCAATCGGTGTACAAAGTGGACTCCACAGACAATTGATTCCGTACACAGATAGATTCCTCCTCAGACTGACTTCTCGACTCGAATTTATACCTATCCCGTCCAAGCGTGAAGTCACATGGGAAAATTCATGAAAGGTCCGTAACTTTTTTCCCGTTCGATTTTTCGCTTAAGTTCCAATGACTTCGAGTACTTTCCATTTGTCACCTAAATTGCTAAGCTTCTCGCCATGTCGGCAAATGGTTGCAATTTCGTTGCCAAGGTGAAGGTGTCGTTGGTTAAGGTGAAGGTGTCGTTGGTTAAATAATCTTTTGTGAACTAGTAGCATCTCTGTAAATCACTCTTTTCTTCTCTAAGAGATGTGCTGAAAAGAAGTATCAAATAATGTTCATAACAATATATATATATATATATATATATATATGTGTGTGTGTGTGTATGAAAAAGGTCATTTTTAGAGAGTTTCCGGTTAGAGAAACTCAGGATGAAGTAATATTAAAAGAACTGCAACTCAGCTTCAAAATAAGACTGAAACATAAAATTCAAACAAAACCTTAAAGGTTAGTGATTAAATTGTGATATAAAAGCAAAATTAAAAACAATTGACTTCTTGTCCCAAAATTGTGTTTTTAAGGTGTACTGTCACCTTAAGATTTCACCACTTTTATTAAAATCATTTCTTGCAAACTGCTATGCAATAATTAATACAGCTAACAAAATAGCGATTTTTATCTTTACTCATGCAATATTAACTATACCATGATTTACATAAAAAAACACGTCGTTTAACTAATCAGCAGCTATAATAACATAGTTAAATCGATATTATCCTCAGTTAAGAGGAGAAAAAACCCATAAGTATATCTTGCGAAAGGTTTTCCACAATTTGCCTCAAAAAATCGCAAAGACACGAAGTAGATAGCTTTAATGAACAACTATTTCCAAAAATAAGATTAATTAGATAATAAAGATAAAGGCGTAGTCACTAATCCGTAAAGAAAAACATTATCATTTCTTTGTTACTCCGGTAAATTAAGTTACGTTTTCGTGGAAAGGGAAATGTTATTTTTTCTCCTGCACTGCGTGTTATTTTCATTAATGATCACGTTTTCGCATTCAAGCATAAACGGCTCAATTTTAAGGAGGCTGTTCTCTGAATTTCAATAACGCTTCGTTTCCCAAATTCGTGATGCGTTGTGCTTTTCAGCATTGGTAAATGCGTTTTTAAGGATTTTAATGATGAAAACTTTTCATAACATTTTTTGCTCCAGAAAATAGTTTTTTTTATCTGAATGGCTGAACATTGTAATGATAAACCCACTTATAATGTTCTAATGGTATAAA
Organism: Nephila pilipes; assembly: GCA_019974015.1. Taxonomy (NCBI): domain Eukaryota; kingdom Metazoa; phylum Arthropoda; class Arachnida; order Araneae; family Nephilidae; genus Nephila; species Nephila pilipes. The sequence continues at coordinate 14,499 of BMAW01113018.1, forward strand.
TTTAGTACTTGTAGCTCAATATAATGTTAACATTTAAATAATTTTAATAGTAATACGTTTGTTAGCAATGCTAACACAGAAAGAAACTATTCATCTGTAAATAACTTTTTCATTCCATTTGATAGAACATTTTTGAAATTCTTTTTAGTAATATAATACAAAAAATTTTAATGCAATTCAAAATTGTGTTCAAATATAATTCGAAATTATTGTGCAATTATAAAGTCTACGGATATAATTATATGACTCAATTTATTTCGATAACATTTTGAAGTTTCCATTTGTATCACAAATTAAATATTCCGCAAAACATCAAATAATAATTAATTATTAAAATAACTAATTATCACTTTTTATTAGAAGAAAATATACAGGATTTCGTATTAATTAGTTTGATTCAGAACAGTTTCATATTAGTGTAGTTTGCTTGTAAGATTATATATATATATATGTGTGTGTGTTTAAGTTAAATCTTTAATCATAACATATTTATTTAATTAGTAATCATACAATATTGATTGAATTTTTTCTAAACTTCCAAACTTATTACGACGGAATTATTATAGAATCTTGAATAAACCTAAGCTGAAAATATTTGATGAATTATGTACTCAGTGCACAAAAATATGTAAACATGTAAAGTCCCTCAATACCTGCATTTATATATATATATATATATATACTGAAAATTTATGAAAGAATAATTTAAAATATTTAAAAAGACCCAGCAAGTCAAAAAACAATTTCGGACTGAGGACCAAATAAGCGGGGTTAAACTAATTTAATGGTACGAACCTTCCCCCTTTGCGACTTGGTAGACTGAATTGGGAAATCCAAATTACAAAAGAGTTCAATGATTAAAGGTGCAAAAAAATTCAGCAACAAAATCTACAAAAATAAAATCTATAATTCTAAAAATCATTGTTTGATTGGTAATAAAGTGTGAAAGGATGCAAACTATTGGTTGGTAAAAAGTTGTATGGTAATGGAGTATAACGGTCCAGAGAGTGAGTAAAAATGTAAGCTGTGTAAATGTAAATAAATAAATAAATTCTTCACGGCTAGATCACTAACAAGCCGACTTTGTGGACCTATTCTTGTGTGGTGGATTTGAAAATGGAACACGATTCGTAAAGGTGTTTAATATATTTGTGATGTATATAGGTATTTAAGAAGTTTATTGGATAATCATGACCTAAACAGTTGTTAAAGAATTTTTTAATGTTATTAAACTTGTATATTTTATGTGTGGTTAAATTGTTATTACGCAATATATATATATATATATATATATATATATATATATATATGTTACGTAATAACATTATATATATATATATAGTTATGGACAAAAAATTAGTTCACCAAGAAATAATTGCGGGATCGTAACGAAACTTGGCATGAAGGTACCTGCCGGGGAGATATGCAAATGATTAGAAATGCATCGTGATTGCGCATTACGCACAGCCGATAGAGGGCGTTTAACGTCGTTCTCCGTGGAGTATAAAACAGATAACCAAAGCTTGTTTGAGTGTGCTGAATCGTTTACAAAGGAAGAGCTGAGGTAGACATGCCCTTACACCGTTTTCGAAGACAATATCAGCAGCTGTAGCAGTTTGAAAGAGGGAGAATCATCGGCATGATGGAAGCTGGGTGATCAGCTAGGCGAGTAGCTCGTCAATTAGGCCGCTCTGATTGTTTGTGAAGAGGTGTTGGGACCAGTGGATCCGAGAGATGTCATTTATACGAAGACCAGGCTCAGGATGCCCTGGACAGACCAGTTGTCGAGAAGACCGCCACATTGTAAGAAATGCACGCGTACAGCCAACTGTTTCATCGGCTGCTATCCAGGCTCAGGTAGCACCTTCACTAGGTGCCCCTGTGTCTTTTCGAACCATACTAAGGAGCCTGGCTGAAGAACATTTGGGATCGCGGCGCCCATTACGTGTACTGCCCTTGATGCCCACCCATCGACGCCTCCGTTTGGAGTGGTGCTGTGCACGAGGAAACTGGATTGGAACGGAATGAAACCAGGTCGTATTTAGCGACGAATCCAGTTTCAATCTCAGCAGTGATGACAATCGTGCTTGTGTGGAGACCCCGTGGTGAACGCGTCAATCTTGCATTTGCTTTACAGCAATACACCGCTCGGACTGCTGGTGTGATGGTATGGGGTGCCATTGCCTACAATACACGGTCACCCCCTGTATTGATCCGTGGCACCATGAAAGCCCACCTGTATGCCCATGCCTTCCTGCAACCACACGTGTTGCCTCTCATGCAACGGCTCCCAGGAGCCATTTTTCAACAAGACAATGCTCGGCCTCATACGGCAAGGGTATCACAAGTTTGTCTCCGCACTGTTACTACCCTTCCTTGGCCGGCCCGATCCCAAAATTTGTCTCCAATCGAGCATATCTTGGATCATTTGGGACGGCGAGTTGGGCATCCCACGAGTTTGAACGAACTAGAGCCAAGGTTACAGCAGATATGGAACGAAATGTCTGAAGACATCATTCAGAACTTGTATGCCTCAATGCCCGATTGTATCGCATCGTGCATTCGCGCTACAAGAGGTTTAACAGGGTATTAAATCCTCCATTCCTTTGCCTTTTTCTATCAATTAAAAGATATTTTTTCTTTGATTTTCTAATCATTTACTTATATCAAAATAGTCATAACGTATGTAAAATTTCGTTTCATTTCGACGACTCCTTCTTGGTGAGCAATGTTTTTGTCCATGAGTATATATATATATATATATATATTTACAAAAGTGATCAGGCGGTTAATGACATCGTGTGAGAAGTTCCACTTCATTATCATATGCATCTAAAAGTTTCTGAACACAGCTGGAACAAATTATTATCATCTTGGAACACAGTGTTTGAATCATAGGATGGAAATGAAGTAAGAGATTTGTTCGTCCACACTATTTCATACCTCTCCCTCTCCTTCCTTCTGGTTGGAAAAAGAAAGTAAATATGAATTGCTTCTGCCGATATTCTCTACAAGACTACATGTCTAGTGGTCTGAAATAATATAAATGATATTTCGTCAGAATAGATGACTTATTCCTTTTACTATTATCTAGGTGTTCTTAGCATCAGTGTCATATTACTCCAAAGTATTCTATCACTACTCAATATTTCGAGGGAACTCTGAAGTCTTTGAAATTTTCACTCTGTATTTAATTGTCACTGTAACTTTGAACACTTTTGTTCTATATGGAGTTCAAGAGACGAGAGTTTACTCTCGAGGGTTATATGTGAAGGCTTAGAGCAACTGTCCTTGTCTATACATATCGGTTAATTTTGAATTTCATTCACTGTTACATTTGCAGAGGACACATTTCTAGGGTTTGTGTCGGCTGTAGTTATCCTTTCCGCAGTGATCCTGAAAACACCCAAGAATGGTCTTATTCGAAACGGGAGTTTCTTCTAGGCGAGCACCAAAGACATCAAACAAGTCTACCATGATGGTGCAAGAGAGGGAACAGAATTTTCTCGTGCAACTGTTATAATACCAAATGCTCAACTGATCCTTTTCCATTTGCCATCATTAGATGACATGCTGTTGCAACTCGTAACTGGGTTGTTCTGGACTGTCACTTTACGACTCGTTTCGAAATGGGTGTTTCATTTTATTTTGTCCAATATATATAGTGAAATAAGCAAAATATAATAGAACAAAGAAGTAAACAAAATTCAATAGTAAATTCTGAAGTAAATATATCCTAGACATAAAGCTATTAGAAATTTAGGGTAAAAACACTAAATCTAAAGAACTGTTACAAATAATATATAAATATAATATTAAATATAGATGATAAATGCTTGAATTAATTTTCAAAAAACCCTACAAAAATGGACAATAAATGTATAATTAAATGAGAGAAAAAAAAGCAAAACAATATAAAACGATAATGAAAAATAGTAAAGAACTTATAGAAATTGGAATAAAAGGGCTACACAGCAATTAGTGCTTTCACTGGTTTAAGACTGTAATAATTATTCCTGAATTAAAGATAAAACTGTCTCACAAAGTATTAAATTTACAAAATTAGTTAAGAAAACAACTTTAAAATGAATTATATACATACACACAATATATATATATATATATATGGAACATCTATCATTTTCATAGATCTAGTCGACACAAAATGATGATGCAGATGTTCTATAGGGAATAAGTGCTTTGAGGGAAAGCCCCCAAAGCTGGCGAATCATTAAACTTAAATCTGGAGCCTGTCAGAAGGGAAAAATCTGAATTGGAACTTTTTGTTTCGTAAAATTAAATTCAAACATATTCTTAAAGTAGAACGCGGTTCACTTCTAAAGTAAGAAGTTTGGATGAAAATTCATTTCCTGAGGTGTTTGAAATCTTACAAAATTAAGAGAAAAAATTTCGAGAAAATTTTGAATATCTTGTACTTTTTAGTTTTGAAACTGGTTTAAAAAAGTTCTAAATATTATCAAGAGTAAATATTTCAGAATCTTTATATAAATGGAAGCTACCTATTAAAAACAAATAATTTTATATTGAAAGAATATATGAATATTTTTGTAAAATATAACACATGTATTGGATAGGTGTTTACGATCTATAGTGACGACATTTTTATCGTATTCGCTTTTAAGTTCTTTGTTAAATGTTTCTCAATACGATTTGATATCGAAATTGAAAACAAAATACGCAGATTAAAATGCATGTTTTTGTTTATTACTGAAAACACTTATAAATAATTTTTCTTCTTAGGTTTATTCTTTTAAAGGTGTAAACTTATTTAAATTTAGATAATCAAATTTAGATATTTTAATTGTAAATGGTTAAATACAATTTTTAAAAACGTACGCTATAACTTTCATTATAAGGGCGTTTTAATGTTTTTAACTTTTTGTAGCATTCACCTCCAGCAAGTGAAAAAACTGGTTTGACTCGGAATACAACAAAACAAAATGCTCATTTTTATAATATATTTACTCTTATAGTATTACACGTTATTTGAATTTTGAATTTATCACAGTATTACTCTTTTTACAATAAAGTTTTTAAAAGTGAAGCTAAAAAATAATGCATTTGGAATACATTAAAATTAAATATTAATTTTCTTTACTTCACTATAATGTGCATTTCAATATTGCAAGGAGTTTACTAAGATAAGAATGAAAAACGAAGATAAAAACATTTATTCAGCTCCTAATAGGTGTTTTTAATCCATCTATTATTAAATTTGAAAATTTAATTTACCATTAATTATTTTCTTACATATATATATAATTGTTTTACTTTCTGTATTAAAATGAAAGTATTACAACTTTTACACGTTACAGATAACTTTTAATATCGAAACAAAAGTATTCAACGTATATATATATATATATATATATATATATATATATATATTTAAAATTGTCGATATAATAAATAGTATTACCTTAAAATATATTAAGAAACTTATATTAATTACACATTTTCTGTGTTGGCGGTTACTTTTGTTACTTATATATTTAACTGTAGCCTAACATAAGACATATCAAAAAAAGTTTCATTTTTAAAGGATCATAAGTCATTTACATGTTTATTGAATCATATTTTGAAATAGAATAATCACATATTTTGAAATAGAGTAATCATCGAAAACAAAAATTGATCAACGAACATGCAATGTATTTGATAAATTTAACATCTGGAATTTCTTGATATCCCCTCTTATTCAGTTAATATTCTACTCCCCAATGGATCCTTAATAAGCAATCAGGAATCGTGAATACGTCTAGGTAACATTTAGAAATTCCCTGCGAAATGCTGGTGAAAATTCATTTACTGGAATTTCCAGCACTCTGCATTCTAGACTGCTTCAGGCACGGACGGGAACACTTGGCCTCTATATCATTTACATCCAAGTCCCTGTAAGGCCATATATATTAAGAAAGTCAGGAGTTTCAAGTACTCTAATGATTAGATGATTGAAATTATCATCTGGCATAAAGATTTCTCCATTAAAAGGTATGAAATGAGCCAGAATTAGGAATTAGTCAAAAGTTGTTTGGAGGTGCTTAAAGGGATTTAAATTAGCAATTTGATTTACAGAAGAATGAGTGCATAATAATATCATTGAAAAGAATGAAATATCAATAAAATTACAAGATACTATTTTAGTTTCCGTTACATAATGTAATTTTATACGAAATTTTTTTTTCTCTGCAAAACAGTGTGCTAAATATTAAATCAAAAACTAGATTAATAACATCCAAATTTCCCATTTGATAGTATTTGAAAAAAAAATTTATTAGAAAGAACACACATTCTCTACACTCTAATTAGTATGACAAAATAAAATAAAACAAAACCACCTTGTTTAATCAATCTTTTCAAGCACGTGCGATAATTGGTCGAAATATTTTATAATTTGTTAGAACCTAAGAACACATTTGTTTATTGTGTAAAATATGTCCGTTCCATAAAACTTTTAGCTCTAGAGTTGTTTTACTAGAAAGGAGTTTTCTAAGATCAACTAACACCTTAATTGCATTTGCCTCTAAGAAGGAGCATTTATGTACATTATGAAAAATTATAAAAAAAAAAAAAAAAAAAAAAAAAAAACAATAAATAAATGTATTGTGCATCAAAGTCAATTACAACTCAAAATAAATATAGGTCATCTCCTTTTGCAAGTATACTTTGAAAACAATTTATTAGTAGTTTCTATTCCTTCCCTTTAGCTCATACAATATAAAATTGTATCTAGTTTCTTTCCTTTTAAATTTGATATTTTGGCTTTATGTTACGTAGTTGATGGAATAACTACGGATTTTTTCTTTTTTGGCATATAAAAAACAATTATCATATCCGATTGAAAACCAAATCATGAAAGAAAATATTTTCCATCACGTGATACATTTCGGGCATTATTTGAAATTCAGATCATACAAAAATTTATTTCTGTATGTATTTCAATGAATATAAGTGATATGGACTGTTTGACCCACTCAGGCAAAATCTTCCTTTCTTACTTTCTTTCTTTTTTCGCTAAGAAGAAAAAATAATTCTAAAGCCTTAAAAAGATATAAATTGAAGAAAATTATCTATTTGAGAAATACTTAAAAATAAGATGCCGTGATTAAAAACTATGGGATCTATCATGTAATAAATCAAAGAAATGGATCTATTATAATCACTCAGGGTAGAAATGTTAATAGAAACTTTTCCTTATATCCACCGATTAACACATTTATATGATAAGAAATACTCGTAATTTACCCTTATTAAGTAAATATTTATGATAGAATTTAAATGATTGTTTATTTACATCCTACCTAGAAACAACATAAGAGGCTATTGGCGGCGGATCTCTTAATTTTGAACCTCGGTCAAGTGAGTTGCATCAGCCCCGTAACGCAATGGGTCTTCAGAGGCATCATGATTCCATTCCACATGTCGTCGGAAACAAAACTAGCTAAGAGCTCGTGACCATGAAGACGGCTACATTCGTAATTCAAAAAAGAGATAAAGTGTGAGAGATTCTAAACTACATAGAATACATAATTTAGAATTTTTATTCTATTATGCATGCTTACTTTTTCGATATTTGGAGCATTATAACAGTTCACTTTTTTCAGTGCACTTATTAAGTAATACTTTCAGATTTTCAAAATAATAGAATCGTACAATCGACTTTTATCTCATTTGAATTCCATGCTTCCAAAATATTTAGTTAAAGTGGAGTATTTATTCATTCTGCATATCATCAATCATCAACAATATCCATACTCTGTCAACTTTGAAAGATTTTGAGTAATTTCTCTTCTAGTTGCTTATGAAAATGATAAATTGTTCCATCGTTAATTATTTCTGGGGACTAGATTTTACATATTGCATTAATTTCTAAGTGTTTTCGTAATAACCAATGGCTAATTCATTAGCGATTTTAGAAAATTAAATATTTGTATTTGAACTTATTTCTTATTAATACTTATTATCTAAATCAATGAATAAACGAACATGAAATTCAGAAAATGAAATGAAACCTTCAGAATATAAATCTTATAGAAGTTGGTTATAAGCCTTTTATGATCAGGGATTAAAAATTATAATATATTGGTAAATCATTTATTATTTGACAATAGAATACTTAAACATACTATGGAAATAGACAATTGCTCTATTCATTTGTTTCAGAAACTCATTCATATTTAATGAAAATTAGACTTTTTTTCTGTTTTCTTACGGTATAAAATTAACACAATAAATTTTGACTGCTTTTCTTATATCTCCTAAGTAACTTGTCATCCAGCAAAATAAAGCCTAGAACAATTTTTCAGGGAACTCATATTAACGCTACCCCAGAAATAAGATGGTGCAATGACAGTCAACCAGACAAAAGTATTCAATTATAGAACAATATACTGTTATATTATTCAATATAAGTAAGAATGTACACAAATAAGTTATGCAAAAAAGATAAAATAGTTGAATAACAGATAAGTCTACGAATATAATGAATACACTTAATTTTTAAAATATAGTTTATTATACTCTAAGATATATGACACATAGTTTGAAAATGAACCAAGCGTATATTTTGGACCAAAATCTAGTTAAAAGGCCTTCTTATTTTTCAAATAAAAGTATTTATTAGTATATATATATGATAAAATTTATGAAAACTATATTTAATAAAATGTATTTTAATGGAATTATTATTCATAATGCAGTTTGTAAACATTCATGTGAACGAAAACTGTTTCACTCTCATCAATCTCGGGAACAATACAATCTTTTTCTTATATAAAACAAACACTCCTTTCCATCACGATTTATTATTACTGAATAATTTAATTCGAAAGATTCTCCGTGACATATTTTTACATTATACTTCTTGCTTCGTGAAGACTATTTTTGATTCATTTTGTTATAATTAATAGCTTAAGGGATAAAATCCTTTTCCAAAGTACATATTAGTTTAGGTGTCTTCATACATTAAAAGAGAAGATTGAAGGAGATTATGAGCGTTGAATAATGTCTATCGTATGACTAGAATTAAGAAACAAATTTAGGTTCGAATAAACTTGGAGTTCATTAATTAATTTGAAATTTAATTTTTTGTGTAAATATTGAAGAATATGGATGAAGCGTCGTAACAATTCATGAGAAACATCTCACAAAAAAGAATAAGAAATTTTAAGAATTAGTAAAACTTAAGAATTCTTATAATTTGTTGTAATTATTAAAACATTAATACGATTTAAATTAAATTCTTTTTATATTTAATCTTTGTTGTTGTGAAACATTGGAAGTCTTTATTTCGATCTGCACTAAAATTGCGCCTCTTTCTCTCTCTCGTTCGTTCCAATTAAAAATCATGGCCACACAGGAAAATATCCTATTGATATTTCATCGAATAACTATCGCCCATGTTAAAACGGGCTCCACTCGTTATACATGGTGGAAAATCTTGAAATTAAATGTGCATTATTTTAACAAGAGAAAGAGGCAATTACATGATGATGGTGGTGAACACAGTGTAATCTACGTCCACTCGATTCCGTGAATTACAAGAGGAAAATGTGAGGAAGTCTGATGATCAGCTTCGGCCTTCGTGGTTTCAGCGAAAGAAGAAGAAATTTTTCTTGCGAAGAATTTTTAGAAGGAGTTCTTCAGATCACGTGGTATTAGATGAAGGTATCTTTAGGTATATTAGCTATGCAGACAGAAGTCTAGCAGGGATTATCCCAAACGCTTTGAAGTGTGTGAAAGGCTGATTCAGCAGATTTGAAGAGTGCGTGATTAAATTAATGAAAAGCTAAATTATAATGGTATCAGGAAAGAAAGACGAACTCTTTACTGTGATAGTTAAACTATAGGAATATTTAGGAAATTTAATTAAATTTAAGTGAAATCGTCACACATCTTTTTTTTTTTTTATCTGATTAGAACTGAAAATAATTAACATTGCTTGTATCCTTTTATAGTGGAAATTATTATTATGTTTTAAGTACAAGTGTTCAATTAAGTCTTGATTTATTTATGAATAGCATGTTCAGCTTGAGAGCTTATTTCCGTTTCGTACATATGGGTTAAGCTCTCACGTCATTTTTAAAGAGTTAGTGTATAGTGTACAGGCACTACATATGTGAGGCTATCCTTATTAATATGTTTACTAAGCAGAAAGTAATTTGGCTATAGAATTCAAGATTTCATAATTTTGCTCGGGTGTTATTAATACTTAAATATAATTAAATGCTCATAATTGATTTTCAGATCTCGTAATTATTATTTTTGTGGTAAGAATTATATTTTATGAGTTGGATGTTATTGTTACTTTATATTGTTCTATAAAATACTTTAATAAACCCTTGACGTATAATCCCTTGCGAATTCCTTTTTCCCTCGGAGGTTTAACGCAAATTTTTAATGTGTGACGTTTTGTATCCAATCTTGTCAAAGTTATAGATGAGTATAACATTCACGTATTTGTCTTTTTGGAATGGTTGCAAATCTGAATAGATTCGGCTTCGACAAACAGTTATAGAAGCATTTTTTATCTTTTACAAATGAGAGTACAATATTAAGAAATTTTAGATAAATGTGCTAAATTCGGAAATACCATTTAGGTTTTTAAGCGTATGAAAATAATTGGACTCCCCTAAATATTTACCTGATTCTTCTTGTCACTAAATTGTGTTTAAATTTAGTGACACCTTTTTAGAAGCAGAGCGTTTTATCTATCACTAACGAATTGATACACAATTTTTTCTTTCATAATTTCTTGAAATACTTATTTTGATAAATTGGCGTATTATCATGTCTCTATCTTATACATCCTTTTCACAGTGGAACATTTTGTTTATAAAAGTAGTATTTTTTTCTCTTCATGTTTAGATAAATTGTCTTGAAAGATTATCATTGTTTGACTAATTATTTTGGTATAGATAAATCAGAAAGCCCTCCACAAATGACTTCATAAAATATATATGAATACTTTCTCATTTTGGTGTTCAACGGTTGTCTATTAATGTAGAATTTCAAAAGTAATATTAGATGAAAACGCTATTTAATTAAAATTATAATTCTATTATATCGCATTTTCATTGTCAAATTATTTCTTAAAAATTATATTTAACTTTTTACAATGAAAAAAAGGAGCTTCTATTTTAAAGAATTGCACCAAAATTACAAAAAAAAAAAAAAAAAAAATTATTTTCTGTGTTCATGACTATAACTTCATTAGTATCATAACTTTATTAGTAGTACTTAAGCATTAACAAATTTAACATAATTTTATGCAAACTAAAATTAAATAATTTTAGACTACAGCACTAAAATATCGTATAGTTATATTTATGCATATTTTCTACAAAATTCAAAATAAAAATACCCCTGAAAACTATTTTTAAAAAAATAGTGTAACTAATATTAAATATTTTAATTTAGTATTAAAAAAACTATTAAGTTATTCTTTCAAACATTTTTTTTATATCTCGGTTACCATAGATCATAAAATTAAACAAGGACCTATATATCATTTTTACATATGTTGTGGAATCTATACCTTTCCTTTTTTTGGAAGTGTGAAAGAATATTATTTTTCGTTCCGTGTGAATGCATTTTTTTAAAATAAGCGAACTCCAAAAATAGTTTTCGGTGGGAGAAGAAATTCATGCTTCACATTTCGGCAAATACTTTATGTGATATGAATATACCTGGCAAGCTCTAAAGTTTTAGACAGATCATACCTGCCAGATATGCATGTAATATTCACTCTCCATGGCAGCTTCCCTTCATCTTTGAAACTTTTCGTTTCCAATCATGTCTAGTTCCAACAGACTTGACCATCTTTTCAAATAAATATGACTATATATATAAATATTTCAGCAGTGTGTGAGCGTACTAAACCATTACGATTTTATAAACCGGGTTTATAAATTTAAGAATTCAAATATTTGTGTAATACGTTAGGGTAAAATGAGATGCGTAAAGTCATACATAGATATAGTTTCCTCAATTATATTTTATTACGAACTAAAATGATAAAGAGAGAAATAATGTGGACTACCTGAATTGAGAAAAATTGAATTAACACTCTTGTTTGAGATTTAAGTTTATTGGCTATTGGTTTCATGTTTTCCGGCTTGATTTCAACAAAAATATCCCTGTGGACGTGCCATAGAATAATCACAAACTGAGAATTTATATTCAAATTTGTAAAGTAGTTTTTAGCTTGAAGAATAAACTCATGCATTATATATTATATTCACTTGATCAAGCATGACGAATAGTCCTTTTGTAAAGCTCACACACACACACACACACACACACACATATATATATTTGAGTGTCCTTTTGTCAGGATATATATATATATATATATGTGTGTGTGTGTTTGTATATACGCATGTATATATTTTATGTCTAATGAAACAAAAGACATGAACGAAATCAAGTTAAGAAATAATCATATCAGTAATTAAAAAATAAAACAATACGTAGGAAATGCTTACTGTATCATTGAGTAAAAAGAAACAATCCATATAAATATACACTTAAAGCATTGGAAGAAAAGCAATAAATAAATTAATTACAGTAAATAAATATATTAACAAAATAAATAAATCAATAAAAATAAATAAAATAAATAAATGAAAATAAATAAATATAAATAAATGAAAATAAATAAATATAAATAAATAAAATAAATAAATGAAAATAAATAAATAAAAAACATATGAAAATAAATAAATGAAAATAAATAAATAAAAAACAAATGAAAATAAATAAATATAAATAAATAAAAAATAAATGAAAATAAATAAATAAATGTAAATAAATACATAAATGTAAATAAATACATAAATGTAAATAAATAAATAAATGTAAATAAATAAATAAATGTAAATAAATAAATAAATGTAAATAAAAAATAAATGAAAATAAACATGATACACTACATAAATTTCCAAAAGAAAATAAAGTAAACAAAAAATTACATTGGTAACTACCAAAACTATGAAAAGAGATAGATAAATTTATAAACTGAGAAAGCGGAAAACACCGACGTTTAAAGTAAAACAAAATAAATAAATGGAGTGCAAAATATTCCATGTTGTAACACGCTTTAGGTCGTAAGACTATGTATTTCCAGAATTATTGGCTAAAATATCTCTATCAATTTAATGTATTATAAAAAGTGGTTATAAAAACTGAAGTATAAATCAATGGAGGCCTAGTGATTAAGGTAGTGGACCCACGGCAGATGAGTTTCTTTGAGACTTAAATGCGAGCCTTGATGCCACTTAAGAAATGCCATGTAGCTTGGGCTGATGAATGTGAAATCTGTCGCAGCCCAAAGTCCTCCCGTGGGTGGTGTGGAAGATAGGAGAAGGGATGCCCAAATGTCTTCCTCATCACTTTACCGGTGTTCGAAATAACGAGGTATGTCGCCAATGGCCCTTGTGCTGCTTTTGGTGCGAACGTTAATAAAACTAAATCAAATAAAATAATCGAGATAAGAAAAAATCATTTTGATAACCAATAAATCTATAAAAAATTTAAAGTATCAAAAATAATATGGCTGATAGGATCAAAAATATTAATAGTAACCCAAAATATGTACCAATATGGAATAAATTTACGTGATTGCAGCATCACATGAAGACATTTAACAAACATGGTGAAAAAATTTCCCTCTATAAACATGAATTTGTAACACAAAACATAGAAAAATCATCTGCCAAGCAGTGTCAGAACTAAATGAAACTTGAATATAAAAACGAATATTGCAAAAAGCAAAAAATTTCTTGAAAAAGGGGAAAAGATAAATTAAAAACTCGATTTAGTTAATTTTAATAACGTTGCACTAGAGTCAACACGAGGGCTATTGGCATAATAAACAATGGGACTGAGCTCACCCAAAAGGTTTAAAGCTACACACTGGATCTCGGGAGACAATCACTCCCGCATTCAGCATTTATCGTTAAAAATATCTTTTTCACAATTTTTTTGCAACAATGAAGGTGAAAAATAACAGTACATTTTAGAGCAAAGAACAAAAGGTAAAACATAATTTTAAAAATTGAAAGAAAAGAAAAACTGAACAATTTTCTTACAGAGTGTGACGTCAGAGTTCTAATACTTCCAATTTTTCGCTTTTCAAATTTCATTTTTTTTTCGTTTTCTGGAATGCAAATTAATCTGTATTCCATCGACTTCGTTAGTAACTGGAAATAATGAATGCTGATACTATGACTCATGCTAGTAGACAGTCTATTGGTAATAGCTTCGGTTCAGGTAGCACACAAAAAGAAAAGCTTATAATTTCAGAAATTAAGCCCTGAACAAGTATGAATATCTGGATGTATACAGTGACAAAAAAGGTAGGGGGGGGGGATTTCGGGAAGCCAATAACACCCATGTTAGTTTCTGGCAGGCTGTTCTACAGTGCGCGTCGCTGCCAGTTTAAACCCTTGTTTTAGTGACTCGTCGGAATTTCCAGATGAAGTGTCTTAAGGACCAGCGTTAAGCGATAAATTTTTTGTGCTGCGCTCTAGAAAACGGGCCCCAAAATATGGCGTACCGCTGGCACAATGTGTTTCAGGAGGGTAGAGAGAACAAAGAGAGCAAACGTCATATTCCGATCAAAATGTAAAGAAAGTGAGGGACATGTTGAACTCTGATAGACGCCTGCATGTTAGAATCCTGGCAGACTTCGGTAATATCCATAAAAGTACTGTGCATCGCACTGTTACCGAAGATTTGCGCTTGCGGAAGATTTGCGTGATGTTGGTCCCCAAGGTGTTTTCCGATGAAAAGAAGGCTATTCGTGCAACAATCTCGCGTGTGCTCTTGAAGCAGTAGGAAAGCGATGTGCATTATTTGGATTACGTGATTACGCAAGACGAAACATGAAATTTCGAGTAAAACCCGGAGTCAAAAAGGAAAAGTGCTGAGTGGTACACGCAAGCTTTGCCATGGCAAGAATGGAGATAATGTGTTAGTTCCATGTGAAGGTCATGATCATTGTTTTTTTCAACAAGAAAGGCATTGTACACTCAGAGTTTGTGCCACAAGGACAAACAGTGAATCGTCATTTTTACTTGGAGGTCCTGAAAAGTCTCCAAAGCAAACTGGAAGGTGTCAGGAAAGTGATCTCCTACACTTGGCGTCTTCATTATGATAACGGGTCGTCACACACCGCCATAATTGTTACTGGGTATTTAGCGAAATACAGTGTAGCAACACTGCCTCAGCCACCGTACAGCCCCGACTCGGTACCAGCTGACTACTTCTTGTTCCCCGAGAACCAAGAAAGGCAAGAAAGGAACTCAATACCCACCATTTCGGGACTTTGGAAATCATCAAAGAAGCGACAACGAGGTGCTTGAAGGAAGTCCCTATCGACGCCTTCCAAGGTTCTTTTAGCGCCTGGGAAAAACGCTGGCGCCTGTGTGCCAACGCGGAAGGAAGCTACTTAAAAGAATTTTAGTTGTTTTTACCTTTATCTGCAGTAAATCTTTTTTTGTCGACTTATTCAACATATGTTTGGGACACACTTTGTATGTATGTATAAATATATATACACACTAGGTATACAGTTATAAGCACACACTATGGACAGTTGAAAATTTAGAAATGTACCCAAATATTGAAACAATTATGAAACTTCTTGGGTAATTTTACGATCCGTATGAATGCAGTATTTAAGCATGAAAGACAAATTAGGATTTTCATACACGGACTTCTGCCAGTAAGTTTCACTTCAATAACAAGATATTTTAAATGAGAATTTTGGTAAAAGGACTAGAGAAAGCATCGTGCTGAGAATCTCCAACAGAGTCACTAGAACAAAAATTTGCCTTTTTCAGCTAAAAACAATTTAAATAACAATCAAAGTGACCATTACTTGTTCAAAAGCGAGTAATAAAACCTGAATTGGAATAAAAATTCAAATTTATTCTTGGAGAATATGACTGAAACCGAATACCGGTAATACAAATTGACCACCAAAACTCCCAGTCAGAAAGAAACTTATTTTTTAAAATATTAATTATA
Source organism: Nephila pilipes (assembly GCA_019974015.1). Classification (NCBI taxonomy): domain Eukaryota; kingdom Metazoa; phylum Arthropoda; class Arachnida; order Araneae; family Nephilidae; genus Nephila; species Nephila pilipes. The sequence goes on from BMAW01113018.1 coordinate 30,552, forward strand.
CTAGACCGAGGGGCAGGAACATTCATTTCCTTACCATCAATGATTGTGAGATTTACAAATAAATCTTAAATTTCATTGTAATAGTTTCCAAAGTAGGCCCGAACCTAGTGTAAGTTATCAAAATCAGAATAGATTACTAATTTTTCTTTAATAATACTAATAAAAGCCGATTTATTTCTGATACTCTGCAGTAGCAATATTGATGAAATCTGTAGGAACAAATAGAAACTATAAGGTTATGAGAGACGGTCCACAATACAACAAATCTAACTGTCGAAAGCGCGGCCTGGAAATCGGAATTATAGGAATTCAGTTTAAACATGTAGACCCTATTTAGGACACTCTGGTGGGAGACACTACGGCATACCTAGTTTAAGACTCGATCTTTGATCCGTAGGGGCCCTGAAAATTTGTTAAGAGAAGGAATTTCTTTTCCTTGACGAATATACTTCAATGAAATATTTGAGTCGAATGTGATATTGTTAATCAGGTGAAAAAAGTTGGAATTTTGTTGCTACCAAATTTGATATTTAAGAAATTAATATCAAATTTGGTAACAGAAAATTTAATTTTAACTTGGTATTTCGAAAGGAGCTAAGATCACCACCCCAACCCCCCGCACCATTGATGATAACAAGTTCTATAACAGATAAGTACCATAATTTATAATTTTAAAATTAAAATCATCTAGTTGGAAAATTATGTTTCAATTAAAGACGTTGCCACCACGAACACTCTTGTTATGGATTGATGGACATCCAAACACAACAGAAGCGGCCTTCTCAATCGCAATATCCAACCTTAGCCGTGCCAGATGCTCAACAATATGGTTAAATGAAATTTTGGAGTTATGATCTGTTCTCTTCAAGAATTTCCGGAGGAAATCATTAACATATCATCCGCAACTGCGTGAACTAAAAAGGTTTCACAATTAATATCCAAATCAGGGGTATTGGAGACGGACCTCGTAATTTTTAACCTCGTTCAAGCAACGAGGTCAAAACCTGAGCGGGCACCCCTATCTCCTAATTTTTACACTACGCCAGAGGAAGGACTTAGAGCTTCGAAACAAAATTTTAAAACTTGAATCCTATTTCATTTCCTTTTATGGTCAGAGCTCAAACTACTAGACGTATTACCATGTAATCAGGTCCTAAAGTAAAAAATGTTGGAATTAGCAAGAACTGATATAACAATGCAACCCAATTCCAAATAAAATAAATACACGTAGAGACGGATTGTACTGTTGTGAGGACCTACGATTGAAGTATTCTGGATATCATCATGAATATATACAAAAATCATTTCTAAAAAGTTTTATATACATATATATAAATATATATATATATATATATCATTGTACTTCATTCAGTTACATGTGCTATTATTTCTGGACAGGATGTGTATTTTTTCTAATACACAATTGTTTCTATTGGTTGGATGTATCTATTTGGAGAAAAATTTTTGGCTAAGCTTCTGGATGAAGGTTTTCAGGAAGGGCCTTTATTAACTGATATCAGTATTCCTCATATACCGGACCTTTACTATATTGTACTTAGAGATACAGTTTGTGATTTCTAGGAGATCGAGGGTAATGTCTGCAAGTGTGACCAAGTGGACAAGCCTACATAGAATAAGTCTATTTATCAGAGTATAGATAAGCTGTTTATTACGTCTACTTAATGCAGATTTGCGCATGTAAAAGGGAAACATATCATGTACACAGATTTATTCAGTTTTTTTTTTTTTAATTTGTGTAATGTATATTTGTTTAAAAGTGAGTTTTTTTTTTAACATTTACACCAAGGTATTACAATGGACTAAGGAATTTGTTGTTGCCCAGAAAATATATAGCTCTATCTTGTTGTTGTTTCCTGGAAAGAAGAGCAACATTAGGCATCGAAGGAAAACTACAGATATGTAAAGGACTATATATATATATATATATATATATATATATATATGATATTAATATATTTCTTCCTTTTGCAGAGTGAACTGCTGGATTGTGTTTTTTTTTATTCAATACGTTCACTCCCAACCATTCACATGCGATACGCTCGCGTTTGCTCTCTTATTACCCAGCGTATCACATTAGATACAGATCTGAGAATGCCTGCTGCGAGGCTACGGCGTATCAATGAGATACGTTTGATGAGAACGTTTTTTATTTAAACACTGTGTTACTATGTAACGTTATACTACCGCGAATATATATAAGTTATTTGGAATGTTGACCTTGGTGTCACCAAGTTGAGTGACAGGCTTGAATTTCTCTTCTAGCCTTTATCAGAAATTGGGGGAGGTAATTGTTAAAACCACATGTTGTGTAATGACATGGATTTAAGGATACTTACTTTCAGTTTTTTTTTTCTTTCTTGCTTGCTTTTGGGCAAACTCTCTCAGCTGTTCATTTCATTCAGTTGGTTTTTACTTGTAGCGATAGATATGACGAAAAAATACTATATCTGATACACTGAGATTTGTGAATTAATGAATGGTGACAGTAATGTTAGCGAAATAATCCAAATCTGTACATAGCAATTCAAGGGGAAAAACACGAAAAGATGTGCCCATTGCTCAAATTCTTGCGTGAAGGTCAAAATGTGTGTGTCAGACGCCTTGTTGGACTAAGCGTGAAGAATTTTTTATAAAAATACCATACAACAAAATAATATTCATTTTTTTATATCTTAAATTCCATGTGGTGATACGTTACACCATGAAGTTGAGTAACAAATGCAAATTATGTTTTGTATTTCTTAAAGATATGATTTTTTTATGTAATAATTTTATGTATAAAACATACAATTTTCGATTAAATCTTTTTCTTCTTCTTTCATAGATATAATGTTTAAAGCATTTTAATAATATATATGCAAAAAATCAAAATATTCTAATGAATGGCGATTTTTTAGAGGAACATTTTTTTTTACATAGATTAAGGGAACTAAATATCTAATATGGCTGGCGCTGTGACATCCACGTCAGTAAAACTGCGTGCCCAGAGCTGAAATTTCTTTGCAAGAGAAAAAGTGCACCTTATTACATTTACTTGTTGTTTACTTCAAAATTTAAAAGAGATTTAGGTATATGATTCTACTGGTTCTGTTATACTAGGTAACCATTGAATATTTATAGATTATATTCATAACATTTTTTTTATTTATTGACGCTATTTCTCTGTACAGATAAATGACATCTCTTTCCACCAACTCTATCATGACAGATAAGATACTTTTACTTGAAAGTTATACACTCAGGAGAAACTTCTCCAGCTTTGTTCACCCTAAGCTGAGAATATATATACTTTCATGAGCAGTTCTAGTCAAGTTCGTGTAGCATATGTTCGTGCGACAAGAGTTTTCTCATCAATCGATAATATACATATTCTTTTCCCAAACTTTCGTCAGAGAAATAAGATTGTTTAGCGTTAGATGTGGTTATAGACTTATGTCTGGAAAAAAAGATCTCTGCCGAATCATAAAACCTAGAAACACTTTCCTGCATAAGCCATAAAATTACATTATCAAGTTTTGTTTATTTTTTCAGGTTGTCCAAAATGTCTTTGTTACTTATGAAATGAAACTGTATGCAACTCGACAAGAGACTCGTTAATGTAAAATATTAAAACTATTAAGGGATTGGATCAAATACATTTATACAGATTGCACTTTTCAGTGTTATATTGTTTTTCAAAATATTCTTGGTGAGAATAATTTTTTTACATCAGTACTGACTTTATTTCTGACTTCTAACTTGTAATATTAAAGTGATATGTGTTTTTTAGTATCAAAGGGAGTAAATTTGCTTATAGACCATCTCAATACTTGCCTGAAAAAATCAAAAAATTAATATTTCAGTATCAAAAGAATAAAAAAAAAATTACACACACACACATATATATATATATATATATATGTACATACACTAAGTGTGTAAAGCTTAAGCAACAGATTTAAATTTTAAGTAGATTGCCATGAGGTACAGAAAAGGTGTTATTACGATCAATACAATGAACACATTTCGGTAGAAGTGATGCGATGTGAGCGTACGCAAAACGTGCGTTCGGCCATGCAACAAGACAATAATAAAGTGGGAACCGGAGTCACCCATTAAAACTTATTTGATGCAGTGCAGTGACTTCTTTCATGAAAATGGCTAGAAGAAACACCTGGATGATTCCACGTGGAAGATGATTGGAAACCTGGAGAAGGGGTGTAGTTTGTCCAGTGTAGCCAAAGAGTTCGGAATCAACAAAGTGCCGTTTTGAGGAACAGACTCTTATCTCAGAACTGTTAAGACTAATCTGGTGATGAGTATGGAGAGAGTTACCAGCAAACCATTGCAATATCAAGGGAGGGCATATAACATACTAAATAACATCTGCCCAATGTTCTTCTGGCAGACAGACTACAACTAACTTCAATCAAACTGTTTTTGTTTTGATTTCCCATACTATAAGCATTGAATTCATTTTGCTCAAAAAATGCTTTTAGTCGTTTAAAGTATAAATGTTATCTCTCATTTCTCAACATCATGTCTCTCAGATGATTTCTCTTGGAATAATCATAAAAAAAATACCAGTTGTTTTAGTTTTGCACACATGTGTTTTACACACACACACACATATATACACTGCTGGCCACACAAAAGCAACACCCAGAAGGACCAGAGATATCACAGTGAAATTTATTTGGCAAATAACATGTTGCACAAAGATCAAATAGTTAAAATTAAAGCCTCTTGTGAAGTGGGATGATGACAAAATTAGTAGTTAGTGTAGCCATGCCATCGTTGATATAACCTGCTGCACCACACCTCGGCATAGAATCAAAGAGAAGCTTTGGATGTATCCTTAATGGTACGAACAGTCATGCGTTCCCATATTGGCAAGTTGATCTGAATTGTAAGTGGGGGTGTATCGAGTTTAGTTATTGTACAAGCATGGGCGCACATTTTGATTGGTGATTAGATCGGGAGAGCAAACGGTATAGAAAAGAATTCAATCAGATGGGTAAGAAGAAAGATGTAGAGACTCTTGAACATTGCGTGCCACGTGTGGTGCGCATTATTCCTGTTGGAATATGGCTCATTCAGGCGTTGAAGGTCATGGAGGAGGACTACGGAAGCTCCAACACTCAGAGGTCAATTACGCTAGCTGTTTAGCGTACCGTATAGATACTAAAGGTTGCGGGAGGGAAATCAATACTACAACCCATTGTACCGGTGCAAGATCAGTGTGGACGAGCATAATGCAACAGTTCGGCAGTCTCTCACCACGCTGTCTCCAAAATCTATCCGACCATCATACTGATGTTGCAGGCAGAAGCGGGATTCTCAGTAAACACTGTCGTTCATTCCGTTGTCCATGTCAGCTTCACCGTCCCATTGGTGGCGCAAACGCCTGTGGTTTTCGAGTCAAGAGGTAAACGAAGCAATGGACGCCTTTAGAACATTCCCGTAGCAAACGGCATCGAATGGTACGAGCGGACACCGAATGATGCGTAGCAGATGAATCTGCCGTGCTATGGTTCTTGATGTGGCTGCGGATCCATCACTGCCATGCACAATCTGCCTGTCATCACGGTAGTGGTCAGCTGGTGTATGATCGGCCCGTCGGCCGTCGGTCCCTCCTCATCAACGATCACAGATCCGCATCATGGTTGTTGGTTTCGTCCACACGTTGATCAATTTCTCGAAGGATAATCCACAATCTCTAAGGGCTACTTCTTCCTCGGTCAAATTGAAACTTTGTCAAAGAACGCTCGATGTCTTGAGGCATAGGTAAACGGCTTACGCAAAAAAAACCGCACGAAAACAATTGCCGTACATAAAATCGCCAATCCTGTTATTACAATTATAGCTCTTGCTAGTGGCGCTACAGTCGTTCGTGCAGTGCATTGCTGCCAATGCTATGATTTGCAGCGCAAATGCTCGCAGAGCTGATTAGGGGAATTTCCATGGTTTTGCATGGCTCTGAGGTGTTGCTTTGTGCTGGCCGGCGGGTAGTAGACATATATATATTGACACAGTTTGCCATGTATATATGCCTGATTTATAACAGCATATGTAAATATTTGTTTATTTGCCATGTATGTATATGTATCTTAACATATGTATGTAATAACATATGTATGTATATGTAATAGCATACTTTCAACAACAATATGTATGTAATATGTAATATGCCCTTAATATGTGTAACCTTAATAACAACATATGTATATATATAACACTCTTCTGTATAACAACTTATATAATAGCACTCTTCAAATATAATAATATATGTATATGTAGCCATGTATATGTAAATGTTGTATAATAGCATATATGTATGTATATATAACAACATATATATAAATCATTTTGTTTGTTTATGCGTAATGTGTATTAACCAATAATAGCCAACTTAATAGCCTTCTGTGTATGTAATGTGTAATAATGTAATATGTAATGTGTGTGTAATAATAAATAATAATAGATGTTTTGTTTGTTTGTACATAATGTGTAGCTGTATGTGTAATAATAACAATGTAATAATAAATAATAATATTTGTGTATGTAATAATAATGTGTGCTCTAACAATAATAATATCATAATAACAACGGCGCCTTCACTTAGCAGCAGCCAGCAATAAATATAGTGTTGTTTATGTAGCCATAATATGTATCACATGTCATAATAATAACATGTAATATATAATAATATATGTGATGTTTGTAACTCAACCTAATAATGGCAACATGTAACCAACTAATATGTGTATGTATGTATAGCAACCCATGTGTGTATGTAATATGGCAATGTCCATGGCATCAACGCCAATATATAACTCAGCAACATGTAAACAAGTAATAATAGATGTTTGTAATAACAATGGCAGCTGTGTGTGTGTTGGTGACGTTGGTGGTGGTGTTTGGGTGACAGCCAGCAGCTATATGTATA
>BMAW01113031.1:0-11432 GCA_019974015.1 Nephila pilipes
AAATTATAAATTATTTTTTAAATTACTTAAAAATGTTAATTACATCTGTAACCTTTTTTTCCTTGTAAGTTGTTGTTGGTTTCTTAGATTTATTTTGAGTGGCCTCAAACATCTGTATACTTCCAATGCGGCCCAAGGAATAAAAATTTTAGCCCCCCTGCTTTAAATACTGTAACTTTCAGTATTAGGAATATATTTCAGCTAAAATCGCTAAATTTAATTGTGCAGCCAAACCTCGATAATTTGAAGCTGAAGGGAAGAGAAAAAAAATTCAAATGATCAAAATGTTTAAAATATACACATACACTTGATTAATATATCTTAATAAACTTCAATGTTTAAAAAATAGAGTTTTTTTTCTGTCTTGTCTCTTTGAATCACTGCAAATGATTCCAACCTATCAAGTAATGAAAGGTAGAATCCTCCAAAAGGAAAGTGACATGTCACTCATTTCCTTATCCGTACAAACACCATTAAAATAATAATCCACGTCAGCTGGAAAGTCTCATAAAAACTATTTTTAACATAATGATCTAAAAGAAATCACTCGTTTAACTAAATCAAATTATCCAAAATGAAATTCGAATTATCTGCGATTATTTTCCATTTTTACTGCGTAATTTAGAGACCGGGAAAATAATTCTAACTATTCGAAATTCCGATATTGATCTAATAAATGTCACACGATTATCCGAATTGAATTATCCAAGATGAAATTCTAATCATCCACTTTTATTTTTTCATTTTTAATGCGGAATTCTAGGGGCTAATTCTAACTATCCCCAAAATCTTAAACTATAAAAATTTGAATTATTGAAATTCCACCTGTACATGCAAAATTATTGACAAAAATCTATATATCTATTATTTATTATGAAGCCCTCTATGACTTTTTTTACTAAACCCCCTTTTAAGTTCAAGAACATATTTTCCAAGATACCCATTAAGGTGCCAAAATAAAGGGAGATCGATAAAGGGGTGCTGAGTCATTAAGCGTTTAAAATGGGAGAAATTTCGCCTATCCCAAGAGCGTGATTTCTTGCCAACAAGAAACGGTCATTACGAGCACTCGGATTTTGCCCATTCCGAAACAATGTTCTATTAGGCGAAACGCGCATTTGCTATTATTACCCGATTACTCCATTCATCTGAGGCAATCGAGGTAAAAGAATGACTCCAAAGGTAATTGTAGTATCAAGTCTGCTGGATTGTGGATTATTTTGGAAATGTATTGAAATACGAGAGTGTCTCAAAAAGTACCCGTGTTAGGAATAAAAAATGAGGTTTATTTCTAAAAAAATTGCTCGATTCAACAGCTTCACTAAAATGATATAACAGAATGTTCTAAAAATTCCCTTTCTGAAGATTTCTGAACTCGTTTGCACATATTTAAAAAAACATATTTCAAGAATATATTTTACAGGATTTCTCGTATCTTTTGAGTAATATGGTAATTTTCAGATCATCTGTAGTTCAGGAATAATTTTTCATATACTTTACTCTTTAAATATCCCCATTGGAAAAAAGTCAGGGAATGCTCAGATATAGGTAAAAAATGTTCTTCGTCCAAAGAAATGGTGCAATACATCACACACACGTACGAGTAATGAAACCATGGGCATGCTATAAGACTTTTTTTTTTTCGATAATCGATTCAACTCAAGAGATATTTGATTTCCTCGTTGTCCTGATCTCAGCTTCGCCGATTTTTTCTTGTGGGAATATGCAAAGAACAAAGTTCTTGAAAATAATCCCCAAACAATAGATGATCTGAAAATTAACACATAACCCATAGGCAGTCATTCCCAGAATCTTGAAACTCGATTCTCAAAATATTCCAAATGAGCTCAGCCTTGCCTCTTTGAAAAGGGTGGACATTTGTAAATTGGAAGGTTGTAAATATAAATTAAAAATATTTCATTCTACGTTACGTTATAGAAGTACTTTTCATCATCAGCATAAGAACGATTATTTCAAAGTACGATATTTTTTTTTTTCAGAATAAAACCACGAATCGCGAATATAGGAGCTTTTAGAATATCCTGTATTATTCAAGTTTCTGATGAATAAGTAGGGAAACTAGAAATCAAACTGTCGAAATTATTACTATTATATTGATAGGTGGTGGTTTATCCACTTTTTGGTAGTAGTTCAATTTAAAACATCAAACTATATTCACATTGAACAGTAGTATATACTAAACTAGAAAACGCTGTTGGCTTCAATTCTTTCTTGTTTTTTTTTTTTTTTTTTTTTTTTTTGCATAAACCAAATTAAAAAAAATGGCAATGGAATAAACATAACTAAATAAAATCTATTTAAAATTACATAACTAAAATTAAGAGGAAATTTCGGTTCTCTGAACAAAGATATTCATACTGTACCGTATTATAGACATGATACGAAGAAAAACAACATTTTTTTCTAGATATCACTTTATTTTGACATAAATTTCCAACATAAACATATGCACAAATTTGAAAGTATAATTTTAACATTTTTTTTTCCTCCTGCGCATCAAAAAAAATTCCATTCTCCTTTCATTGATTGTCATTCAATGTTATCAAAAACATTATGTGATGTTGCTAATTAAAGATTTTTATACCTTTTAAAAAAAAAACTTTGAATGCTTAAATAATAAAGCTCATTAAAGAATGTTTTTGTTAATAATATATTTTTCAAAACTCTCTTAAGATTAAATTGTTTTCTTTTAAATATTAAACGCATCACATTACATTGAAGAGACAAGCCATTGTCAAGTGCCTTTAATATTGCTTCAATGAAAATAAAAATAATTGCACAGACAAGGAGAATCTGAATAATTGAAAAAAAATGCTTTCCGTATATAATATTGTCTGTGAATCAGGTTATCACAAAAAAAAAATTATGCTGGTATAAGAAAGATGCGCAAAATGTACCTGAATTAGAAACTGTTTTTATAGATTGTTTATTAGATACGCATTAAGACTCAACACGAAGCTATTGGCGGCGAACTTCGTAATTTTGAATCTCAGTTAAGTATCAAGTACAACACCTTTATAAAAAGATATTTAAAGCCAAAATGAAGATAAGTAAATAAATTTTAATCAACACATATGCTCCTTTCTTTGGAGAAATTGTAGTGAGAATTTCACCACATTAACATTACGGGAACTTTACAGTTTAATGCAATGTTGTATTATTTTACATCCGTAAAATACATTATTGAGAATTGCTGAATACATAATGTGCTCGATTCGATGGAGTAGTGGAATAAAAAAATATTTTAAATATTTGCTTATATTTGTAATATAACTCTCCATTTACGTTTGTAAATTATACTTATAATCAATCACTTTATTAAAATATTCAAACACTGCAATTTCATGAGACAAAATATTTTATTTGTTAAAAATATCGTATTTTTGCAGCCTTTAAAAATAAATTTATAACTAAATTAATCAGTGAAGAATAATAAAACCACCAAGATATGAAAATAGAAAAACGTAACTAAATTGTATAGATTATAAAAACCTTTTGAAACTAAAAATCATTTCCTATACATATAAATATACAACTTTAAATTTGATCCATCGATCTATTGCTTATAATTTACATTGCATAAAATTATACGGCAAATTTTCCTTTCAATATTTAATGCAAATATGCGTGTGAACCCCATTTCCTATTTAAATAATCATAATTTCTTTTTTTGCTTTAACATGAAAGTGTTTTAACTGAAATTATGAAACGGAGCAATGAAAATTTATTGTGAATTTAGATGTATACTTTTTGTATAAAATTTTAAATGTTTTAAATAAATGGCATTGTACGCATTTGATGAGTTACCTACATTTTTGGCACAAGGAGTATCAGATGCAATGATAACATAAATTATTTGAAAAAAAAATGAAAAATAAATTATTTATTAGTTTCAATAAAGCAGTTCAATGCTTTGAGAAAAACATTGCAAAAATTACTTTAATGTTTTATTTTTATTTCCCAAATAAAAGAAAGAAATGCTTAAGATATCATGTGAAAACAAATGACGGTGATGTATAGCAAAGAACACCCGAATTACAGAACATATCAAAGGAAAGAGAACAGCATTCTCTGGCAAGTACATAATTCAAGTTGCATCACATTTTGTTTTTGAGTAAAATCATCCTACGAACTATTGGGATACAGATTAATGCATATCCAATACAATTCCGAAGTATTTTTTCCTACATTAATCATCAAAGGAAAAAGAATAAAACGTGAAAGAAGACGAACTCGAACAAAGTTAGCTCATCGACCCGTCAGAGAAAAAGACTAATAGAAGACATTTCGCCAAGAAAAAAAGGGGATCATGTTATACCTCATTTTCTTGTGGCCAACGTTCCGTGCGTGTAATTTTCGATTAATTCTCAAGTAATACATCTCGTAGACGGAAACTAGTTGAATCCCTTAACGAATCTCATTCCACACTTTGGAGAGAAGATTGACTGTTTAATGATAGTTGACGGTATGTCTGATTCAAAATATGTATTAGCTTTGATGTAATAAAGTTGTGGTCTTATTTCTAATTGGTATGGTGGCACTGAACAGGTAATTAAGAATCAAAACAATGAGAAAAATAAACTAGTTTTCTTAATTCACCCGAGCTACTTAGTGTAATTATTGCTCATACAGCGTGCTTATATCTAACTTTTGGCAATGGACGTGACAAATTATCGTACATTTGATTTAAATCATGAGAAAAACCTCATTGCCGATGTTTCATTAATGTTTCTACAATTAATGTATACTTTTAATTTATTACTGTAGTTGTTTCATATTAAAAAGAACTCTCAGCTTTATATTCATTGTTCTAATTTTGAGATATTGTCATTTTACATATTTTTGTTCATCTAAAAATACAATCCCATGTAGAATTCCAAATTTCTAATCAACCAACGAATCCGAAAGTGAAAGGAAACTTAGAAAAAGGTTAATGGTAAATGACACATCATCATGATTGTTTTGAAATTTATTTTTGGTCAGAATTTTTAAAAAATGCAAGAAAAAAACTTTCCATAATGGTGACTATTAAATGCTTGCAAGTAAAGGAATATTTGAATTAAAAAACATAAATTCTATCAAGTGATATTGGAGTATAAAAACTATTATAGTCTCACTTTATGAAAGAAAAAGCATTAAAATCAATATATTTCATTTCAGGGATTTAAATTTCTTAATTCAACTAATTGCAATTTTATTTATTTAGCACCTAATAACTATCCCATCTCAACTGTTTATCTCGTAATTTTTTTAAACTATGTCAAGGGATGGATTGACACATTATTGAGCCGTTAAAATAGATTAAAAAGTGTGAGACGTAGGTAATGGATACATACTTGTAGTGAATAAATTGCCAATATTAATTAAAAAAAAAAAACAAATCATGTATACTTAAGTTCACATGATTGATTCACAAACACATTATTTTAAAACATCTGTAAATGTAAAGTGATTTCAAAATGAGAGAAGTATAATTTTCTATGCTATTTTTATTCATATTAATATGATTTGACATTCCGAAAAATGTTTAATCAAAGTAATTGTTATTTGAAGAGCAATAAAACAATAAAAATTCATATTTTAAAGGGAAGGTAAGAAAAGCTAATTGTTCCCCCCCCTTTTATTAAAATCTTCATTCCCATTGAGAATTCGAACGAAATTTGTCTTAATTAATATCGCACGATGAGCAACGCGGGCTATTGGCGGTGGACTTCATAATTATGAACCTCAGTCACATGACGAGGACAACACCTAAGTTGACACCCCCTCTCCTAACTTCCACACCATGCTAATGGAAAGACTTAGGGTCCCGACAGATTTAATGTGGATTAGCCCCGACTACACGGCGGGTCTTCAATGGCATCAAGCTCGAAAATACGACTCGACGAAACCCAACTGCCACAAGTCCGCTGCTTGATCCATTAGGCTACAGCGGCTACTTCTGACGAAATAGAAAAATCCAAAATAAAGAAGAAAATCCTTAGAAAAGAGTGTGAGTGGGCGATGCTGGACTTAAATGGCTCAAAGAAACACACTAGTGGCTATGCCATGCCAAACAAGATAAAACTGTGATCTAGACATTTGGAACAATATGGGGGGAGGGAGATTAACATTAATCGATAGGAAAGAGAGTCGAAAATAGAGAAGAGCTGCTAGGATATCCCGGGGATGCGCCACCTGTGGACATGTTTACAGAGGGCCGTAAGCTTCATGAATGATCCTTTGGATATTTCGGGGTCTTGATGGCCGTACATTCCTTGAGGGATAAAAATTTTGAAAATATACTTTACAAGAATAATCAAACTGTAAAATAAATATTCTTATCCTACTATCAAATTGTAGAAAATCATATAATTCTGCAGCAAAATTGGTGGTCGTGGTAGCTTAGGGGTCATGGTCGCGGTCTGGCGATCGGCAGTTTTCGTCGAGTCTTAGGTTCGATCCTTTTTACTACTAAAGACCCGCCATGTAGCCGAGTGTGATGCACGCTAAATCCTTTGAGGCTCAAAGTCCTCCCGATAATGTGGTGTGAAAGTTGAGAGAAGGAGGAGCCTGCTCATGTCTCGTCCTTGTTATTTGGTCGAGGTTCAAAATTATGAGATCCATCGCCTATAACTCTCATGTTGCTTCTAGTGCAACTTTAATAAAATCAATCAATCTTTATGAAAATCTCTAATAATGATTAAATGTTTAGTAGTTAGCATCTCTTATAGATAAACGACGTGTGTTGAGATTTAATGTGTTAAGATTTAATTAAATTTTCTTTTACGGCAACTATAATTACATTTAACTTAAGATATATTTGCAAACTTGTTTATAATGTATCGATTGTTTTAATTTTAATATCTAAGCTAAATGTTATTGTCTACTTTAGTAATTTGTCATTTGCTTTATTTTTTTAAAATTTCTTTTAATATCTAAAGTTTACAACATAATCGTTTTTGTTATTCTTTTTGTTGTTAAAAGTTGATATCATTTTTTTACTTTAGAATGTTCTGTGTTATTTGAAGAATTGCTTAGTATTCTATGAAAATATTTGTACTTAGATGGGATGTTATTCAAATTAAATGTTAGTTGAAAATGCAAACTTGTTTATGTATTGCTTTGTGTCACCCCGACGATTTGAATAATTCGTCAAATTAAAGAAGTTGGTTAGATTTTAAAGTCTTGCTAAATTCATTCATCTATAATAGAACTACATGTCGAATACAGCTTTTTTTCAAAAACAAGGAAAAATCATAAGCGATATAAGTGCTTAACTTAATCTCTTTTTAAATCATGTAAGATAAACCACAAAATATTATTTATTTACAGTTATGAATTAAAGAATAGAGAATCGCCCTAGGGGGGTAGAATGGCTCTAATCATTAACATAAAAATCATTTCTGTTCCTTTTGTTCTTTTCTGGAGACATCACTTTTGGAAGAAAGACGATGATTTAAGACGAATTAGTGGCATTTCGTAATTAGAAATAGTTCAAATGAATCATGGATTTTAGTTAGAATTGTGAAATATAACCAGCATATTAATTTTCTCCCGATATCTTTATAACTAAGAATCATATTCAAATGAAATTTGTTACAATAGTTGTAACAACATCATATTACCCGTCTCGTCTGTTATCTTAAAATTTAATCACAATATCTGATTTCAACTTATAAATTCAAGCTCAGACCAATTAATTAAATTAATTAGTAATATGCGAAGTATCTTCATTTACTCCCCCACAATTAAGTTCCTTTTCATGAGAAATAACTATTTCTATAATTTACTCGTATCAAAGTATACGCTTATCAGAATAAGATGCGATTACCTCCTTCCATCACACATAGAATTGAGTCCTAATCTTCCCAAATCCAGTACATACGGCAGAAGACTTCAGCGCACACCACACTAACATTCATCGCATTTCCGTAACCTTATTTCATTTCAATTCAATTACTGTCGTTTTTATATGACTTGATTATAAGTATTGAATCCACTTTCGAAGTTTACTTAATTTGCTCTACATTCCATTTGACAGGGGAGAAGCTGAAAACTTAAATGTAAAATCAGAAATAAAACCCACATGTTAGTTGAAGAGAAATAAATCTCGAATAGCACATATTACAAAGTCAATGAGACTATTCTTAACATATTCTTTTTTAAAAAAAACTTAGATTCCACAATGGAAAAAGTATTTTTAGAAATAAAATCATAATCTAAGCTAAGTAATTAATCCTTTGATATCACAATAAAGTTCCTTTGAAAAATCACAATGGCACCTTTTTGATAATAATTGATAAGTTATTAAAGGCGTTCCTTTCTTTTTGAATGATTCTACCTCATTTTGTGATTGTGCAATTACAGCACTTTCGAATTTTAATTTTTCGAAGTGAAACTAGAGCATAAATGTCATTTCTCTGCGTCGTTATTCATCCACATTTATTCTGGCTCATGAAAAACATCGTCTGCATTTTTTTTCTGGTTGCCATTTCTGATAAGCGAAACTCTTCTCTCGGTGATTAACTGAATTTCTTTCCATTAAAAAGAATCCCTTAACCTCTTCCGTAAAAATTCCAGAAGATAATTACCCTCTATATTTTTATTTTTATTTGATGTCTGGAAGTATTTCGGAGGATAAATCGTTCGATTTTCTCGGAGTGCATTCATTTTTTTTTTTTTTTGAACTTTAGACATACCATGAATATTTCTGTATCCGTGTCGTGTAATTTTGCACTTTATCACAGTGTTGCAGAATTCTAAGTTAGTAGTGAAAAACAGTCCAGAAATTAAATCTAAAATAAAATGGAAAATTGCGTTATTATATTATTGCTAATTTCTTTTATATTTTTTTTGCGAGTAAGTTTCTCAAGCTTTTTAGATAGTAAAATGAAAACTATAAAATTTATCATTCTAAAAAGTATTTGTACGGATGCAAACACATATTTTCCTTGAAATCTTGCATGTTTAGAATGGGCTATGATAATTTATTTTAAACCAATTTTTTTGCAATTTTTTTTTCTTTTTTGAATACTACGAGGAATTGCATCGAATTTTTAAATTATTACCAGTATACTTTATTTATACTTTACCTAACTACGCGTGATTTATTTTCTTAGCTTAATGTTTCTCAGTCTTGGAAAAGTTAGCATGTTAAATACAAAAAACACACACACACATATATATATATATATATTAAAGCAAAAAATTTCTTAAAAAAATTAATTTCTGTAAAATTTATGAAGAGATATATTTGTAAATAAGCTTTTTGTTATACATATGCTTAACCTGAAAATATTTCCTTATTTAATTTTACTCCATTTTTAAGTGTAATTAATAATACTTCAGAATAAACTGGATGGAAAGCATACTTTTTCACGAAGGCATGATTAATCATTTATATTATCTAATAAAACATTAATTTATAAATTATCTATAGTCTTATAGAATCACATTCGAGAAAGTTTAATTAGATCGCGGGAAAAGTAAAACTACCATTATAAATTTTCCAAACATATTTTCTCTTTTATTTACTCATAACGAATTTCTTTAACATTAATCAGTTTTTCCATTGTAAAGAGTTTATTCAAACAGAAAGTTCTGCAGTCGTGAAAAAAGTGAAATCCGTTTCACTATTTTTGGAATTCTCATAGTAGTTTGATCAAACTGTTATCACTTCTACCAGCTCTTAAGGAATTCAACTGTAGTGATAATGGGTTGCTTAATAATCGTAGCTAATTAACTTTTAAAAGTAAACAGAATTTAATCATTTTCGCATTGGATATATTTGTAGATTCAAATAAATAATAACAAAAATATATGAAGTAACACAATATGAGCTTCGATTTTTCTGAAATTTATATCCTAAACTGAGAATCTTAGAAAAATATATTGTGCTTGTCTATTTATGTGTTTCTTGCACGGTTGAATATGTATCAACACTGAGATTTTTTTTTTCTATACTTTACTTTCTTTTTGTTCTATAGCTTACGCTTTTTTTATATATAGATGCTTTATCATGAACTCGTTCAGGAATTGAGAACTCCAACTAAGCTGTGATCGATATGCATAGGGAACAAAGTCAATACATACACTAATGTGCGAAACTTAAGCAACTTCTCAGATTGTGCCGTAATTCCGAAAAAAATCACCTGGATGACACGAAATTCACACTACAGAGACATAATGTAGCAGTTAAAGGTGGATAAAAGCTTAGTAGCCTAAAAGTGAATCATACACATACATTATGGCTGGAAAAAAAAGCTTCATTGACAGATTGATGTTAGTAAAAATATCGTCTGACCACGAGGAAAAACAACAAACCAAAATCCCTTAGAAATCATATGACCTTCCCTAACTGCAATGGTGGCATGACATGGTCTGTTCATACTCAATACCAAATTATCTAGCAGTTCTTTAAGTAACAATTGTTACTCTTCAATGAGCACCGGTTTCATCTGTCCGTTGTTTTGTGGAGGATACGATCTTGCTGCTAGTCGTCTCCACAGAGCATACCACACGTGTTTGATGAAATTGGGGGTGGAGGGGGACGTTAACCAATCCATTTGGCAAATATCCTCCCTTTCTAGAAGCTCCTGAACAGCAGAGGTCCTATGTGGACTTGCATTGCCATCCACAAAAATAAAGTTTGGACCAATGGCCCCTCTCAATAAGCGCATTTGCGGGATAATTTCATCGCAGTAACGATATCCGTAAACTGAGCCGTTGTCGAAAATATGGAGCTCCGTTCCTCCCTTCAACATAACGCCTTCCCGCACTATTACTTCAAGACCACCTCAGCGGCCTCTTTCCCTGATGTTAGTGGGATGAAACTGTGTCTCTACCTCCTTCCATATCAACTGATTCAGAGAATCGTTGCTCAGACTGAAACGACTTTCATCAGTGAATAGAACGTGACTCCATTGATGAGATGTCTAATCTTTATACTTTTGATACCACTATAAACGGTACCGCCGACGGGCCGCTATTAAAGGTATGCAGTGTTAAGGACGACTTTCAAATAGGTAACCTTTATGCGTACGTCTGGCTATATTAAACTGTGATACTTGTCGACCGGTTATAATAAACTGTGATACTTGTCGTCCGGTTTCCGTACTCAGCTACAGAGTTATGTTACGCGATGATTGTTCCTCGTCTTTCTTTGCCTTCAGAGTGATATACCGGTCATCACTAGCCGTTGTTTTCCTCAGTGAACCACCGACAATCTTTCTTACATCTGTACCTGCCATTTGGAAAGCTTTCAAATCTCTTCAAATTACACTTTTCTCAATTTCAAACTTTTGTGCTTTACTTGTCATACTAGTTACATTCTTCTTCAAGCTTTAGCCTTTGTGAGTATATACTATTTCCTTTTCACTAGCAGGGAGTCCTCAACGCCCCCTAAATCAACAGTGAAACAAAAACGCTCC
>BMAW01113031.1:11832-33280 GCA_019974015.1 Nephila pilipes
AATAAGGTTCCCAATGATTTTTCACAATGAAAAACATGTTTATACGTATTGAATAATACAATGTTGGAAAGCTTAGACTTTTCCCTGTTTTTCGACATAATCGTAGTTGAGATCAATCATTTTTACACGCAATGTTACATCTTCTTTATGCCTGAATCGTAGAACTCTTCCGCCATACCGCAAAGGTAGTTTAAAACTTCTTCTTTCAGCTCCCCTCTGGTTCCGTAATGTATCCCATTCAGGTATTTCTTCAATTCAAGGAAGAGATGTTAGTCACCTGAGGCTAAGTCTGGGCTGTAGGGTGGGTGTATGATAGCACCCCATCCAAGTCTGTTGATGAGATTGGTTGTTAAACGGGCGGTGTAAGGACGGACGCTGTCTTGATGGAGACACACTTCCTTTGTGAGCATGCCTCTCCTCTTGTTTCGAATCACGCTGCAAAAGTTCTTCAATATCTCACAGTAACGGTCCACATTGGTTGTTGTACCGGAAAGCATTAAATCGCACAACAATAACCCCTTCCTGTCTCAAAAGACTCTCGCTATAACTTTTCCAGCAGACAGTATTTGTTTGAATTTCCGCGGCTTCGGAGACTCTGGATGTTTCCACTGACGGGATTGTTTTTTCGTTTTCTGTGTCGTGTAGTAGACCCAGGTCTCCTCCTCAGTGACAATAGAATCCAAGAATTCCTGGCCATAGGTTTCGTAGCCCAACAGAAGTTCGCGGGTCGCTTCAAAACATTTCCGTTTGTTGTTTTCCGAAAGCATTCTCCGGACCAACCTTGGCATGCCCTAAATGGTCTGTCAAAATTTTGTGAATGCAGGACTTGAACTGACATCAGGGATTATCTCGCAGAGGTTCCGAACCGTCAACCTTCGATCTTTCAGGAACGCTTCATCCACTTTCGCAATTGTTTCGTCCGAAACCGATAGCAGTCCAGAACGTTGTTCGTCATGGACGTCTGTCTTTGAATTATTTGCACCATTTGTGCACGTGTTGTACGCTCATACCCTTTTTTCCCCGTAGACTTCCTACAGTTGAAAATGAATGTCCATCAGCACAGTGTTTTTTGCACACTAAAAACGAATCATAGAACGTAATTCGCAATCGGCGGGAAAAGCGAGAGGGAGCTCAATCTCTAACGGCTACCAAGCCAAAAATGAGTGTTGCAGACGGGTCACCGGGCGGGGACTGGGAGAGAAGAAGCCAAGCTATACGCCAATGTTGTCAAATCCCACGTAACAGCGCTCCTCGTGTCTGCAGTTTCTTGTGAACTTTATTTTAAGGACAACCCTCGTACTTTAAGCCCCATGGAAAGGGGGGAAATCACTTAAGTGTCTCGGGGTCAGGATTTCTGTACCTACCTAAAGAAGTTTAGCCCCTGAGAAATTTAATGTTAGATATTTAGGATTCAAAATTGGAACACTTTTTGAAATCAAAAAACATTTTAATACATATTTTTTATTCTGACTTCGTCATCCTGTAGAGAACAATGTATTTTATACTACTCATTTGTGTTTGAGGCATTTCCATTTGTTCTGAAGTAAATTATTTCGCCTAATATAACGCATTGCTAAATAAGTTTCAAACTTTATACTTTTTCAGCGGCTTTATTCAGCAACAACGCCAAAAGTTAAAACATCTTAATAACTAGTCAGAGAGAAGACATCCCTTTTAGTTTGGCTGAAAAAGGGGCAACCAAAACGACCGGACAACTTTTCTCCATGCCCACTGGTCCACGAATTCGAAAAAATTAGTACCATTCCAAGATCAGCAATTCTCTCTCCCTCCAAGACTAAAAAACATGCCGAAGTGGTGATCCAGTACTTGAACACTAGATAGCAGCACAGCCTTGAACTATTGGTTTATGCCTCCAAAGCAAAACTCTTGCCTCCGTGTGTCTAACCAAAACAAGCGCAAATAAATTATAACTAGTGACATCCCATCCCTACAGCGAAGAATGTTTCGACGTAACCCGCCACTCAGAGATAGCCGATGACGTCAAATGGAAACTGTTCCAAGCAAGACTATAAGTGAGAGACGATGTATATCAATTGCGGTAAAGGTTGGAAATGCGACCTTCTTTATAAATATAATTTTGAATGTTTCTCTCCGTATCATCACGATGATACTGGAATGGAATTTTGCAGTGGCTCTCTTCAACTATAGCACCAATAGTTAAGACTCCTTAAGAACTAGCTCAAGAGAGACGTCTCTTTTAGTGTGGTTGATAAAGGATCAAATAAAAGCGACCGGTCAACTTTCTTCGGATCCAATGAATCAGAGTTCGAACGCAGACGGTAACCAAAGATTACTCTTCCACCCTCAACCGGGTTGAAAACCATCAACCGCCGAACTTTCAAACGAAAAACTACATATTTTTAAATGTTCCTAAAATTTAAGAATATTGTGTCATAAAGGGATGAGTGCGTTACAACCTCACAAGTTTACCGTATATTCCCATGTATAATCCGAGACATTTTTGAACTTTTCTTTAGCTAAATAACAGTGTTAGGCTTATATATATACGGATCCATAAGCTTGCCAAAAACGTTGGTGCGTTTCTGCTTGCCGCGCGCAAGCGATAAATCGACAAACGTAATACTATTTAATAATTTAAGATTAGTCTCAAGTTTATGAAGAAAATGATTCTAAATGAAATGATCATTCTTTGTTTGGAATTGAGTTAGTTTATTTTCGAAAGTATTTATACTACTGGTTTGTTGTGTCCTTACCGAAACGGCAAATCTATTCCTGGCGAAATTTGCACTCCACTAATGGAAAAGTACCAAAATAAAAATAATAATAGAATCACATAAATAATGCATACATATAAATAACAACAGAAAATAAATATTTCTTTGATCTTCTAACTTGCATTTTGGATGTTGTGAAAAAACCCTTATGCGAAAAGAAAAAAGAAGTCCATATTTTAAAATATCCATTCCAGAATCCGAAGGTTAAAATCATTTTTTAAAAATACTTTCAATCATTACAATTTTTGAATGCATATCATCATCACTTTCAATATTTTCCATACTAAGAATTTTATCATCTTTATATACAAAATGTGTTATGTCACTAGAAATATTTTTCATTTCGGTTTATATACTGGTTTTAATAAACTGGTTAAAGTTTAGATAAATTTTAGAAAAAAAAAAGAGCGTACTCTCAGCATAAACGTAGATCAGCTTATATTAGGAAATATACCATATACGAAAATTTTGAAATAATTTTCTACATTCCAAACTTGGAGCAGGTTCTCTGATAGTTGAAGAAAATCTTATAAGATGAAACCATTAATTTTTTTTTTTGCATTTGAAAGAATTATAGACAGTTAAATGACTTAGAAATTCTTTAAAGAATATTTCTGTTCTGATTCCAATTTTTCTCAAATATTTCCATTATTTTTCAAATTCTAAATTTAAACCAATGTACCCCATTTTCTTTTATCAATGCGAACGGACATCACTTTATTTTAATAGAAAAAAGGAGAAAAAGAATTTATCTGTCAATAGTGAATTGGAAAACTCTACTCACCTATAAAAGTCGTGCACGAAATCACGTGACCTCTAAGACTCCGTTTCGAATGAAATTGTCAGATTTCGAACTTGTTTATATCATATATTCTTTTCTTTTCCCTCAAGAATTTTTTTTTCATTGTTCTCCAAGAACACAAAAGAAAAAGTTATACTAACAAAAAGAGAAAAAGATCTTTTAATTGGATTTCCTCCCCGGGATTTATTTTGACACGACTTGCCAGAAAGTGTGGGGGAAAGTTTTCTCCAATGAAGAATAAGTGTTGTTAAATAAAAAGAGCTACCACACCGAATTATATACCTGGATATTAAGAAGGAAACTGGTTTAAGAGCTTAAAGAAATTACTCAACTCTTTTTTTTTTTTACAAAAAAGCAACTTTTTTTCTGTATTTTTTTATAATTATTTTGGTACCCTGCGAACTATTACCTTTAGCTCAGGCTTAGCTCAATAAATAAAAATTTTCACAACATGCTATTTTTAATTCACAAAAAGCAAAAAAAATAATCTTTTATTAAACCACTAAAATGAAGTTAGGAAGACTTAGCTGAAAGAAAGTTTTTAATAAAAACTTTTTAACATAAATCAAAGCGTGTACTTTATTCATCTTACCTCATCAAATATATCTATGAAAATTTACTCGAGATATTAATTAAAGTGTAACACTGCATTCTCATATGACTGTATTGAAATAAAATCAATGTTCAGATAGTAAATAAAAAAGTCATGCGCAAATGTATCAAATATAAATTCAACCATTCTTAGTTTTAGTTACTAAGGCTCGTTATCAGCCCAGAGACAAAAATAACTTTTCCTACAGCATTTTGTAGACAAACATTTGTAACACAAACTCAAATAATTAAATAATACAACAGTACCTCCCAAATGTATTCAGAGGATACACATACTAAAAAATGTAATTTTATTAGAAATTAAGGTTGTATATCAAGCTTCAAATAAAAGTATTATATACAAGTATGAATAAAAAACAAGCATAAATGGATTTATTCGGAAATTGTAGTTTATGAAAAATGAAAATTATTTAAATGTCTTATTATTGCAAAAATGCATGAAATAAAGAATAGAGTTTTGTACTTACAGAAATTTATTAGAAATCATCCGTTACACGAATTTGTTAGAAAATCTGTGCTTTGCAAACAATTTTTTCCCTACATGGATAATAATATCACTGATGATCTTCCCCAACAGTTATCATGAGTCCTGACAGTTATCCTTCCCCAACAGTTATCATGAATATCTTTGATTAAAAAGTGTATCTTAAGGCATCTGTACAGTTTCTTATATTACTATTTTCACTGTCTCTTTTCCGTCTTCTACACCTCATACCACGCTATTATTGGTAAAGCTGATACCATTAACTACAATAGAAATAAAAGATTTTGTATCGTCATCGGTGTCTTCAGTACACAAGTTTCCATCTATTTCTAAATAGACTTACATTTAAGCACTGATATTCATTTTGACAAGTTTAATCCATTCATTTTCATTAATCATAATTACACTGATGACACAAAACTAAAATTTCAAGGATTACATGTCATTGGTCTCTTTCTTGGATTGCCTTTCAACTTGCTTACACTGTTTTTCCCTTACTGAGAACATCAGCTAGAATAACTGGATTTTGAATATAGAATACAAAATCCCAATATTGTTGCTAATGATTGAGAAGTATCACTTTGATTGCACCATAATTTGCTTTCCTTATTGTATTATTCCCCGTACCCCTATCGAAAAGTAGTTTTTACAAAATAGAGGGATTAGCATTTCATTTTATTGCTCCCTTGTCACAAAACTATCTTTCACCAAACACAAAAAATTTATTTTAGAACCTTAAAAGATTACTAACAAAGAGTATTTCTTTTCTTTTACTTCTCTATTTTATTTTTGAATTTTTTGTTCGATACCCCTTAAATAAAGTGTCCTTTATTAAGAGATGAATACATTTATTTAAAGGGATCGTGACCGGCAGAATTGTTTCTTAAGTAGAAGTGTCCGTTACAGAAGGTACTACTGTATACTTAATCAAAATTCTGAGATTATATTTTTTTTATTAAATCATTCCATCATAAGTAAAAATTTTAATACTCACGCTGATTAATAGTCAAATGAATGGAAAGTCAGACAATGAAAACAACCAAATTATTTCGAAATAGCAGATTTTCAGAATTCAATGCCTAATTTTTGTTTCCTTAATATTTGTGGACAAAGCCCCTACACACATCCCAATCTAACGATTAACAAAATAAATATTTTATTGACTATTGTTGATCTATCGGATCCGAGTCAGTAATAGTACTTGCAAGGGGGGGGGGGTCCTATTCACTTACCATATCCAGATCCAAACTGATTTCAAATCCCATATCTTCTTGCTCTTATCATCGTAGACACGAGTCAAACTGCTTCGTTGATAACTTTCGATCTATCTCTAACCACTGAGCTTTACTAATAAATTCTTGGCAGTTTTGTATAAATGCTATATCTCATCAATCCTATTCATAACATTCCACTATTTCTATTTAATTATATAAGTCACGGCTTATTTACACAAAGAGATTCTCAAATCAATTAACGTCATGTGAAAGACCAAAATGTTAGTTGAAGGGATACACTCGAAAGTACCATATAAAATTTCGAATGTATTTGTCTGATTCCGAACTTTTAAATTTTTTTTTTCCTTTTTTTCTTCTTCAGCCACTTCTTCCATTGTTCTTTAGAACATCTATTATTCTGAAAGAATGCAAGAGAAAAAAAAAATTTAAAAGATAAAATAATACTACCGAAAAAGAGAAAAAACTTTTAATTAGGTTTTCTCTGCGGGATTTATTTTGGCACTTGACTTGCAAGAAAGAGGAAAAGTTTTCCCTATCGAAGGATAAGTGTTGCTAATATAAAGTGCAACCACAAATTATTACACCTGGGTATAAAAAAGGAAAGAAACATTTTTAAAAGCCTAAGGATGTCACTAACTTTTTATCAAAAAAGCAAATCTTCTCTAGATTTTTTTTATTCTTGCATCCGCTGAACTAGACTTGAGTACAGCCTTTTAGCTTTAGCTTCCTAAATACAAGTTATTACAACATATCTTTAAAATATCTATTAAAAAAAAGGTTAATACGTTTTATAAACTCACTAAAATGAAATTATGAAAGCTTAATTGTGAGAGAGTTTTTATATATTATAACTTTCTTAAAAGTTCTTAAATTTTTGTTTAATGTGTGTATTTATTTATCCAAAGAGAACAATTATCTCTAAAATATGTGCAAAGCGCTTATAAAAATACATCCTACTATTCTCAAGCAATATTGCAGAAGTATAATGCATTAAAATCTTAACTTTTACAAAAATTAAAATAACCTTATGCATATATATTATCAATTAATAAATTTATCTTTATTCGTTTTTATTCCCAAAGTGCATATCAACAATATGGACTATTATAACTTTTTGTTACATCTTTTCGTTGACAAACATCTACAGTACAAAGATTACAATGTAGAAGCCACCGGAATTCTCATTTAATTTTAAAAATTTTTCGTATTTTCCAAGAATCACGAAGGAATCAGCACTGAGAGAAGGCGATAAGTTAAGTAAAATTTTAAATTAAAATAGTTCAATTTTCCAGATGTCCTCATGAAAATAGTATTGAAAATTTCATAATTCTTCGAATACTTTTCAATTTTTCATTGTGGCTACGGAAAAGATGGCATAGATACACAAGGGGGAGTCCTTCCTCCCCTTTCAAAAAAATCCAGGATTTTCTTAAAAAAAACTATTCATTTAATTTCTTATAAAACCCTTTATCACCTTTAAAGTACTCGCCATTATATTCATTACATCAATTGGTGATTCCCTTTTTGGGAACAATTTTGTTACTCAACTGCAGTGATGGCCGATAGTCAACCACTTGTATTTTTTCTCCCCCACTTTCATGTTGTGAAATCGCGTCTTTTCATTACTTTCTTCATACGAGGAAATAAGAAGAAATCATACTGAGCTAGGTCAGGTGAGAAAGGTACGTGGGGCAAGGGAGATATACCGTTTTTCATGCCAAGAGTCATGAGATGGTTCTTTTTTTTTTTTTTTTTTTTTTGTTAACAGAACAGAAGACATACATTTAGTAACAACACTTCTCATCCTCTAATCTTCTGATAAAATTTGCTGAACAGATTTCCAAGATAATCCAGTTAAATCCACCTAGCTATAGAACTTCAATAATTCTAAACAATTAACCATCATGAGTTAAATGTAATAATCTAAAAAAAGCATATTTGTATCAAATTATGCAAGATAATTTGAAAAACTTGTTTTTGAAAGTTGTGGTAGGATTTTTTGCTTGCTTAGAAATCAATAGAGAGTTTTTCATTTTCCTCTGTAAATTTAAAATGGGAAATAAATAGCATTGTAACAATAGTTATATTGAATAGCCATGCTTAATGCAATTGTTTCACAAGGATTTAAATGTAGTGTAAGACTAAAACACAATCTATTATAATTCAATTTGTCTAGGTAGATTACAATTTTATAAAACATTCTTACAATTAATGAAATATACCAGTTTGGATGAGTCATGCACTTACTGTTTTCAGTTTTTTCAAAAGATGTACTAAATCATTACCACTTCCGATGATTTTATGAAAAACAATATCAGTTTGACGAAACAATTAAAGCGATATCACCATTAGACCTAGAAATGACGCTGAATCCGAAAATAGTACAACAAACTGAAAGCCAGAATTCTAACAGTGGAATTACAATTTTCAATAAATTATAACACATTACAATTACGGAAACAGTTGTTATAAATTAGCAAACAAATGTATTGAAAACAATATACAATGGGCGTTCCATAAAAACTGAGAGTAAAATCATAAGAAATCTAAAATATATTAACACCAAAATAAATCATTCTTTTTCAAAATACCTACCCTCGGATGATATGCAACGGTCCCATTATTCAACGGACTTTTCAAATCAAGTAGAGAAGTTTTCTTTCTGGAAGCTGCTTTAATAAACACTGCATTGCTGAAATAACGTCTGAATCTGTATTGAATTATTTGCCACGGATCTTCTCATTCAACATCGGAAACAACCAGAAATCTTATGATGCGAAATCTGAACTGTAAAAAGGATATGGAGTGATTTTAATATTTTATTTACTAAGATATTGTTAAACAGAAGTAGTAACACATACGGGCGAGCATTATCGTGATGTAATGTCCGATTCTCTACCAGTTCATGACGCTTTCTCGATATATGTTGTCAAAATTTTCAAAACTGAAACATAATATTCACCATTCACAATAGTTTTTGGAGGCACTGCATGCTGATAGATTATACCTTTAGGATAAAAAAATAAGCAATCATCATGACCTTTACAGCAGATTTGGTTTGTCGGATTTTTTTTCGGAGATGGAGAATCAGGGTGTTTCCAAACATTTGTTGCGGACTTGGGTAAGGGGATCAAAATTATATTCCTAAGTTTTATCACCTGTTATTAGTCTTCAGGAAATTGAAATAATTTCGATGCATTTGTTTCCGTTCACAACACAAATAAATTCTTGTTTGCATTTGTTCTGTGGTAAGGTCAAGAGAACAAGACATTTAGAATAAGCGTGGCGAAGCTGTAAATTGTTGCATAGAATGCGAAATATCAACATTTTCGAAATGGTAGTTCATGCTGCTATCTCCTCATTAGATATTCGCCAATTTTCTTCCAAGATTGTCCATACATTGTTAACATTTCTATCACTCACAACACTCTCTGTTCGTCAGACTTAGAAGTTAGTTTTGCGGATAAACGTCCTTTATTGAAATCACCATGTCCTTTAAAAATCGCAAACTCACTCACCAAACCATTTGTCTTTGTAAACTTATTTCATTAACTTAACTTTTTCTGGACCTGTTTTGCCCAAGCGATTGCAAATTTTTTATGATACAATGTATTTCGTTTTTTAACTCCATCATTCACATCCATTTCTATTGGGCAAATAAAAACAGTTCTTTAAACAAGCAGGAAACTAGGAAAATAAAATCATCTGCTTAGTATAGAATACTTATAAGCGTTCAGTTAACATTTTGAAAAAATCGCCTGCTATTATATTTTTAATTTTCGTGGTGTTGCCACAACGTGAAAAATAACTCTCAGTTTTTAAGACATGTCCTTTGTAGTTATTAACAATGGTATGAAAAATATAAAATTAATTTACCAAATGATATTTTAAAAAGTTATTAATCGGGTCTTCCGACAGAAATAAATGTTTCCTTGTTGTTTATTTTTGTGAGAATATATTTGGATGCAAAAAAAAATGTCTTTTTTTTCAGGAAAAATATACATTTTAATCCTAAAATAAATAACTAAATTAGTTCACACAAGAACGAACAATATAATCAAATATATAATTCATTATGGTGCGTGTACAATTAATCATATCAATTAAGTTAGCTCACTTTTTTACTGTACAGAATTGTTTTAATACATATAATAATTTTATATTGAAGAATAAATCTAAAGCAATGAAGTACATAATGCTAAAATAAGATAAATATTTTGTTTAACTCCTGGGAAGTTTAAGAAGGGAATACACACACACAAAAATAACATTAAGATCCTTATTAATCTATTTTTGTATCAATTTTTTAAGAATTTCAGCAAAATATTAGTGATTTAACGGATGTCTTAAATAAGTTGATTTTTCTTTCCTTTCTTAAAAAAATTGCAGCAATTTAAAACATAATTAAAAATATAATGAAATTCCAAAACATTTGGTTCTAATTATAAAAATCATTTTAACTCGTTTAAATTTCTACTATAGATTGATTTTTTACTTTCCAGTTTTGTATATTCACATACAATTAAATTTATAATCAGAAATAAGCAGACGTTAAAAAAATAAGTCTATCAATTAAAATAAAGGAAAATAATACATATTAAAGTGGTGAAATAATTACAAACTACTCTTTTAAAATAATCTCATTATCAACTGCAATTAAAAAATTTCGATTGATTCACATATTGTTTGCTGCACCGTAAAATATTGATAATGAACATATAAATAAACTATGAAGGAATTTTTAATAATTATAATTGAATAAACTCATTTTCAATAAAAAAGCATTCTTCAAAGCTTGTTTCAAGTAACAACACATCCCGAGAGAGAAATAGCAAAACATACTAAACAATTATCAACTTAATTTAAACACGAATATTAGATTATAAGGAATTTGAATTAAAATATCTGCATATTAAGATTTCAGAAAATAATGACCAGAACCGAAAAAGCTTCAATCTACATTCTATTTTCAGAAATATTTTAAATAAAGCTCTGTAAAAATTATTCTATATAAATACTTTCATGATCTTGCATCGACAGAACTCAAAGTGAAACAAAAATTGAATCAGTAGTGTTACGAGCATTCAAATGATCTTTTTATGAAACCTAATAAGAATATAAAAGCTCCTTTTAAAAGGTAATTCTTGCTCAGGGGTGAAATATTTTTATCCTACGAGTTTTCACTGATTTTTTTACTTTCATACGAAAGATACTAGCGAAGAATTTCGCTCGAAGAGCATTTTCTTCGAAGACCAAACAAAAGAAAATGTCAAATACTCTCGATAACAGGTGTTACCTTATTAGAGAACTTAACATTATATTCCACATCCCGTATAGAATTATTTTTCTCGCAAAAGTGTGCTGTAAAAAAAGCGAAGGAGTGCGAAGTGTAAGAGATTATTTTAAAATGGGTTCAAAGATGTTAAGTAAATTAAATTTTTATTTTGCAGTTAGGGAAACAATCAAGTGGGATTCATTTTACAAAAGACTTTTCCCTTTAAAACTATTGTAAAAATAAAGTTTTTTGAACATGTATATAAAATTTTTGTTTTTTTATTTTGCTTCATTTTAGTTATTGTGCTAAAATTTAATAAATTACTACATTTTTTTTACATTATGTAAACTTTTTTAATAAATATGTAACGTAGAAATTCAGCATAAGTGATGAGCATTTTGTTGGCTTTCTGAAACTTTATTTTCCTATTCAGAAAAAGTATGGCAACAAATTTTGTTCAAAACATCATAAAGAATAATCCAGTTGAGATATATACCAACGTTGCCTCGATTTAAATTGGTTCTAATCTTAAAATATGCACATAACAACACATAACTATTATTTTCATAGCTTAAAAGGCTTTGTTCTGTTCTGTAATAATGTGATGGTTATTCGCGGGCGATTGCTTTTGTCTCTTATAATACCAAGAGGATGCTGCAGCCGATTTGTCATGGTCGTGATTTTGAGACCGGTGTTGTTTCCGTGGAGTCGTAAGTTCATGTAATAGTTTAGCTAAAGACCCGCCAGTAATTCCGTGGCCAATTCATGTTAAATATTCGAATGAAATTCCTCTGATTGGCGTGGTGTGGAAATTGGAAGAGTGGTGCACCAGCTCATGTGTTGTCCTTGTCAGTTGACCGAGTTTCAAAATTTCGATGTTTGTAACCATTAGCAATCATGATACTTCTTATTGCGACGTAAATAAACAATCAATATCTCATTATATCACAGAAATTGTAAATAGTTACACCTATAATAATTACGAGTATGATTATTATATCACCAACAGTTTTTTTAAAAAAAAAGAATCTCCAGTGTCATCTATCTATACTTTGCTTCCGTTGCGTTTAAGATTATATTTCATGCTGTAAAGTAATACGATTTTGTTTAAAATCATAAAAAAAAAATTAAATAATATCAATTTGTTACGGAGACTTGAATGAATGTAATATACTTATATTTCATTCCAAATTTATTTCCCTTTCTTCATTTTGCATTTATAATGTTTCAACAATTTTCATTCTTCATTCATTTTCTGTTAATCTTTTCACCCGTTTTTGCCTCTCAACATATTTCTAAAATATTATACAATACAAAAAAAAAAAATCAAAAATTTGCTATTACTACTTGAAAAGCAATTCCTTCACCTTGATTATTGCTTCGTATTAATGGGAGAAATCGAGTAATGAAAGCAAATGCGTGTTTCGATTAATAGAATCACTGCTGGAGGATAGGTGGGATTTCGCCCGATTTAAAACTTTATGGCTCTGCGCCGTTTATTAAAATGTCTTTATTTTACACTTTAATGTGGGTCTAGAAAACTACTTCTTGGAATTAAAATTTATACCAGAAACATAGAAAGTATTATTGTAAATAAATTATACATTTTATTTTTATGTTTGGTTTAAATCTTAACTCTGCGCGTGTTCCAAAAATGCTCCAAGTGTTCCAAACTTTTATACATGTACAATATGCTGTAGAATGTTTAATCGTTAAACCCGATATTTAATCTCACAGGACAAAACTTTTTAAACAAATTAATATGAATTTTAAGTGTAGTGGTTACATTTTGAAAATTTAAGCTGGTTAAATTTTGAAAATTTCTTATAAAAATGACCAACGTCTGTTTTATTTTTCAGAACAGCATATTATACCTTTTTCGTGATAAAATCACACTTGAATGAGTCGTTTTTGACAAATTAACATTTTACTGAAAGAATAAAACTATGAGAATTTTGTTTGAACGAGAAACATGGAAGTTTTTCTTTCTGGTTTTTATACACTTTCCAATTTTAAGTTTATTTTCAGTTGCAGAAATCAAACGCATTAGCATTTTTCTAAATACTATTTCAAACATACCTTCAATTGATTATGTTTCTAAGAGTTTCTAATACCCTTACAGCATTACTTTATGCAGATAATAAAAGAAAGTAAATATATATGAATGAAACAATCTATCCTCATTTAAATAAATTTTTACAACCTCTAACGTAAAAGAATTTTAAAAATACTGTAAAATATATACGAAGTAATTCTGCCACCCCAAAAATTAAGAATAAATTATACTTGTCAGTTTCTACATCAGTTTATTATCTTAATTTAACAATACTGTACCATCCAATGTGTGACGTAATTTGAATACTAATGATTCATTAAAATGAATAAAAAAAATGGATATTATCATTTTTGAAAATCGCATAAATAAATTCATAGATCCCTCCACTTTTCGCATAATTTCAGAACAACAAATTAATCCGCGAACATGTCAAACTCCATCCTCTACGCACCATCCTAAATCGTCTGTTAAAAACAGAACACTTTTAAAACAGCGTCGCAAACAAAGCCATGAAAGTACGTCATCGTCAATAACACGCCTCCAGGTCAGGCTGGCGAACAAGAATTGAAAGTTTTGGACAGGAAAAATTGAACAACTAAAACAAGAAGCCCTAAAGTATGTTTCAGTCATTTATTATGCGCCTAGAAAAGAAGATTTTTCAGCCTGTCCCTTTAACTTTTGTTAACTGACGGAATTTGTTTAATCTTAACGTTAATTTACCTTGGAATTAATTCCGGGCGACACTTTCACTGCATCCGCATTAATCCGATGACGCCTCATTGTCCTTTATCTCTTCCAAGATTGTAACTGCAACTGTTTAAGTACTTCTCGCATATGTTTAGTGTCAAAGTTTAGTGTTGTGTATTGTTCTTGAATTAAAT
This sequence comes from Nephila pilipes, assembly GCA_019974015.1. NCBI lineage: Eukaryota > Metazoa > Arthropoda > Arachnida > Araneae > Nephilidae > Nephila > Nephila pilipes. The sequence continues at coordinate 25,934 of BMAW01113031.1, forward strand.
TAAATTTTCGAGGAGGGGAAAAGGGGAGAGAAGTTTTGGAGAAGAATTCGATTTCTGAACAGGAGTGACATTTTAGTTTGGAAATTGAAAAGTCATAATTTAAATCAAAAATAAAATAGGGAGATAAGCACCATTAGAATACAAATTTTATAAAATTACAATTCAAACTTAAAGTAATATAAAATTAAAACAGACATTCCTATTTTCGAAGATGAAACTATATTAAACTACTTGTTTCTTTATTATGTTTAAGAACATAAATATTTTTAGATAGGATTGCTTAGGGGATTTATTATTCTTAGATAAAAGTTTTATATAAGATATATAATGCAAAAGTGTCTTTAATTATCGCTTCAAAAAGAAAAGAGCCGTATTTCGTGGACTTTTAGGAGCAATCGAGAGGGCCCCCCCCCGGGGGGGTGGGGTTGATCGATTTTTTTTTCATAAATGTGTCGATTGAAAATTATAAGAAGCAATCAATTCTTATTATTTTATGGAAAGAAAACTTCAAAATTATTTGAAAAGGAACTTTGTAAATATTGTTTTATTCATATGAATTTTTATTCGTATTTTTGATAATTTTTTAAGACTTACTTGAGCTTTTAATAAATATTCAGCGTTATTTTGTTTGCATATGTATGAGGATAAATATTTTACTATAATTAATAATTGGTTTGTGTATAAATTTTTGATGAAAAACTTTATTTTACTGTACATTTCATATAACATTTATATCGCACTAAATAAATGAGAAATTTTTCATACTCACTTAAAACAAAAACGTTATGAATACAGTTTGTTTTTCTGTTAGAATTATGTTGAGTTATTCTAACAAAAAAAAATTCACTGTTAAGTTTCGTTAACAGAGGATTGCGTTATTTGTAAGCAAATATCTGCACTGATATCTGAGAAATGTAAATATCATCAATTCAAGAACTTCAAGTATGTATATTTTTCAAAATAGTAATTTTTTTTCTAAATTTCATATCATCTTATATACCAATTTTAGGAAATTCATTAATATTTGTACCCCTCTTGGAACAAAACTAACTGTGACTCAGGGAATAATACATTTTCAAATCACGTTAGGATGATAAAATGAAAGCTTCTTAAATGAGAGTATAAGAATAAACATTTATGATGATTTATTAAAATAAACATTTATGATGCAAAAGAAAAATCTTGAGATATTTAGAGTTAAAAATAATAATAAATGAAAGTATTAGATATTAACGAGTCAAAAATGAACAGAAATCTAGGAATGAAAAATGAGACACTTTTTCGGAAAATATATAGAATTTCATTAAGAAAGTCACAATGAGTTTTATGCTACTTGCTAATATGGTATATGTTCTTGTACATTATATTTCTGTAATTAGTAATAATAACATAAATATTCCCTAGGAGGTATTTGGCTTAACCTAAGAGGTATTTGGCTTAGCTGTGAAAACTTCTAAGAAAAAAATAAATATTTCCGCAGGTAATAAGATGTCTGAAAGGCAAAACTTCAAATAGGCCAATGTGTAATCTTAATATAACATCGAAATTTTATTCTCTTATTTTTATTGATACCAAAATATCTAATGTGATCATACGTCCTATTTTTTGGTAGCATGTCCCGTTCTCCCCAAGTACAGATTCAGGACGACGAAATCTCCCATTTTCAGAAGGAGAGAAACCCACATTGACAATTTCATAAAAAGGTATCAATGTACTGAAAAATGAAGAGTACTTTCTTTCATGTGTAAATTGTGGCTAGTCGTAAGTAGTATTTCTTAAAGATCTGTTAAGTACCCAAGCAGATGTTTAGAAATCTTGTCCAAATGTTAACTCTTATTTGAAATCAACATCAAAAACATTTAAGCAATTTTTTTTTCAGAAAAAATGTATGATTAAATAATTTGTTTATTTGTTCCGTTCTCTTTCCAATAATTAATAAAAACCATGAAGAAATATTTGCTTTCTTGAATATACAAAGTATTGTGAAAAAAATCAGTAATGCCCAGTTTTGAGAAAGGAAATAAGGGATCACGTTATCGTTAATCACACCAACTGGATGATTAAGTAAAATAACTTCGTCTATATCCCTTATTCGATCTTAGTTTTGGTCGCGGTAGTAATCGAGTGATCATGGTCGCTTTCTCTCTTCCGGCATTGCTTCTGTCATGTCACAAGTTTGAGATCTAATAGAAGATTGGGCTGCCAACTCATGTACCGTCTTCGGCACTCGACTAATGGTTCAAAATTACGAGTTTCATCGCCAATAACTCTCGTGTTGTATCTGTATGATGTTAATAAACAATCAACAATTTTAGTCTTAAAAATTCTGTCTGAGAATACTATTATCATTTTTTACGTTCCCCTTGATTATTTTGGCGTTAACATGAATCTCGAGGAAATAAACCATCCTTCTCTTTCCTTATCATTTTACGAGGATATATATAACTGAACAAAGATGCGATAAAGTCTTACAAAAGATTGGAACCACTTTAAAACATTTACTCTTTGCCCAGAAAAAGTGGTACTTCTATTTGATGAAGGTACCTTAAACACCCCGATAAAGGCTTTTGTATCTTTCTTGTTTTATGAACTTCTGTACATCTTTAACCATTATTACATTTTAAATGCATAACCGTAGTGTGGAAGAGGTACAGAGAGGATAATGTTAGTATTGATGAAGATCTCAGAACTGTCCTTCTTAACAAAGCATATCTACACTCTATAACAAAAAAATGACGCAAGAAGGAGTTGTTCGATGGAGACAAAAACTGGTGATAGGAAAATTGTGTACAAAATAAAAAATAAATAAAATTTCAGAAAAATTGAATGATTTATGTCTGAGTTACATAGTTATAAAGTAACGAGCTCAATAAAGTGTTGACCTCCTTCCAGGCTGGATGCAAGCTGCCACACGATGTGGATAAAGTTCCTTGATTGTCTTTTGCGGTATTTCTTGCCAAATTTGCTCCAATTGTTGGGAAGGGTCATCAACATTCCCCTGGTGGAACAAGTCGCCTTCCCATCATATCCCCGATATGCTCGATTCGAGAGAGATCTGGCTGGCCAAGAAAGTATTTGACAAGGTGCAAGACAGTTCATAACAAAACGTACCGTATGTGGTCTGGCATTATCTTGCTGAAAAATAAGGCCAGGGTACTGCAAAAGAAACGGTAGCAAAACAGGTCTCAGAATGTCGTCAACGTATCGCTGTGCTGTAAGTGTGCCTCTAATGATGACTAAAGGGTCATTAATGTCGACTTGTTATCAAGGGAAATGGCATCCCAGACCTGGTTGAGGGCCTGTGTGGCGTGCAATAGTGAAAGCAGGATCGGCACGCTGCTCTGGGAGTCTCCAGACACGTCTTCGATGATTGTCAGGGCACAATTGGAAGAGGGATTCGTCTCTAAACACTCTACGTCCCCAGTCAGCGTCATTCTAACCTGATCGAGCCAACCACCACTGTAATCTGGCTCGACAGTGTGCAGGCGTGAGTAGCAGTTGGCGTAGTGGTCGGTTTGACTCTATCACCCATCTGTGAATGGTCATGGGGGACACTCGTGTGCGAGTCGCATGTCTGATAGTTCATAACGATAAATCAGGTGCTGTGACAGCTGATCCGACAATCACTCTGTCCTCCCCATCTGCTGGGGACCTAGGTTCGACGACTGAAATCTGCCATTGTCCACCCATTCTTGCCAGCATCTTCTAATCGCCGCATCACTTCGATCCATATGACGTGCGATTATCCGATTTTCCCAACCTGCCTTTTTCAATCCAATGATACTACTCCTTTCAAACTCTGGAAGTTGCTCGTAATGAGCTCGAATCCTGCAGCAAGCATTTTTTCAGTCGTTGAAAGATATCTCAATCTCAATGCTACAGAAAATTTGACCATCAGAATGAGAATCGCTTCTTATATACCCCTGCTGAGTCGCAGTTCCGATGCGCAGTAGCTCCCGCTATTCATTCATTTGACACCAAATCTTAATCATTTCCATGTTTGGTTCAAATGTCTTTGCGTACGAGATTTCATTACAATCGGGTTGCTCCTTATTGGGGGGATATATGATTCTTTTTTTTTTTTTTTATAGAGTGTTTTGTTATAGAGTATTTTGTTATAGAGTTTGTATAAACATCGTTTTTATTTGTATGTCAATATGTCAATATTTATTTTCTTCATAAGTGTACATTGTGAATTTTTTTAAGTTACTTATCTTCATGAAAACGTATAAAATTAATTTTTTCCTATAGTTTTATAGAAAATATATTGTTACTTAAGAGGAAAATTTAATGAAGCAAAGTACAGAATATTGATAAGAATGCTTTCCTATTTTTGTTTGAAAGAAATACTTGAAATATTTGCGCAAATGAAAGTATTTTCTATCAATGAGAGTTTACGGTAGCAACTGAACGGTAATGCTATTTATCCCATGATTTTTCAATATATCTGTTTAACTGATTATTAATGTCACACAAAGGATCTTCGAAAGGGCTATTAGTGGTGGTATAACCAACAAACTTCTAAATAGCATGACTGCAGGGTGTGTCATTTTTTATGTAAAAAAGTCTCAGAATTAAAGAGGTAGTTTTCATCGCCAACTAAAAATATGTGCTTGATTTCTACGTGAAATAAATCTGATTTATTTTTAACGTCGCACTTAGAAGCAATACGAGGACTATTGGCCGTGGACCACGTAACTTTGAGCCTCAGCCAAGTTACGAAGACAATACAATTGAGCTAGCGCCTTCCCCTCTAAACATACATACCACGCCAGAGGAAGTACCTATCATTTCAGCAGATTTAACATACATATCAACCCCGCTACACGACGGGGTTTTTTACTGGCATCCGTATTCGAACCGAGGACTCGACGAAAATAACACTGGCTATAAGTTTGCAACTATCACTAATAGGCTATCGTAACCATACATGAAATAACAGAAATTTTAGACACGTCTGAACTTCAGATTCAGTACTTTTTTCTTTTGAAAAAGCAAAAATTTACTAATTGCTAAAAAGGGCATAAAATAGGGACTTTGTGTGAGAAAAATAATTCAAACTTAAAACAGATGAGCTTAAGACAACAGATGAACTTTAAGAAAAACTTAATTTAATAAGTTAATAGTAAAGTCTCTGGATATTGTTTGATTTCCCAACAGAAAAATGTACGGTTCACTGTTGGTAATAACTTGAGTCAAAAAATCCATGCAAGAAAACTAGATTCTATGAAAATTATATAAATTGATTACTTAAATGTATTAATATAAAATGATTACATCACACAAGTAAATGATTTAAGTTATAGTAATACTCATATTCTGCACTCTTTGTTCCTATCAAAAATTACATTTGTCCAATTACAATTCGAATTTTTTTTTAATTCTGAATAGAACAAAAGCAATTTTCTAAACAAATTCCTATTCTCCAATGCTGTGAATTCTTTACAGAATATTTGTAAGCTAAAATAAAATGGTTCCACGAACAATGGAAATTTTTTCCGAGAAAACAAAAAACCTTTGACTGATTACTCTGCTTATGAACTTCAATGAATATTCTGCAAAATGCTTATATTGCTTAATAGTTTCTTCAAAATATGAACTTTCTGTACAATTAGCTCATTTCGAGATTAGAAAGCAATTATTATTATTAACATTAATGGGAGATAGAGTTAGACAATAAATTTGTTTACTTGATTATTTAATTACAACATATTCTAATCCGTTCCAGTTCAAAAGCATAAATTCAATTAATTTAATTTTTATCGCTATACTTAATAAAAAATAATGCTCGTATCCCTGGACTATTGCCATAACGAGTAAGAGAAATATAAATCATCCCGTAACATTAGAACTAATTTAATTTTTTAAGCATTTAATCTTTCTCCCGATACAATTCCTTAAATAATTATTATTTTCTTTTTCTTTATTCGATGTCCAGAAATGTTACGTTGGTAAATTACTCTATTAGTGTTTTTCTTACTATTAGGTAACTTTTTTAAGCATGTATGTACATATATATATATACTGAAAATTTATGAAAGAATAATTTAAAATATTTAAAAAGACGAAAATCCAGAAAGAAATGTAACAATGAAAGAAAAATAAATGAAAATATGGAACCCAGCAAGTCAAAAAGCAATATCGGGCTGAGGACCGATTAAGCGGGGTTAAACTAGTTTAATGGTACCAACCTTCCCCCTTTGCGACTTGGTAGGCTGAATTATGAAATCCGAATTGCAAAAGAGTTCATGATTAAAAGATGCAAACAAATTCAGTGATAAAATCTACAAAAATAAAATCTATAATTCCTGGTAGGCTGAATTGGGAAATCCAAATTACAAAAGAGTTCAATGATTAAAAAATGCAAAAAATTTCAACGATAAAATTTACAAAATAAAATCTATCATTCTAAAAATTATCAACAGATCAAAATATAAAAATTACTTACAAAATTCAAAGAAATGAAGATTCAAATATGTGAGTAGTAAGACGGAATTTTCTTTAAGCTTCAAGATGGATAGCAGATAATCAAAATTAAAAAAATATAATACATCATCACCATATAAATTGAAAAAAGATTTAAATCATTGTTTGATTGGTAATAAAATGTAAAAGGATGCAAACAATTGGTTGGTAATAAGTTGTATGGTAAAGGAGTATAATGGTCCAGAGAGTGAGTAAAAATGTAAGCTGTGTAAAAGTAAACAAATAAATAAATTCTTCACGGCTAGACCACTAACAAGCCGACTTTGTGGACCTATTGTTGTGTGGTGGATTTAAAAATGGATCACGATTCGCAAAGATGTTTAATATATTTGTGATGTATATAAATATTTAAGAAATTTATTGGATAATCATGACCTAAACAGTTGTTGAAGAATTTTTTAATGTTATTAAACTTGGCTATTTTATGTGTGGTTAATTTGTTATTACGTAATAAAAAGCCTAATAAAACATTCCTATAAATAGATCTTTGTAGATTACTGTTCCAAAAAGGAATTTTGATTACATGGAATTCGAATGTCTCTATTTTATCATAAATATTACTAATTAGTCTATTGTCAACAATTTGTAAATCAAGATCTAGAAATTCTACTGTATTAGAATTATGATTAGTTTTTAATAATTTGAGATAATTAGGGTAAAACGAAACATTTGGTTTAAAATCCTCAGTTTTACCTAAAATAATTAAATCATCTATGTAACGAAAAAGAAAGTAAGAATCATTGTCAATCTGTTTTAATTCATAAAAATGTAAATAAAAATTGGCCAGACAATTACTAGCTGGACCTCCCTGAGAGAGACCCTGAATTTCTTTATAGAGATTCTGACCAAAAATTATAAAAT
>BMAW01113031.1:34122-56248 GCA_019974015.1 Nephila pilipes
TATATTCTATTATCTTAAATATCTAAATCATACTAGAATAATAACTATAGTAAAGGTAAAAAAGTTAAGAATAAAAAGAACTAATTGTGTACAAAGATCACAATAAAATGAAATATAAAGATATGATGATAGTGCACGCTATTGTTGAATATAATCTAGTAACTAAAAAAAATCTTGATGATACAAAGAGAAAAATTAGAATAATATATTTATGAAAATTATTTAGAATACAAAATTGGAGCTATAAAATATCGGAGAAATAATTCATACAAAAAGAATTTTTTGATAATTGGAATCAATTATAAAAAGAATTAAACAAAGCAGGGACATATAAAATAAATGATGTTGTCCCAGGTTATGGAATATAACTGAGTGGTTAAACTTGTTTCAGAGGAACCTGACCCCACCACCACCACCATTCAGCTATTACTTTATACTTAAACAGCTAATGACAAAAATCAAAATAAGAGTTATATAATTCCAACACCTGTTCAACAGTAATAATAGTAAGAACACGCCCACGCTCTCTCGCTCTCTCTCTCTCTCTCTCTCTCTCACACACACACACATATATATATATATATATATATATATATAAGAACTTGTAGATATAGAAGAAATAGAACGACTAATTACTCTGTAATATTTATGTTAAACAAAAATTACGAGTATGCCTTTAATTTCCAAATTATTAAAATTACATTCTTAAACAGCAATATTTATATATGAAGTAGAAGCAGTATTATTATTAATAGTACTCATACATCGGAATAATAATTTCATTATGTTACCGAAAAGTCTGACAAGATTTACAAATTCTTGAGTAGTGGATTTTTTTTTTTTTTTTTTTTTTTGCAAAGATAATAAAAACCTAATTAATTGGGTAAAACCCATCTAGAAAATAACTAGAGTAAGAAGTACTTTTTTAAAATTCTACATTTTTTTTTTCAATTTATGTGACACGTTATCCTAAAATTCACAGAAATATCGAAAAACAAATATTATCTGCATGTTGAATGTAGAACCTTTCTGAAATGTGCAAATTTTCATTGCTCTAGCAGCATTACTTAGCGAGTTATTTAAATTTTATTTAACTGTGTGCTGAATTATTTCACTGACTTTCAAATTATTAAACTTTTTCTTGATTTCTTTGGATGGTCATATACTTTTAATATTAAGGCGTTTTTTTGTAATCAATATAAAGTTTTGAAACTTTTTCTGATATTTTACACATGTTTCCGACAATTTTGTGCATTAAATAATGGTTTAGATAAACAGTTATTTCTTTAAAAATTGGCAAAACTAGCTATAGATAGCTAAGGGTTGTTTCTTTTTTTCTTTTTTTTTTTTTTTTTTTTTTTTTTTTTTGGTTATTTTTCTTAGAGACTGACTGGAAAAAATGTATAACTGTAAGTAACACTTGTTGATCAAAACCCATATACATTTTGTGAAAATCTCTTCAAAGAAATTGAGAAAGAAAAATTAATAAATTATTTTTAATAGAGAAAAATTATTAAAATATATTCGAATTTGTATAAGAAGTAAGAATTTTAAAATTTTGAGACGTTTTGTAAAAAATTTAAAGTTTCAAATAGATTCATATTTGAAAATGAACTTTTTTCATAAAGGCAAATTTACTGTATGCTCAAATCTGAACATAAACTTTTTCATATAATTACTAATGTCTCTTATTAAAATAGCTAATATAGGATTTTTTTTTTAAATTTTTTCCTCACCAAAGATAAAAAGCGGCATCTTGTAAAAAAATTATTCAGGAAGATAAGCAGTTTAGTGCAAGTCAATAATTTAGTAGGAGCCACATTTAAAAAAAGAACGTCCCAAAAGTCAGTGCATTGTTAAAAAAAATGTAACATCATTAAATCTTTAAAACTGTTTTCTCCTTCATCCAAAAGTGCTTTATTTTGTGGTAGATTGTTTTATTTTAACGTCACTAATTGTTTACTATAGAAAGCTTTTCCTACGATCTGGCAAGTTAATGCATTAAAATAAATCTCACAAAAAAAATCCCATTAAGTTTTTTTCCCGTGATTTTAAAAGCTGATAAACAAAATGACTGAAAAAAGCAGAAAAATGATTTTCGGAATTTATAAATCTGACTATTTTGGAATCCAATCTTCGATTCGATATATATGGTTATACAGGATTCGATCGTTAAATTTCTTTCAGAAACAAGGTTTACCAAATTTTCGTAATGTTTTGAGAAATCTTCCTTATATAGTATAACTGGGATCCGTAGATATAAATTAAAATCTTAAGAAAATAACGAAAATATCATCCGCATTAAGATCAGATTTTTATTTCGCTGGAGAAAAAGAAAATCATTGATAACAAAAACAATTAAAAAATTGTTCCATGAAAATTTTTCTAAGAAGTAGGTTTAGCCCCCCCCGAGGTGCTAAAAAATTTCTTTCAACAATTATTTAATCATTCAAGTAATGCGTGCACACACACAACTAAATCTACTATATATATATATATATATATATATATATATATATATATATATATATAAGCACAAACTTGCATCAAATCATATTTTCTTAACATATACAATTACATGTATTGTAGAATCTTTCTGTCGATATGAATCCTATTCCCTTGAATAAAATAAATAAATATTTATCATCGGATCACAAATTAACTATGAATATATATAGTAATGAATATTACAGAAAAGTCCATAAAATCGTTTGCTGATAATTATACAGCTGTTGAAAAACTATAAGGCAAAATAGATCTCCACGTTTGGTTTCGTTCACATTCAAAAATATTGCGAAATATTGAATCATTATCCGTTTTCGAGTCGTTCACGACAAAGAGATTCTCTCTCTCATCCACAGATCACTACTTTTAGACCATATGAAAGACACTAACTAATATTAACTAACTAATGGACATGAAGAAAATGTAATGTTCAACCAAAGCTAAAGCTAAATGATAGTATGAGCATTATAAAATCAAAATTCGATTATTTTAACTTTATCCTGAATGAATCTAATCGACCAGTATCTATTTCTTATTTTGTGATAACTGACATAAGTTTGAATTAAAATTATTTACATTTTATGTATTGCTCATATTGATAATTATCTTTAGTCCATAATTTTTTCAGATTTTTATAATTTTTTTTCATAATAAAATTATAAAAATGTCATTTTACTCTTGATTGGATATAATCGACCAATATTACCAATATGCGTAAAAATGCATATGAATATAAATTTAGTATTTTTAAATAGTCTGTTTTTTTAAATAATGATCGATAGTTGTCCCGTAGTAGAAAAATATTTTCCTTATTAACAGAAAAACTGAAACTAGGTTAAAATAAAGCTCTATTCTCTCCCAAATTCGACTGAGTTGATTTATGCTATCTGGAAATTATTCAATTATCAGACCTTTTATTCCTTACAGGAACACGGAATAACTATTTTGTGAGTAATTAAACAATTTTTCAAAATTATTTTGAAACGTTTTAATGGAACATGAAAACTATTAAAATTTTTAAACACATTTGATAGTTCTACATATAATAGCTTTACTGCATCGAAATAGTTAATAAGTTGAGAAAATGAACAACTTGAATGATAATAATTGGAGCTAAATTTAAAGCCGGTGGCGAATTCGCACAAATGACCTCAAGGCTACAGCGGCCACCAAGTGGCCATAGTAACGGATTTTCTGCTTAGTGACGCTTACGTCGAATCTCAAATTTGAATCCTTATTCCAACAAAGAACATTTATACAGGAGAAACAGGGATAGCAACGTGTTCAATGGAACCGAGCGTCAAGGTTCCCTATTACTGAGGGAGAAAGCCAGGAGCTTACAGAGGTGTAGTACTTGTAGATAAAAATTATGTAATACATTCAGAGAATTCGTTCATTCGGAGTTCGTGTTCTTTCGAAGAATCCGAACTCTTCGGATTTGAACGGAATTCGTACCGTTCCTGTTCGTGGTAAATTCAAATTACCCAAAGCACTCAGTACGAAAATAAATAAAAACTGTTTATTTTTAAATCTAGTGGTCCTTCCTAAATTATATTCTTTCAACCTAGTGTCTCTCGGATGAAAATATGGATATTTACTGAAATTTTCTTTTGTATGGAAACTCTTTTCATCAGTTATTAATTTTTCAAATAATAGTAACCAGATGAACAATATAATATTTATAAAAGGCAAAATCCAAAAGTTACAGTTGTATATATACGGATTAAACTTTCAAATTCAAAACAGATCGAATATTCAATATGAAAGGAATCGTTTGGCTGAGTAGAAAAAATCCTAAAAATGATTTATTTGGTAATGGCGTACGATTATAATTGATAAGCATCGAATTAGAGAATCTATAAGTAAGAATTGAAGGTTTAAAAAGATCAAGGGAAGTGTGCTACAAGTTTTGGTCATGACAAATATGTGGGTACAAAAGCAGCTCCTTGAACTTCTTTTACAAGATCAAAGTCTCGCTAAGAAATAAGAGCTGATTAGAATCATTCCTAGTGATGTAAAGAAGTTTATATTCCTTCGGAGGAAATGAAATTTATATATAAATAAAAAGCGATGTTCGTATATGAGTGCACTATACATTCAAAAACTACTCCGTCGATTTCGCTGAATATTTCTCAGTTAGTTCTTATTATCAGCGTATTTTTAAGTACCATTGCATTATTTAAAAAACAAATGCAGTTTTCTTTAATCTTTCATTTTTATAAAAAAAAGCCTGTGTCTTAATCTACTATCCAACATAGTCTTCATTATTAAGGCATTATCATATCTTACAACCCTTTTCTGTACTCCATCCTCATAGAAATCTACCTCCTGAGGAGCTAACCATTGCCCTACAACAGTTTTGAACAGTTCGCATTGTCTATCAAGAGGTTTAAAAACAAGTACAGCATCCCATTGTTAGACCATCCATCTTGTTCACTGGATCTTGTACCATGTGACTTCTATCAGTTTCCTAAGGGGATATCTGCATTATAAGGAACAATATTTGATTCTTTAAAGCTGTGAAAGAGAAAGAGGAACGTGCCCTGGAGGTGCTGACAGAAGAAAACTTTCAGCACTGTTTCAAACAATAGAAAATTGGCTTTTAACCTTGTAGGGATAAAGGAGGGGTCTATATTGAAGAGTATAATAAGTAAATGTGTATGAAATCAAAATAAAATGTTTTACAGCATCAGTCTTGTTATTTAATATGCCCCCCTTGTATATTGAAGCGTAATCTATTTAAATGAAAGGATATGTTTGTATGTGTATGCCCTATATATAGCTCCAAAAGCTACTCCACAGATTTGTCTGAAAATCTCACAGTTTGCTCTTATTTGGCACGTAACAAGTAAATGGGCAGACATAATAACTCATAGAATATTCCTTTTAATTATAAAATATTTCCCCAACATACACGCAATTTTTAAATACAAGAAGTTAATAAATGAATTATAAAATTGGATGACCATGCTGAGTCAAAAAATCACACGTCAATCAGTCAGGAACAGAACATCAATGGTACAGAATTAAAATATATATTATTATATACAATTCATATAATTTTAAATAATTGAATTGATATAGAACTTCAGTTGCATTTATTTAATTCATATATGTATTCAAATGTTGTAACAGCAAAATCTTACCATGGATCCACAAATGATAAATATTGTTAAAGATTCTTATGTTCTTAAATAGAAATTTCTGCATGCATTTTTGACTATAGAATCAAAACTCGGAAACAAAATTTCAGTGAAAAGTATCTTAAATGATTCATGTCTATCAAAAACTTCAGAAGATTTTAGTGCCAAGGTAAAAATTGCGTGGGAATCTCGAATAATACTCGTAATATATGCAGCTCAAAACAATGAAATTAATTACTGTCAACAAATACAAAATGAAACTGCAAAAGAAATCGAAACAAAATATCACGTATTCTTCCAAAATCTATGCAATAAATAGTCTTATTAGTTCAGTGGATTTTGACTTCGCTAAATTGCTTCACCCTTATTTTGCACTCAGCTTAATTCTTCGTTCACTGATGCCACTAATTCGTCTGAAACATTTCTTTCTGCTGAGATTGACGACACAAGAAAAGAACTCGCGAAGCAGAACTGATTTGCATATTAATGATTCACACAGCCTTGATTTCACCCACTCCTGCGGTGGGTAAGCTTTGATTAATAACTGTAAATGTTTGCACTTCCTGCCGTGCCTCAAATGATCCAGAGCGAGCTCTAGACAAACACTTCTACTTCTACTTACTAGGGCCCATTCGCTTCGTTTGGTTCTGTGCAGTAAAGCTAACCGTCTAAAATTAAACCAGAATTAGCCCTTTTGGGCATTTGACGCAGCTAAGAGAATTAATATCATCTTCAGCGTTTTTTGGTGGCAGATATGAAAATTTGTTGTTTTGGTTTACGGGTTTTTGAAGACTACATTCGAAATGCTTATTTGTGTTTTTCATAATTATCTTTAAAGGAGGAATACATATTTAATACTTGCGGAAAAATAAGCAAAATAAATGCATTTTGGGATTAAAATTAAAAATTGATGTTTTTCGTTATTTTTCTTTATAAATAAAATTAATGCCAGTTTCTATTTATACAGTTCGAGTACTTTTTAAGAAGGTCAAAAAACCTCCGAATGGATATTGAGATTTTTGAGTTAGAGCAAAGTATTCATTATTTCTGTCTTGAAATCATTTAACGAACATTGACTAAATTATGCAAAATTTCTTTGAAAAGAATACTTTTTGTTTAATTTAATAGATAAATAAATTCAAAAGTACGAGTATTGTAGCAATTAAGAAGAAACTGAAATGTCTGATGTGATGAGGAATCAGTGCGCAGTAACTTTCTTAATAAAAATTATTTCTGAATAATAATTCAAGTACAAAAAAGGAACAGGATACATAAAAAAGATAAGTACATAATTAAAATATCTTTCTTTAAATTTAAAAATTTTTGAATATGAATCAGTTTCCGTATACTGTGCACAATGTTTTTTACCTGTACCTTATACCTTTCCAATTGCATTTTTTAAACAAAGCAATCGAAATTGTTCAAATTATTCTTTTTATACTAAGAGTATAGAAATAAGAATGGCAGTTTCTTGTTTGATTAATTCAAGTACTATATTTATTATTTTATCATTAATAGTTATTTGAAATCATTATTAGTTTATATTATATACATTCATAAATTAAAACTATTTTTATGCATTTTTACAAACTAATCTTAAAGAATAAATCATATTGTTATATTTCTCTCTACAAAAATGAATTAAATTCTATAGGTACAATTTATTGTTCAAGTTTTGGCGTATTTCCTTAATTATTTAACCTTACAGTCATCTTGGTGTCTAATTAAACTATCAATAATCTCAAAACTACATTTGAAGAAACGCAAGCGAAAGACAGCTTAGTTTATTAGCTAGCAACAAAAAATATGCACAAGATCATTCCCTCTCTCTTTAATACCGCTTAACTCAATTAATCCCAATTTATATTCTAATAACAAAGTCTTTGCCTACCAAATCATCCGTTCCGATTCATGCAATTCTTGTTTACAACAAATTCGATCCTTATTACTGTAACAAGGAGTTTCTTCAATCCATATTATTAATTACGATGATCCAATCCAATTTACAAATATTTATCAACTTGTCGTTATCCTATATCTCCCTTCTCTCTTCTTTCAATTCTACTTCACTTATATACCACTATCCATAGAGCAATTCATTACATTTCTGGTCTTCTTCTAAGTTACCTAATCAAAGTTCATTTTTGTTGGCAAGAAATTATTTTATACGTTTCCAATTCTCAAAAGTCTTTAAGATTAGTGAAGATAAAATCGAGAATAGTCCAACATCACAAAGTGAGGAGGACAACACTTAAGCTGACACTCTCCTCTCATAAATTCCACACCCTTCCATCGTGATAAATTTCAGTCCTAACATATTTAACGTTTTTCAGCCCTTCTATACGTTGGTTGGGCTGTATCACAGATTATATAAATATGCGAATTCTGCTATACGTCAAATACCGGACCCTCAACAGTATCTTCATTACCAAATCAGTATTTATTCTGATATTCAATTCGCCTTCACTTTTATATGTATTTCTTTAACCCATTCACTTCACTTTTAATGTTAATTCAATTTGCATAATCATATTTCATTTGATTAGAAATGAGTTAGAAATTTAAATATGAAAATCAGAAACTTAACCCAGATGTTAGTTTATGTAAAATACGCAAATAATGATTAACTGCTTATAACGTCGCACTTAGAAACGACACATGAGCGATATTAGCGACAGACCTCCTAACTTTAAATCTTAGTCAAGTGACGCGGATGACACCTGAGTTGGCACCTCCCTCTCTCCAATTCCTAACCACACCCATACGTGGATTGTGAGACGCGACAAATTCAAAGAAAATATAAAAAATTAAAATATTCATCAAAAATAAATTAACGTAACGAATCTATTTCTGCTGTGCCAATATGTAACTGAAAATTTCAAACAATAAACAAAAAAAAGAATGCATAGTCTGTTATTATTAAAGAATCCCCCTTTCACTTTTAACAAAGAATATACTAACAAACTGTAATTGTGTGAATATAAGTTAATGTATTCACTTATTTCCGTGTGCTAGTTAGGAAAAGCAGAATTAACAGAAAAAAAAATTAAAGTTATAATGTGTTGACTTCCTTTTCTGTCGTTCCGGGGAGCTGGTCTTCTTAAATTTCTTCGTTTTGTTGTAACAAAATTCCGTTAGAAAAATTGTCCACTCAAATAAACTGAACTCGCTTCTAAATAAAAGTATGTATTGAAATTAATTTAAATACTACAACAGTTATACAACACTACAAGACACTGCACAGGATACATAGGAGAGCAAAAAGCATTTTCTAGTTCTCATTAAAGTTCGTTCTGTTTTGACGCTGCTTACTCCAATCAATAGCGTCCTCTGGCGGGAATCACGTGGTTTCTGCTGGAAAAGTAGACAGTTCTGAACAATGACAATTTAACATGGCACCTATCAGATTTCGATTTTGTGCCTTTTGCTACTAAATCGAAACGGACTTATGAATCACTATTAAATTTGTTTTGGCGTCGTTTAGCAGAAGACAGAAAGCAATGGTAATAGTAACATGCTTCAGTAACTATGTTTGTCGTAAAATGCTGGTGCTTTTTGAGCCACCCTCGTGTACTCTTGTATGCAAAGTTTATTTACGTCATCATCTCATTTTTTTTTTAATTTTCCATGCATTTTAAACCCTAAAACATTCTTCTAAAAAAATACCTTTTATAGCCTTTATTTTATTTAAACATGTTTCCTAAATAATAAACAATGCAAACGACAGCGCAGGAATTACCCACAAAGAGGTATTATTTCTCCTTGATTTGCCTCAGACAAATGGAGTAATCAGGTAATGAAACCAATTGATAGTTTCACCTTAGAGAACATTGTTTCTAGAGAGGGAAAAATTCGCTCGCCTATAAGGCCCCTTTTCTATTGGCATTTTCCAAGAAATCACTCCCGAGGGATTGTCTGACTTTCCCCCCATTTCAACCATTTAATGAGTCTCTTCCCCGTTTGCTATTAATCTACCCTTATTTCACCACCTGAACTCCTTTTCAGAATGTTTATTCAAAAATTCAAAGTAAAATAAAGTGTATACACATATTATTCAAAAAAAATAATGATATTACTTTCAAATCTTTTGACATTAATTATTTCAAATGATACCAATAAAAAAATATATGTGTCATGTTATTGTAAGTTTTGCCATCAGAATGAAGTTATGTTTCTGAAACATAGACTGAAACAAGACATAACAAAAGTTTTTTCGCAATAATATTAGATACTTTCAAATTCCAACATTCCTGAAAAATTTTCCTTAAAAGATTTCTTAAGTAATTTATATGCTTTCCTACAAACATTCGTTGTTAATGCAATATAAATATAGTTTCCTTGAATAAAATTGAAGATTAAGTTAACTGATTCCAGAAAACAAAGATTTTAAAAATTCTGTGGTTTAATATCGAGAAATAAAATTATAATTGTGAGCAAAATCTATCTTTAAGTAACAATCATGTACTAATGCAGTAGTGTTAACTTTCCTACTTAAAGCCCACCTATAGAGGGCGTTCATTTGTAAAGGGAGAGAGTGTGATGCCACACGATCCCCTCAGACGGGACCTGACCGAATCTCCGAGAGGAGCTGTTGTAAACGAGCGGTAGTAAGAAGAATAAATATTGTTGTTGTTATACAACCCGATGTGTTTTTTTTTGTCTAAGGACAACCGTGAACTGAAATCTGAAATGATGATGATTAGTAGTTAGTTATTAGTGAAGTTATATAACAGTAGTATAAGCAATGCTTGAACAATCATTTCAGCTGAGAACACGATTAATTTTTCATCCATTTAATTTATCCATCATACGTTTTCTAAAATATTCAATATCATTATTTAATTAACTCTTAAATCTTTTTCAATATTCGCATCATAACCTTTTAAAGACCTTGAATGTATTAAAAAGTATATTTTCTGATTTCACAAATATTGCGAACGAATAAAAAAGCTAACCTAACCTACCAATATGAGATTAAACCATTTTAAAACCACTTGCATTTCGTTGCAGTGAGTGAATGTTTATTAACTTTGCACTGGGAAGCAACACGAGGGCTATTGAAGACGGACTTCGTAATTTTGAACCTCGGTCAAGCGACGAGAACGACACCTGAACTGGAATGACACACTCTCCTAACATCCACACCACGCCAACGGGAGGACTTTGGGCCCCAACATATTTAACGTGCATCAACCCCGGCTACATGGCGGATCTTTTTCAACATCAGAGTTTGAACCTCCGGCTTGACGAAAACTACCAATCCCTAGTACGAGAACATGATTACTAGACTATCTCGGACACCATTTCGTTACAGAGTTTTGTCATTTCGAGTAATAAATAGAACGTTTAACAACAATAAAGATAAATGACGTGAAGAAAAATCTCCATATTAAAAGGAAACAGAGCTACAAGAAATTTTAACACGGGGCCGTAAATGGTTTTTAAAGTTACATCAAGTATGTACTGAAAAATATCACAAATATTTATCAAAATATCTTTACCCTCAGATAACTATAAATATTCGAGCAACAAGAATGAATACAAGTTTTCAAAATTTTATGTATTGTTACAAGTACCAAACAAGGGCAAATTGTGCTACGCACAATCGTTACCCATACTGTACTAATGATAAATTTAGAGCTATTGAGCCTTAACGCCCTTTATCTTTAATCTAATAGAACGCCATTTATCTTTAATCGAATAGAAGTTTAGGTAACTTTGCGATCTTCCAAAACCCATTACGCATACATGCTTCTGAAATGAAATTAAAAGATTTTATTGTACAAATGCATAAATTAAAGCAAAAGATAAAAGAGATAAAGATAAATTTGAGATAAAATCAAATCAGTTCGGAAATTCTCATGAAATTTAAGAATTAGATTCAAACTTTTAGAATTGTTCCTTAAAAATTAGGTAGGATAAATTTTTTCTTCATTAGAACATTTTAAGAGGGGAGGAGAGGAAGAGGGAGTTTCCACTCCGAAGCCTATAGAAAATAGCAACTCTTGTCAGTGGGTGAGGAGATGTGGGGGAGAATGTACATTTCCAGTTCAATGAAGAATTGAAAGGGTGGATCCCTATTGATTGAGAGGGAAGGACCCTACCGTTTATCGTTGATCATGATTTAAGTTTTGAGGGAAATGTAACTGGAGGGCGGCCAGAAATTCCTTCCATGCCTACGTTGCAAAGGGTTGGTGACCGCGATAGCCTTGTGATCATGGTCGCTGACTTATGGCCTACATTGTTTACATCGAGTTGTAGGTTCGAGCATTTATACCACTTAAGACTCACCATGTAGTGCGCTTGATTCATATGAAATCTGGTCCAGGTCCCCCAATGGCTCAAGTGCCGTCCTCATTACTTCGCCGAGGATCAAAATTGCGAGGTCCATTGCCAGTAGCCCTCGTGTTGCTTCTCAGTCGACGTCAATAAACAATCACATTAATCACATCACACTTAGCAGGAGGTGAAGTGTGGAGCACCGTATAATAGTGAGAGATTCGTTCGTGGAAGAAGTTCGTGGGATCTATGAAAGTATGGTTTTGTGTTATTATGGATGTATCTTTTAATTTTCTGAAGGGAAGAATTTTGAATGCTGTCGAGTTTATATAATAAAAATTTAGATGGAACTTTCTGAATTCTTTTTTCTGATAGAGATTTTTTAAACGCTGTTCTGAGATCCTCATTTCACATAAACCAGTGAACGACACAAATTTTCCACATAATATTGTTCAGAAAAATGGAGAAACTACTAAGTGACTAAAGCAGCACAGTAAGAGGTAATCATCGAAAAACCTCATCACACTTTCAGAACATTGCGACAAAAGAGAATTCACACTTTTGAATAAAAAGATAGGCGACTAAAGTCAGAAGTCATTCCTTATGCACATAGAATAGAAGATTTCTTAGCAAAATCCTTTAATATTTGTAAACTGGCTAAATTTATTTAATCTTTACGTTAATTTAACTTCCATATTAATTCTAGGCGACATTCCCATCGTGCCAGCACTAATCTGACGGCACCTCATTGTCTTTTATGTCCTCCAAGAATGTAACTGTAACTGTCTCAACTCTTCTCTCATATGTTAAGAGATAAAGTCTAATGTTGTGTATTGTTCTTGAGTAGAATTAATTTTCTCGATTCTGAAAGGGAGAAGAGAGAATTTGGAGGAAAATTCGATTTCGTTAAATAACAGAATTTCTTTGTCCAATGGTTTTGAAAGATCTGAAATAGACCATTAAGCAAACGTAAACTGATTTATTGCTTTATTATTAACGTCACATTTAGAAATAACATGAGGACTATTGTTGAAGGACTTCGGAATTTGGAGCCTCAGTCAAGTGACGTTGACGATATCTGAGTTGACACATCCCTTTCTAAACTTCTATACCATGCCAACAAAAAGACTTGGGACCTCGTCCATATTTAATGTGCATCAGCCCCGCTACACGGCGAGTCTTTCGTGGAATCAAAACTTGAAGACCCCACAGAAACAACACAATCGTGAGTTCACAAAAAATGACCTTTAGAAGCAAATGTTATTATAAGTACAATTCTTTTTCAAATTAAAATATGAAAGTTATTTATACAATATAAGAACAATGTCTATAATCGTTATCGAAAAATAATCATACATAGATCAAACGAATTTTTTAATAAATAAAAGTTGATCAGTTCTCGCAGTTTAAATTAAGTCGCATCGAATTAAAATTACCATATATTCCGGTACATAAAACGCAATTTTATTTTTAAAATATATCTTACGAATGAGGTGTGTCTTATGTAACGAAAATAAAGCTTTGTTTTCTTTCAAAAGTTGTACATACGCCCTTTCTTGTTGATGGCTAATGGTGATAGAGAATATATTGACGTGATAAAAAGGTAAGATAACAATGATATGGTTTATACAGGTTTCTGAAGGCTTTTTATACCATTAAAAAATATTTACTATATTATCCTTTTTTAAAAACTATATTTTAAAGTTTAGGTTTTTCCAGAATGTTGTATCAAATCCCCTTGGTGTATTTTATACATAGGAGAGTTTTATACAGCAGAAAATTCAATAATTATTTATGACTACTATGTTTAAATTCACAAATATTTTAAATTAAAGCACCTTTTTATTGTGAAACACTTAAAATACGTAAAAATATTTTTATAACTTTCTTGTATATACAAATATTACAAGTATCAGAAATACAGCGCATTCAAAATTTATTTTAAAAACGTATTAAGGAAAATTTAACAACTTGTGCATTTCGTAATTTTTTCTAATATTTTCTTTTATTAAAAACATTGTGTTACTTTTTAAAAGACTTTTTTTTTCATCTGTCTAATATTTTTTATCTCAATGTTCAAATCAGAATCAAAACTTTGTGTTCCAATGGTTGAATTCTTCATAATATTCTCAATGAAATTATTAAAATAATTTGGATGAGTGAAGTTCTTAAAAAATTTTATTAATTTATAAATTTGAAAAAATTTTACACAAATTTGATTTTGATAAAAAAAAAAAAAAAAAAAAAAAAAGGACAATTGCATATGTTATCATCATAGCAAGATAAATTCTTTACAGGTATTAAACACTACAAAAAGAGTTAACTTTTTTTTTTCATAAGTATTTGTAATGTTGTAATGCATACTGTGTCTTATAATACGCGAGTTGTCCTGTAGGGACACCATGCAGCTATCAATTGCCACGCTTCCTGAGTTAGCAATTCATACAGTTCCCCGAGTTACCAGCTCCGTTGACTACTACCACTTAATTAATTGACTTCAATTTAATCACATGACAGCAGTCAACCGACCACTGACAACTGCACAGTATCAAAGATGTGGTTGATACTCTTTCTTCAAATTTTTTACTGGAGCCGACGTTAGAAATCGATACGATTCGTGAAGAAAGACTGAATATCAATTTTCGATTAGATTTAGTAAGAGTTTTCAGAAATTCATGAGATGTTGACCTCTGTTTATGGTGATAAAGGATGGAAAAAGCAACCTCTTCTCAAATGAATTAAGTGTTCCAGTCAGGTGATTGCAGTCAGGTTACTTGATGATTGCAGGGATGATCCAAAGTCAACGCCACTTTCGACCTCCGTTGTTGAGGAAGGCATTAAACGTGTACAGATTCTCGTCAATTGGCGAATCAAGCTTGAATGATCACTGATGAACTAGATTTGACCAAATCGTCAATGCATGCAACTCTACATAGAGATACCCAAGCGCTTTGAGGGATTATGTGCGTCAAGTGCAGACAAATTTGTTTCACAGCGAAGGTTTCTGCATCACATTCTGCAGTGATTGTTTTTCTAGTTTCCTGTCAGAAATTCGATCACAGACTTGATCATCTTCCCTACTCTCTCTAGTTCCTCATTATTTTTCTAGTGTTCTAAAATGTTAAACGGTCAATCTCGAGAGCATCATTGAGATGATGTTGAAGCAATAAAGTGAAAAATAAAATGAGCCAATTGAAAAGCCTAAATCCCAAGGACTTACTAAGGTATTTCGAAAAATGTAAACAGCCATAGCACAGGTGCATTACATTAAATAGAAGGTACTTAGGAGGGAATGAAACTGTTTTGTCTTTAATTTTGCTTTATAGCCCCAATTTGAGTATTTATTAGATAAACTACGATGGAAGTTTGTAATACACTTCCATTATAAAAAAAATTTCATTCATTTGAAATACTGAAACAATTTGCGGTTTTTCTATTCGATAGCTGTATGAATTACTAATTTGATTCTTGGTAAAGTAAAACCTTACATTAATTTATTTATTATAAAAATAATTTATATAACTTTGAATAAGTAAATATAAAAATTTTATTTATTTCACTTTTGAATTATCTAGTGTTTCAATTGTTGAATTATTTATATTTATCGGTTATACGAAGAAGTGTCGTCAACAATCGAACAGACTCTCAAATAATCCCTTACTGGTCAACCTCGTCTTCTATGCTGTTGGCTGGTGGGAAATATTGTTGAAAGGATCAACTAGTCGCCGGTCACGTGACCTATTCTTTGAAGATTAACACAAAATCACGTGCACGGAAAAGTGGTTGTGAGTAAAAAGAATAAAAAACACAAATCTTCTTTCTTGGTTGTTGTTCCTCGAGAAGGAGTGCTCTATCGATCTTTATTTTTTTTTTTTTTTTTTTTTTTGGGGGGGGGTCAATAAGCTAGAATTGTTTGGATTGAGCCCCGTCGATTTTATTTTTTTTTTCCTAAGCGAAGTTGTTTGTGAGAAAAGAACCCGCTGCAAAATTGTAGTGACTCTAGGATTAATTTATGATTCAATAACTTGTGAAAAGGGATTTTACTCCACGGGAAAAAATAATTCAACATGAATTCCATGCATGTCGAATTTTATGCAACTTGTGACACCAACGAGTACAAGGGGATATTATAAAGCTCTAATTATTTCAAAGAAATGACCGAAACAACTAAATAAAATTGTCGAAATGTCAAAAAACGCAGGGAGAAATATATAACTTTCGATAGTGACTATATAGAGAAATATTAATAATAAATAAAAATTAAGATTCTACCTCAATTATTTTAGTAATAAAATTAAAACTTTTCGAAATCCAAGGGTAATAATTAAAAAATATGATAATACGGGTTACTTCAATCTACGGCTTCCTAAAACCAAACCAATCAATATTAATAGTTGTAATTTTAAACATTTTTTTTTGCTTAAGGATCAGTAAATATATGTAGAATGAATTTTATCTAGATATATCGCTTATTTTTAGTAATAATTAAAACTTACCTTCTGTATATAGCATGAACACTATACGTCAGAATAAAGAAACATCCTTCTCATGTTGTGTCAGTATCAGTCGATTTTTAAAACAGTCATGAATGAATAGTTAGATTAATAAAAAGTCACACAGTAATGATAACAATAACTGTTATTTTATTCAAATCTATGAATATTCAAAAGACAATTCCTAGCTTATAGGTGTAGAAAAGTCCATATACGCAAAATATGGATTTAAGTCCATAAAATCCAAAAGATTAATATTATAAAGACAATTTATCTGATGCTGACCTATCAAATACGAGAAGACTTAAGGTTGAGTGTCCGATTTGCTCACTCTTTTCTAATCTTTCTTGATTGTGATTCAATAACTCCTTATTCTCCTCAATATTGTCGTTTACAGTTTTCGCTCTCTCGCAACTACGTATCAAATTATTCCCTGCTTATAAATGCAACTCGTCAAACCTATTCAATAATTCTAAGCTAACTAAATAAGTCACGTTTCATTCACAGGAAGATATTTTCCATTCAAACAGTATCATATTAAAGTATATAGTAGTATTATGAGCAAAACAATACTTTGAAAATACGAGAGTTGAAATGAAAATGCAACAGAGTAGCTCTGTAATATTCGTTGGATTAAAAAAAATTCATATACACTCAAAGATTATAAATATAAATCGTAAATACAAATTTCTTAAGTACAACTTCCATCAAGTGATATCAAAATAAATATTTATGATTTATTTTTTAAAAATTGAATACAGTTAAGAAATATCCATAAATTTTGTGCTAACATGCATATCGACTTACATAGCTATATTAAAAAAAAATTCTTTGTTCCCTGCTTTTCGATCGAGTTTTAGAAACACAACTTCGGGACATCTATCCATTAATGATGCCCCGCGCGAATATGATTTTGTTAACAGGTCATAGAAAATAAACTTCCCGCTTTCCTCCAACACACTCACGACGATATTTATTACCGAACGGAGGCACGATAAAACTTGCCGTCTTATCTTTCACTACCACTTTTAAACTCTTACCCTTGTCTTGGAGAAGCGATGGTACTATTTTATGAAGTCACACTAAAGTTGACGATAAAAGTTGTTGCACCACTTTCTTTTATGAACTGCTGCAGGATCAACTTTACTGTTGTTATGTGTTGAATGGATAGACTTGGCATGGAAGAGATATTAATGAAACGATGTTAGTATATTGAAACCTATTTCGTGAGTGTGCGTGGGGAACTCAACTGAAAACTAGATCTTCCCTGGACATAGTTTTTTTTTTCATTTTTGTATCAGATTTTCAAAGTTCTTATTGCTCCTGAAAATTACATGTATCTTCTATGTAATACTTGCGTTATCTTTGCTCCTAGATGTCAATGATACGCTCAGGACTGAAGAAAATGGCGACCCACATGGAAATAAAGTTGAAGCAGCGAGATGCCATTGCACTCGACCAGTAACGTGGAATATTCGCTTACCGTCCCTCAATTATAACATTTGTGTTTACTTTCTGATACTTATATTCAGATTTCCAGCTCCTTTTTAACGAAATGAAATGTTA
Source organism: Nephila pilipes (assembly GCA_019974015.1). NCBI lineage: Eukaryota > Metazoa > Arthropoda > Arachnida > Araneae > Nephilidae > Nephila > Nephila pilipes. Next base: position 52,109 of record BMAW01113031.1, read on the forward strand.
TCACGATAATTAGATAAACGCTAGAAATGTAGTGAATGGATTTAACGAAATACTCGTGTTTATACAGGGTTATTCAAAATGAATCATCCGATCTCAAAATTCCATATGTTCATGAATAGCTTATACAGAATGATATTATTATGTGAATGTAAAGAGAAAATACAGAAGTTCTTGTTACAAATGTTCGATATAACTTCCTTTAGCTACACATATAATGTCAATTTCATAATTAATTTCCTACCAAACACGTCGTAAATTGTCAGTGGTAATTCATTGCACTGCAGCAGAAACCCGTCACTTAAGTTCACAAAGATTTATGGGAAATAGTAGCTCATGCTATGAATCTTTTGAAAACCCTAGAAGGAAAAAATTGCATGAGGTCCCATCAAGTGACTTAGGGGGGCCAGCTGTATAACATCAAGTCATCTGATCCCCTGTGACTGATCCATGTGCGAGATAGCTACGTGAAAGCTAATATGAAAGATTCCACGTGAAAGCTATCGTGAAACAACTTCAAGAAAATTTAAGACGGAAGGCCGTTTATTTTTCACAATATAAAACTTCCATAGAATTTCCCCTTTATATTAAAGTACTACTTATCATTCGGTGTTGTTTATTTTTGAAAATATTGAATTTTGAAATCGGAGGAATCATTTTCAGTAATTATGTTAAATGAATTGGAATTGAATATTAAGTTAGTAATGATTTCATACTGAAGTTAGTAATGAAAAGCCAGTAGTTGACGTATAGTAGAAATTGTGTGTAATTATCTGACCAATTGATTACATAAGTAGATCCTTTGTGGAGGAGTTTTATATCGGAAGATGTCAAATTTATTGATAAGACCTTCAACCTTTGAGGTTAACTCTTTTGAACCCGTGTGATTGGGTAAGATATCACTATTATCCTTTAAAAGTAGATTTAAAGAGCATTAAGGGCTAATAAACTAAGAGAGATAGTGATCCTGTATATAATCACTGAAGAATATTAATAAAATAATTAGTATTGTGATTTATGGGGGGGGGAGTATGCTCCTATAAAAGTTGGCAGAATGATGATCTGACGTCATTTCGCTCGACCACAATTATCCTTTCTAATATCCGGACGCCGAGACTTTTCATTACTACCCTATGAATGACTGCGCCCAAACAACAAAATTTTTCTTCATAGAAACAATTCGTCAGCTAGTAAAAGAATATCAAAATTTAAATATCTCAATTGCTGAAGTGTCGTCACAAATTAAGTGGAAATGTGTGCAACGGGCAACAAGTAAATCAATTACTCGAGTCTGATTCTGGATTCTCTAGAAGAACTTTTACATTTTACAATTTCCGTTATTGTAAGTGAAATCAACTGTGTCCGAGAATCATAAAGAAAACTTTATGTACCTGACCTTAGCGTAAATATTAAACGAAATCAAAGAACACAGTGCATTTCTAGGCTTTCAACAAAAACATTTCAAAATTGGACAGTTAAGTTCAATACCATTTGTAATATTCTAGTAAAATTCTGTAAAAATCAAGTTTAAAATAATAAAATGCTTTTAAGTGTAAATTGCAGGCATATATCTTTTAAAAATTGTGTTATGAATCCTTCTTTCTGAAGTGAAAAACATATTGTGGATTGTTTATATTGTGAGTTATTTTAATCTTACTGAAAGCTGTATTATATACAATTAATATTTAAAAATCCATGATGATTATCTTAATACTTATACTATAAAACTCATTACAATCCATTAAACTAATTAAAGAATTTCAATCCAAATAACAAATCTATGTCAGCAAATCGTTATCCTCTACCTCCTTTTTCTTACCTTTCATTATAATTCATTTAAATATATAAAAATAGAAATCACTTCGCAAAACTATCACGTTTCATTTTGGTTGGAAAGAAATTTTAATTTTATGAATTCAAATTAATATTAAGTTCCCTAGGTGTATCAACCATACAGATTGAATTTCGGTATGTAAATATTACAACTTATGTGGTAGCGTTGGAGTCTTAAACAGAATCCTATAATGTTCTATAAACTCTCTCTATCTCACTTACTACTCTTTCTTTGGTGACAAAACTAGCAATGCTGCTGGACACTATGCCGTGGCCAGCAGCATTGCTAGTTGCCTTACGTGGCAGCGAGACAAGTTCTTGAGATGGTAGCAGTATGAACTCGAACGTTGCCTTTTTGAGACAGAGAAGTAGAATGGACGTTCTCGAAAAGAAACGCAACCGAACGAAGTATCTCAGTAATGTAACTTTGGGCCGTCAAAATGGTTCTGATGAAGACAATGGTGATCGTGTATTACTCGAAATCGTATACTGTACCATTACACTCTGGTGTGTGCACGTGTGACGAGTGGTAGCAAATCGTCCACAAGGGCGCTGACCACGTTGCCTCGGCACACGAATGCAATTAACATTCTCACCAAGAAAAAAGCGAGATTCTTCTCTATATATGACCTTCTTCCATTTGGCCTGGCTTCATGCTGCTCTTTTGTGACACCATTACAATCTCTGGCGATCTGACTGTGTTGCCCAATATCACCAGTAGAGTGAAAGCGTAACATCTGAGCGACTGATATGCATAAACTGACGGAATGACTATCTGCTTACATGCAGCTCTACGATGAGACCATTCTCAAAGACGTTCAACTGTTCAAATGGCTGTCGTTTTCTTCTCAAAGGCATTCTAAGCTTTAAAGATAGAAATTAAACCTGAGAACACTGTTTAGAATCTAAATTCCTCGCTTTGGGAAAACCTGTCAAAGAGTCCTTACTAGTTGAGACATGTATATGCTAACATTATTGGTACCAGATGAAACAATTTCTTAATATGAGCTTACGATCTTTCTTCTGGATGAAAAAGTTTTTTTGATGATGAGTGTATACTATACTGAACATAGTTATGTATCACATTCATCTTTCCATAACTTCACTGATTCAGACTTAGTATCTAGTTAAAACCTCTCCGTGCCTGATGAGACGCTCGCGAGATAGCCGGCTCTTGTTGAATACGTGCATTTGCGCTGCCGTAGCGAAAGTCTTAAATAATAAAAAGTAAATTAAACTGAAAGAGGAGAAATTTTCTCCTTTATTATTTAAAAGATTGTTAGTCCCAAAACACACAAAAAGTTTGAGAAAATTATTATCTACTGAAACTGTGATTGTTACACACAATGGAATTTTAGGTATGATGTTAACTAAATTGTAAATGAATATTAGCCATATCAAACAATTTCTAAAAAAAAAATTTCAATTAAAGATCATTGCGTTAATTCTATGGATTGAGATTTTTGTTTTACCTTGATTTAATTAATTTTTCTTTTCATTTCCAATAGTAATATCTTTTTTTTAATAAAAAGGAAAATATTTTTGCCTATAATTGCTTAAAACTTCCACATAATTTCACATAGTAATACTCTGCAATGATTTTTTTCAAAAACTAAGACATTAATGAATAATCATATACGGTATCGCACTAAGTTAACCTAAGAATCAATCTTTTAAATGATGGAAACACTTGACTATGTCTGTCCGGTATGTAAATTTCTCTACAACGAGGTGTTTCACATGTTCATTGCAAATATTTTGTCAAATTCTATTCACTGGTCTACATAAAATCCAGGAATATGCGTACTTCGAACCTTAATTTTAAGCAAAGGTATAAAAGGGTAATTTCAAAGGAAAGACTGTTAAGATATTATTTTTTAGTTTAGAGAATGTATAATTGTTTCTCAAATTAAAGTAAAATATTGAAATAATGCTGCTTTAATTAAGGAAGCACTGTAGGCTATGTAGATAATACGTATGATAGTTAGGAAATGTTAAGGTATTTTTAATTTCAAGACAGTTAAATAAAGAGGAAATATTTCATCATTTGATAAAATTATGGAGAAAAAATCGTTAGGGATAACTTTTTTTCTCCACTATAAATGTTATTAAAACTTTAGGTGTTATAAAGTTTAAAGAAGTAAATTCTATTTTAAAAAATAACCTTTTTGTCATAAATGAGTTTGAATTGTTTTAATTAATTGAACAGAATATAATTTGTAATATTTTGCTAAGTTAATATATTATATATAAACTGATCTTGTCAAGCTTTTCTAGCTCAGTTAAATTGCATGAAAAACTTTTAGAAAA
>BMAW01113031.1:63692-80441 GCA_019974015.1 Nephila pilipes
TATATATATATATATATATATATATATAGTATAGATAGGTGTTTCATGAGAGAAATAAATTTGCTTCATCGAGTCGTCATTTGCCTTTCTCATAACACAAATGAATCCTTATTGGTCCGGATGATAACCGGTAATGAAAAAGGGATTTTTCCTACGAAAACATCGTAATGAAAAGAGCACACTGAACAACCTTCCGCCTTCGTATCTGATATTAAATCTGACCAAGAGAATGCTGTGTATAAATTGAAACGTCTACGAACCTGTATATTACGAGCTTTTGAAATCGAATTAAAACCTCGGTTCGGATAGATATTTTCAGCAAATGGATGATTTAAGCAAAACACATGAAAAAAATGATGTCGGCTATGTTCCATAAGAAGCATATCGAACTACATCATGATAATGCCAGAACTCACGCTAATTTGGCAACTCTCCAGAAAATTGGAGTTAGGCTAGGAAATTCTGCTGCATTCACGCACTCCCCACACCTAGCACCCTTCGGTTTCCCCCAATTTCTCACTTTGTTGTATTTTTGTCATGGAAAAAATTCAAATCTGAAACAGATATCACCCAAATACTATGTGAGCTCTTCGCCGCTAAAAATAGGACATTTTTTAAAAAATATTTACAATCTACCATCATCCTGGCAAGAGCATATTAGTAACGACGCAAATTATATTGAATAATAAACACTTTTAAATGTATGTATAATATACATTTAAAAGACTTAACACATACCAGAAGGAAGTCAAAAAAGGTTTTACTTGATATAGGTGGATGAAATTGTGTGAAGAATAAGATATTAACATCATACATATTAAGGGGTTTACATCATAACATGTTACATTTGTTGGTTTTGATAGAGTCTCGCAATTCAGAAACTCTGTTACTATGCGAATCCAGCCCACTGTTATCTGGATTGCGGATATACCATCTCAGTTACTCAGCTTGAAAATAATTTACAAATAATCACTCAAGACGTTCAAGCGACTTTATTAACAATAATTAAGAAATTCCTAAACAACCTTTATAAGGATTAATACTGATTGCGAACTAAGCCACCCTTTTCCATCATCATATCTCTAAAGCAAAGGTCAAGCTTAGAGATAGCAAATTTACTGAATTTTTCTGTTACTAGCAATTCGGCAAAATTTTCAAACAAAACCGTTTTATCAATAAATTGCTTGGAATTCATTGAACTGTAAATTTAAAATAAAAATTCATCAAAATAAACATGTTACTTTATTCTTGTAGATTGTGATGAATGTATATGAAAAATAAATTGTGTTTTGAATGCAGTAATTTTTCACTATAAAACAAACAAAAAATATATCATGTATAAAAAAAATTTCAAGACACAAATCATATAACCCAGAAGATATTCTCATATTTCATGTTAAACTTTTACATAGCCTCCTCTCAACTCAATACAACACTTGGAATGCAACAGGCACCAATTTTTTCTGTCCAACAAATCCAGCCTCACTCACCACATTCGTTTCAAAAACCGATCCAAAACATATTTATAAAATATATTAAACACAATGGAACCTTGACGACGAAATTCTGTTACAATAGCTCAATATTTTCACTTTTCGACATGAATATGGGCAACTTGAACTATCATCGTCTTTAGTCGAGTCTCTTCCAGGTTTAAAACTAGGAAATTATTCAAGTACTTGGAAACTCCTCGTATCATTGTCAAAATACGCAGATTTAATCATTTTATTCGTTTTCATGGCCGAATTTCTCAATTTAAAACAAAGTTTGATGTTCGTACGTCATTCAATTTTTTTTTCTAAGACAGTGACGCACGCACATGTTTACGCAAAAGAACGTTGCCAAGTCGTAATTAATTAAAAATGAATCGAACCATTTCATACGCGTACCTGAAAATCATTGCTACTTGGTTTCGTAGATATGGCGCCATTCGTACTTTTTCGCGAGTGGGTGCCTTGGAACTTGCATATACACTGCGTATGTAATTAAATATATGATCCAATTGTCAGTATGCTTTTTTAAGAAATAACTAGTCTCGTATGAAACAACTAATTTAATAGTGATATATTTTATATATAATATAAACCTTTTGCTTAGGAAAGCTTTTTCACTTATTCCACATTTAATAATTTAGTTATTGAAAATTGTACATATTTGAATATGTTTCTTCGTTATTTTCCTACAGAAAATAATCCAATTGTCTTTTGTTTTTAATTTTTATTAATATTTTTTCATTTGTGTGTATACTTGCTGTGGATTATCATGCTCTGTGCTTCGACCACGAAGGAATGGCAGCAAAGTGGATAAATACAAAAAAAGGGTATTATAGTTATGCAAATATTTTACTGAATTACCGTTAAAAATAACAAATGATTACCGGTAACAATATGAGACAAAAATTCTCAATTTACTGTTAAATCAATTAATTCTGGTCTGGTTAACATGTTAACTTTTTCAATCAGTAATCAAGGAGGTTTTCATGTTTAGCAATTAAAAGATTATTAAAGCAATTTAAAAGATTATTTATCTCATCAAAATAAAGACCGAAACATTCACTTTAACTGATTTAATTTAACAGATTTTCTTCTTTTTTAATTTAATATCTAGTATGTTCTAACATTTGATATTATTAGGTCTACCAGTAAATTTTGACAGTTTTAAAAATAAAAGAAAATGATATTTTTTCCATACGTATAATAACATTTATTGTGCAACATAATTTCTGTCGATATTTATGAACTTTTGCCAGTGGAATAGTCAGTGGTAAATATCAAATACTGAAACTGCCTAGCCTTAAGAGGCGAAGAACTCAAGTAGTAATTGATTGCCATCTATTGAGTTTTTTCCTTCAAAAAATAATACAAGAAGAGAAATTGGAGATAATCGAAAGGTTCTAGATCTAGGGAGTGTGGTGAATGCAACTGTAAGTTTCGCCACCTAGCTCTGCGATTTTCTGACGAGTTACCGAATCAGCATGTGGTTTAGCATTACCATGATAAGGCATAGAATGCTTCATATTGAACATCGTCGGCCTCTATTCTTGGGGTGTTTTTTTTAATTATCTATTTGTTGACAATATCACTCAGAATTGAACTTATCGTTAGGTTTCAAAAGTTCGTAATATATTGATTCTTCTACGTCTCAACCTACATAAATACATTAATTTCGTATTCAGGCTCATTATCTTCTTAGAGGAGAAGGCTGCAAGTTGTCTGTGTTCATAGTTTTCTCTTTTCCTTAAGATGTTCCCATAGGCAATCAAATAAGGGCTCGTTTTTGTTACGATCAAGGTGAGATATTGCATATGATGACTAATTTAAGCAAATTTTTCTCATTTCATTCATGAGGTACCTCTCATCTAGAATACAGATGAACCCATCCTATAAACGAAGCAAATTATATTGTATAATAAATAGTATTAAATGTATGAAAATGCATTATTTTCTTTAACTTCTCAAACAAACAGAACTTTCCAGCAGACTTAATATATTTAATTCAAATATTCTCTTAATGAAGTACATTTCAGTGTTTTCTAAAAATGGCAGACGAGCTACTTTATCTCGGCGTCTAGGGGGGCTTACGAGTAACGTGGCAATATTTAAATGAAAACATAAGTAAAATAAATGTTTTGTTTTAAATGCAGCCATTTGAAATATTTGAGGATATGTAATAATCTTCAAAAACCAGTTCGTAAGACATGCATGCGTTTATTTATACAGTTCATTCTTCTTAAAAACTTCAAGGTTCACCCAGGTAGGTATGTTAATGATATATTCTTATAATTTTAGGGATGCATTTATTTCTTTTATTTCAAAATTATTTTATGCTTACATAAATTCTTAAGATGAATACTTTCAAATGCTTTTTGAATAAATTATATACGGTTCAAGCAAAAACATTATGTTCTTTACATGATTTAAAACATGAAAGAAACATATTCTACCATTATCTATCTATGAGAAGAAATATAAATTGAGGGGGAGGGGGTAAATGGACTAAAATTCATGGAGTTTCCTATTCATTTTCATTATTTTTGAAAACGTAAAATAAATTTAAGCAATCGCAATTGTTAGTGAAATTGGTGTCATTTGTAGAATTATAATTATCGTAATTATACTGGTCGCAAATTTTAATTTTTTTTTTCTATTTATGCAGTTTTTATTATTTTAATAAATGTCCACGGTAGCCTAGTGATTATGGTCACAGTGTTTTTCTGGACTTTGTTTCCGCGACAGGTGTTTTTCAATGAGTAGTGGGTTCGAGCCTGATGCCACTAAAAACTCGCCGCGTAGCTGGGAGGATGTACGTTAGATCCGTCGAGGCTTTAAGTCCTCCCGTTGACGTAGTGAGGAAATTCGGAGAGGAAAGTACCAGCTCAGGTGTCTTCCTCGTTACTTGACCGAGGTTCAAAATTGTGATTCTTCCTTAATAAACCCTCGTGTTGCTTCTAGTGCGAACTTAATAAAACCAATCAAATTAATAAGTGATTTTAATAGTGTCAGGTTCTTAAGGAATACCTGTGTATTTATTTCTCTTGATTTTTTTAATATTTATAGATGTAAAAGATTATGCATTTATCTAAGGGAATACTGAGAGAGAAATAATATTTTAATACGCAAAATATCAAATGTTAGAATTATCGTTATGAAAAGAATGAATACTAAATTTTATAATCAGCTGTGTATCATAAATACTTTTTTTTTAAAAAAAAAAAATCTTGAATAGTATTCCAAAAATAGATTTTAAGAAATTTTTTTCAGTTAAGGAATAATTATGAAGTTGTTATATGTTGCAAAAATATTACATAAATATCAAATTAAGAAATTTATGTACTTTAACTGATTATTACACATGTTCTTCTCTTAAAGTTTACATATTGTTTGTTTCTATCCACCGAAGCAATTCATGTTGATCCATCCTCAATTTTTTTAACTACAGAATCGCATATTACATAGCAAATTTAAATTGTTCATTAAATATTTGAATTTTCGCTTTATAATTATTGATTAACTATAAAATTATATAAAATATTTATCTATATATTATTTACATTTATTACATAATATTACGATTTCCACACACACATTAACCTTTTGCAGGAGAGAAATAGAAATTATTGCTGCATTACTGTGCGGGGGGTGCAGAAGGGAACTGATACATTATAACGAGTTATCACGCACTTTCCTCTTCAATTAACCCTTTGAGCTAATTTATGATGTAATTTATTTAAAAACTTGTGAACAAACCATGATTTAAGTATATATATATATATATATATATATATATATATATATATATATATATACTGAAATGTAGTGAATAGGAAAAATGAATTACAGAGGTCAGACAAAGGAACTAATAGGAAGAACGTTAGCGAAATTGATGTGCATACGACATTGTTGCAAGAAGACGTTATGTGATCATCTGAGAACGGATATGTAACTCAGACCCAGTTTACGAATGTTATTTACAGAGTCAGAACCAATTTAACAATTTGTAAAATAAATAGAATTTTCAATTATAATGTTTGGTTGAAGACGTGCTTTAGATCCCCTGCCCCCACATTTATAATAATAGTTGCTTTGCAGTCAGTCAATAAAGTAGAATAAAACTATTTTGAGTTATTTAAGTGATTCTTTCTAGACTCATATGTATTGAGTTTCGACAGCTCAAAAACTCAGTATCAGAATAAGGGTGTCACAATCTAGTTTATACAGTAATGGGGTCATAATAGGAGGGCGTGGCATCATGCCGCCCTGTCACGGGGTTACTATTGATACGTGGATCACACGATCATGGAATAAGGGATTTCAATTTGGGATTGCCCTTCTTAGATTCTTTGAATTTGTAATTGAATTATCTGTCGAGAATCATTGCACATTGAATGTTCAGGAACGTTATTGGTCCATTTGGGAGGAAAGGATGTTTCTTTCTCTATGTGTTGAGCCTGCATTCCTCCTGACGGCACATTTAAATAAGTAGTTTACCGAGATTGGGCACATATACTCACTCGAATTCGACAGTCATGTAAACATTTATTATTATGTATTTAATCATGGAAAAATAATTCTACTGTTCCCTGATGCAATGCATTTGCTTAATGTTTAACATGATTTCGCTCGGGAATCCATTTATTCCATTTAATAAGTAACGTACATGTGTCAATGATGTTATTTTGAAAGAAATTTTACTTTTCCTTTCAAGCGTTTTCGAACCTGAAAGAAATAGAATGCCGTTGAATTTAGTGCATATTTATTAATACGTACATTTTAACTATCGACACATGTAGCCTGCGGCCACATGTAGTCCAGTGGCCATGAGCTCGCGGACGAAGATGTTTCCGTCGCTTCGTGGATTCAAGTCCTGATTCAACAGTAAAATCGCCATTTGGCGGGGAATTTGTTAGGGCTCCAAGTCCTTCCATTGAAGTAGTATGGAAGTCCAACTCAAGTTTCGTCTTCGTTACAAGACCGGAGTTTCCGTCATCAATAGGCTATGTGCTGTTTCTTATCGCGACGTTAATAATTAATTAGTCAATTATATTACTATAAATGTATCAAAATGTATTAGATTATACCCTATCGAAAAAAAATTGCCTCTTTGCCCGTATATTGCCTTTAAGCCAGCGGTGTAGAACAAGCACATCTATAAATAAGACAACGAAATTGTTAAGCAAGGATTAAGGATATCAGAATCTGACAGACCCTCAAGTAATTACTAAATAGTCAGCCTCCCTTGCCTTTCTGATGAGTGGAGGGAGGTGTCATTAAGGGGATCAACTAGTTGTAGGTCACGTGACCTATTCTCTGAAGATTAAACCAAAATTACGTCGCGGAACAGTGGGTATGAATAAAAATAAAGAAGCCACAAACGTTATTTTTTTTTCTCTGGTACTCGAGTAGAAAGCTCTATTGATCCTTTTTAGCGGGTCGATGAGCCAGAATCTTTTTTTTTTCTTTGGGGGGGAAGAACCTTCTCAACGCTTTTTTTTCCTAAAGAAGGTGCTTGTGGGAAAAAACCTACTTTGATATTACAAAGGGTCTTGGATTAATTTAAGTTCTAATAATTCTCAAAATAAGTGATTTTTATTAGCAGCAAAAAACAATGCATAGAGAATTCCCCACAAGTTTTGTTGTTTTGGTGGTGTCAACGACGTGTTTTCTACATTGATATATTTCCTTTTGCATATTGATAATATCTGAGAAAAAAAAATCTTTTTTTATAATTAAAAATTTTGTATTCTTGTAACAATTTTTCAAAACGTAAAAGTAATTGAAATGAATTTAAAAAGGAAAACCTATTAAACCAGTTTTTCAACTTTTCCGAGATACATTTATGACTCATGATAGGCGAATGTTAATTTTTATATAAAATTCTCTCTTAAAAGCAACTTTTAAATTAAAATAATAAATTTTAATTAAAAGCTTCATTTGTTTCACGCTGAATCTATCTAATTTTTTTAAATATCTCATTATAGTATAAGGAAATAAAATACCGTGTTTCTTATAAATCTATAAATGGAAGTTTTCTATGTTTTAATACAAAATTTAGTTAAAGAGATTTAAAAGGTTATAAACTCTAGTTATTTTGGTAAAACTAACTAAATGTGCTCACTTTTTAAGAAAAATGCTTCCAGTTGATAAGCATATGTTTACTATCCAAAAAATATGCTTCAATTTTCATTCCTTAAACTTTTTAGAATGTAATATTTTCCGGTAATTAGTTTCAAAATGTTTTTATTTGTTCTGTGCCTATGTCCTATAACTTTTCTGTCCTAATACAATCTTTATGCCTTATTGAGAAATTATGGTTTAATTGGATATACATTTACTGAAATATTTTTCACTTTATTTTACAGTTAAATGATTCCAGTTTATAAGCATATAATTATCTCAACATAGAATTATTCGAGACAACGGTACTCATTTAATGTCAACCACTCCTGCAAAAATTTAATTTTAAATTATTAAATTTTTTTCAATACCACAACCCCTTCTTAGATAAGTGTGTTAATTCCAATGTATTGTTTTATTATTATATATTATATTACTATTTATTGTTATATTTATTACTATCTATTATTATATTTATTATTATTTATTATTTTATTTATTACCTACATTAAATATTATCTATATTTTGAGTGTTGTCAACATATATATCTTGTTGTCGGGATGAATTGCTTTTGAAAAAATATTTAATATATAATACTTATATAATTTAAATATGAAAAAAATAATTGTAGAATGTCAGTCATCTTACTATGAAATTTTGTTTTCATCTATACCAATATTAATAATACTGCAAACGGTTTTGTCAATAATGTTATTAAACGTATTCATCGATTTAAGTGCTTCGTATAATTAGACTTTGAACTATAAAATGAATCTTTTATTTTCTTTTTATTATAGAATATTTGATAACCTTAGTATTTTAATTTCAAAACTGATTACTATTATCTCGACTGAAAAAGTTATTTACAGTGTTTTTAACACTTTCATTTAACTTATAAGTAAGCGTTTAATAACCTAAAAAAATTAATTTTTGTAAAAGCCTAAATATAATTATTTTAATTTTGATAAAATTTGTGAAGGCTGCCCATTCCGGGATGCCTCTTCTGCCATAGCTAAACTCAATGTTTAAACACTAAGAATCAATAAGTCGATCAAAGAGACGTTAGAACAATAATTACACAATTTATTAACTGCTTGATAATATAACAACAATTATAAATGCTCTCCCGCGCGGACAAGGGCCTTACTGTCTTAACTCAATCTACCAGTAATAATTTAACTGACCACTAAGCCTTCCTCGACTGCAACTCCGACTCTGGAAAATTGATGAACACTGGAATAACTCAATCTCAACTTCTCGAATCACTCAACCTCTACTCCAACCTCCTACTTTAACCTCTCTTTTAACCTCACTATCGCAACTCTCAGTCTGAGTTTATATATTTCCTAACTCTCCTGCTTCACTTCATTTCTACTTACATAATCACATTCCATTTTTGGTTGGGCAAAGGTTGTTTAGCAAAAGCAATCAATCTTAATTAAAAGTACCCAAGGTTAGGGAAGAGAAACCGCGAATAGCTCAACGTCACAAGTTTATTTATTTATTATTGAAGAATGTTTTTAATTTAAAGATAAGTTAAATAATGTTTTATTTTTTCACCACCAAACTAATAATTCAATAACTAGTAAGCACTCTTTGACAGAATTTATCACAAACTACAAACTTTAAAACGAAGTCTATAGGTTTTAAAAAGAAAATAACCTTAATAGATGACATACCCGTTTATCAAAAAGCAAGAAGATTGGCGTTCCCCCCAAAAAGTCAAAGTTGAGAGACAAACAAATAAATGATTGGCTAGAGAATGGAATCATCAAGCCCAAATTTTCTTGCTATGCAAGCCCTGTAGAGTTAGTAAAAAAGAAAGACTACAAGTTATTGTATAGACTACTGACAACTAAATTTCAATGTATTGAAAATGTTTTAGATCAGTTGCAGGATTCCAAGATCTTCCCTACCATCCATTTAAAGATGATTTTTCCATTAAGGAGTTGAAAAAGGAAGTCGAAAATGTACAACTTTTGTTAATCCTATCAGTCTAATGGGAATTTCTCAAAGCTCTCCTTCGTCTTTTCACAAGTTTTTCAAATACATGCTTATGTATTACAAGACTGAAAAACTTATTGGATACTGCTTTTAAATTTGGATTTCCAATTTGGACTTCCAAAAGATTTCCAATTTTTAAAATTAAAAGCCGAGTTTTTAGATCACATCATACACATCATTCAGCCATTTATCAGCAAATATACTGCAATTGTTCCGAAATTGCCTTTACCAACCAGTTTGAAATTGTTTCAAAGTTTCTGTATTTACTGTATATTTCCTATAGTTTACACCTTATTACTCGCACATTACCAAGTCATTGAGCGACTTAGTGAGGAAGCCTTTAGAGAAGAGCAGAAATAAAGTAGTATTAAGTTGAAGAAATTACTTTCCAACTCTTCACATTTTCCAACAAGATCGATAGAGTGTGGTGCATACAGATGCAAGCACGTATTGGGTATAGAGAAATTTTACTTCAAACAGTAGGAGGTAATAAATATCATCTTGCAAATACATGAGCAAATGAACTACTCCAGCTGACGAAAGGTATCGAAACAACAAACTAGAAGTTCTAGCAATTATTGAAGATTTGAAAAACTTCCGAACATATTTGCACGGCGAAAACTTCAGAATTGACACAGATTGCTCCTCTTTCCAAAAGACAATAAGAGAAAGATATCTAAAAACTCGTATTGCAAGATGGATTTTATCTCTCGAAAATTTTACTGTGGAACAGTTCATCGTCCAGCACACAGAATGAAACATTTTGACATGTATGAAGGGATCCAGTTTTAACTATAGTAGAAAATAGTGGGACAATAAATGATAAAACAGAACAATTATTACATTATGACATTAAAACAATTAATAGAAGAGGGAATTTCTGATGATTGTCTTCATAAAGGGAATATATTATACAAACTCGTAAAAGGAAAAGATCTATTAGTTGAAGAAGATTTACCTCTAAGCACGTATCACATAAACTTCTTATAACCACTATTGACCACTAATAAAGTTATATTAACCGTCGTTGACTTTTTTACAAAATTCACATGCCTGTATCATTTCAGATTTACATGTGCGCAAGATGCGCAGATAAACTAATCTTACAGCAGAAAACCTTAGGCAATCTCTTATGTTTCATCACTGATAAAGGTTCAACATTTACTTCATATTATTCATATATTATCGTAAATAAGTGGTGGATTGGTGGGTGTCCATAAATAATATTGAGGTTTAAAATGGCTATAGTCTTGTAATGGGAAAGCCTTCTAGAGAGATGAACAATATGTTATATTGAAGAGAAACTTTTCAAGTCTCTTTCCTGTACCGTACACTTTAGTGTGTGCCCTTTAGTTGCCCTTTAAACATCAAGATGATTTTATGTCTCTCACAATGCACATCAGAGAGTGATGCTGATGCTAAATTCTTAGGGCTCCTAGGCCCGTAACCGTCTTTAAGCCAATAACGTGTGTGTGGGTTGTTAAATGGTAGGCGTTAAATTTTTTTCATGCTAATGAAAAGCTTTTTAGATATCTTCTTTCCGCGTCTGAAGTACAATGAGGTAGCAATTATTCTGAAGTTTCCTTCTTGAAATAGTGCTTTGTGAAAGATGAATGAGTATTGTTTCTGTCATATTTGGGTACAGGGGGTTAAATTTACCTAAGACTATTGAAAAAGTTTTAAAAATTCAAACTACGGGTTCTGAATGATGATGATGCAACAATTGCTTAAATATAGGATGAAGATGAAAGGGAGAATTAAGATCGGACGGTAAGTTAAGAAGAGAGTGGGCAAAATTGAGGAAATTTCGCCCAGTATGAGGGAGAAATGGAAAGTGAAAGTTAAGTTCTGTGAAAAGGAAAACATGTTTCTCTTTAGATTCATTTGGTGTGGTAGTCGAAACAGCTTCAATTGTCCTTTCTTTTATAAAGTCGTGTTTTTCGCATAATGGCTTCGATCACATGAGTCAGGAGCGAATAGTCATGTGAGCACACAATGCAGACCTCCACCACAAAAAAATAACATCCGCCGAAGGGACAAACAATTCAAAGAAACAGGTCATCATACTTACATTAACTTCCATAGTTACATAATACCAACACTATACTTTTATATTTTCATTTAATTTCTCATTCCGATGTTATTATTAAAAGTGATGCAATTGTAGAACTGGAACTCTATTAGATGTTTATGTGATGCACATTAGGGCTATAATAAAAATATTCTTAAAATTACATTTTTGATATGAATTATATTACTTGCTATAATAACACAATTTGCTTTTCATAATATACTATAGGGTCCTAAAAAGTATTAAATCTCTTTCCAATTCTGGGATTTATTTATCAGCATTGTTCTAAAAAGCTAACAACATTTATGAAAATGATTGTAGGATAACTTTGCATCAAAATTCATTTGTACAATTATCTTACACTTATAGTCATTCGTAATTTTTAAATATCTGTTCACTTCTGAAAAATAACCTTACGACACATTTTCGTAATTTTTGTACAGCGACACATTTTCGCACTAATAATAAAAAACAACCTATAGTTCTGCAATTACCTAAATAGCCATTTCTTCTCACTGACAGCCTCAGATAAATGGGGTAATTGGGTAATGAAACCAAAAGTGCGTTTCGCCTAATAAAACATTGATTTTAGAGAGGGCAAAGCCAGGCCGTTCATAATGTCCGTTTCTTGTAATCATCTTGAAGAAATCATGCCCGAGGGATTGAAGGAATTTATCCCATTTTAACCATTTCATGACTCCCTGATGGCCATCGACCCAGACTCCTATTTAAGTACCTGAAAGGCTAATATTTCCAGAAATTTTTCTTCAACTTAAGAGAAATGTAAAAATATGTACGGTATTGTGATATATTAAATATGGTTCTTTATAACTATTCCTTTTTTGACATTTTATTGCATTCTATCAAAATTCCTTCTGATTAGCTTGTTATAAGAAATTTTAATGTTAAAATTAGAAATACAGTAAGAACCCATTAACTCACTGTAGTTGGGATCCATGATTACAAAACTACGAATTAAGTGAATTTCGAGAGTTATAGTATTAATAGAAATTGAGCTGTATTATAAATTCCAACATCGGTACGAAATTTTTACGTTACTCTAATACTCGTATGATATTATTAATGATTTTTACCGAAATCACTTATACAAGAAAAAAAAATCTTTATAACTCTTAAAATTTGACCAATAAAAATAATTGAACGTAGAGTCAATCTCACTGATCTCGAGATCTTGAAAATAATCTCTTTCAAAAAAAATCAAAAATACAAAATTTCACTTTACTAGAAATGATGATTTATATCAATCCAAGTATTCAACTCTGAAAAAGATAAATAAAATGTATTAAAATAGTCGACTCTCCCTTAGCCCCAAACTTTCAAAAGATTTCTCTTCTAAGACAACCCATTTTTGATCTTTTCTTAATCGAATTTTTATCTCCTCTCTTTTATGACGAAAGTCAGTAGTTTTCATCGGGAGACTTAAGGCTCCCGTCTACCCGCCATTTTGATTTCGTGGATGTAATGTTAATCCTATGGAATTTCGACTTGAATTCTCACATCTTTATTATTTGATCTATTTGAATGCAATAAAGTGCATCTGAAAGAGCAAAAAATAATGAATGCTTCTGTGGAATTACTTTTTTCCTATGATTTTTAAAAATATTTTTATTCTTATTATAATTATTCGTTTTTGAGTTTTTCGGTCTTTAAAGAATATTTTCAAATATTTTTAAAAATCGGAGGAAAAAAGTAATTCCACAGAAGCATTCATTATTTTTTGCTCTTTCAGATGCACTTTATTGCATTCAAATAGATCAAATAATAAAGATGTGAGAATTAAAGTTAAAATTCCATAGGATTAACATTAAGCTGACGAAATCAAAATGGCGGGTAGACGGAAGCCTTAAGGCCCTTCACCGTCTCTCTATTTTGCCTCTGACATTCAGAGTGTGGACTTCTCCCCATTGTTTTTTATTTCTTTGTTTCTTATTTTCATAACTTTTCAACCTCTTTGCTAGGATTTGTACAGCAATCCGGTTATATGACCATCCTCTCGTTCTAATTTTCTTGTCTTAATCGTTTTCCCCTTGCTCGTTCGGATTTCATTATCTTCTTTTTAGTTTTTTTTTTCCATTGCTGTGGGGTTTTTTTTCTCCCAAGGTTAGCGACGAGCTTCTTTCCCTCGCCTCCTTCCTTTTGATTCAAAGTTCTGCTCGTCTATTTTTGGATGTATTTCAAAATTTTCTCTTCTGCATCTCTTTTACTGGTTCAGTTCTGTCAGTTTGGGTTTCGTACAATATTCCTGCTTCTTTTCTTCTTTCTATGTTTTTATGTGCGCAAGCATCATTTGTATTATTATTTACTTATGTTTCTAATTTCTCTCGTTTGGAATATAAGTTTACTATTAAAAATTAGAATTCCATGTCACGTTTATCCCACGCTGTATAAAATAGAAAGAAAAAAAAAGATATTAGTGTCCTTTCTCAACAGAAAAGCTTAGTGCCATCTGAAAAATGATAACCTGAATCTATTAAAAAGGAAGCATTAGTAAAACCACTAATTGACGGAATGTAGGTTAACGTAATCCGACTGTATTCCTTCTCCAACATTTTAAAACAAGCTATCGAAATTCCTAACAATGTTCTTGTTATTAAAAATTTTATTGCCAAAACTATAAGTAATTTTTCTGAGTTCTATAAATGCTCGTTCAACATGCTCTTTTTCTTTCATATTACCCTATACATTCATTATTATAAATAATTCCTTTTGTATATATATATATATATATATATATATATAACTTTGAGTTTAATATTCTCTTTTTTTTTTTTTCCAACTACAATGAAAAACGTTTAACCAGTTTTATCCTACTGTCCTATTTAGAGGACAGCTGAATAATAGCTTTCGATCACTGGCGTTTGGCGCATGCGTACTTCTGCAGTAGTGTCAGTCTCGTTATTTAATAGCCACACCTCGTAGAAAAGCTAAACATAAGAAATAATTACATTGAAACTGCAACTTAAATAATTCTAATAATCGATATGATTTACAGAATTAATTAACTACTTCATCAAAATTATACTCATAAAACTTTAAAATGACTGTGAGTGACAGTGGAGTTTAATGACACAAGAGTCAGATATTGCTTTGCTAAGCAACGCAAGGTAAGCTGTTATCTAGGCGTTTGAAAAGTAAATAATAATAATAATTGGTTGACAATATAAAGGGTTGAAAATAGAAAATGATCGCTAGGGTACCCCGAAGATGCGTCAACCACGTTTACAACGGTTAGTTGAGCCCATCGAAAAGGGGGAGAAAAATAATTTGCCCTGAATCATGATTAGCATACCTACCTAAAGAAAGTAAGCTCTTAAGGACATAAAAAAATAGTTTACAGGAGAATAAAACTCTACAGTTTCTCATACAGTCAGTATTCGATTTCGACATTGGTGGGGCCGTGGTAGCCCAGTGGTCATGTTCGTGAACTCACGACCGGCGTTGTATTCTTCGAGTCATGAGTTCAAGCCCGAATGCTACAAGGACCACGGGGTTCCACGTTAAATCTGTTCGAGTTACCAAGCTCCTTCTGTCGGACTCATGTGGAAGTTTAGAGAGAGAGGTACCAGGTCAGGTGTCGTCCTCGTCACTGAAGTTCAAAATTACGAGTTCCATCGCCAATAGCTCTCGTGTTACTTCTAAGTGCAACATTAAAAAGCAATCCCATTTCACTATTGGCAAAAGATACGTCGGCTTCCTTGGAGATGTTTTGTTTATATCTGGGTGACACCAATGCTTCAAAAGAGCTATGAAGGAAAAAATGCCTAATTTCACCAAATTGTAATTCCATTAATGTATAAAAAAAACAAGAAAATTGACATAATATCTAGAGGCTCCTTAATATGCTATAAAAATTCGAAATATGTGTTTTTAAGTGACAAACTCTTTTGAATACTACAGTAGCTTACACTAATATATTCACATTATTGTATAGTTATATGATTCCATAATCATAGTAATAGTTTTATCAGTTGTATCAATTATTTACTATAATACCATTACAATGATTATGTCGACAAAAGGACCCAAAACAATACAAAACTATCCTACTGATATTTGCATGGCCCATATATACAGATTATTATCAAGGTTATTGACTTATATATGGACTGTGCTAAGTATTATACCTGTAATGGTTATATTCATTAAAACTATTACATTCTGGTAATTCTTATATTATTTGTCAGAATCACACATGCATTACTTTCAATTATTCGTTTCAAGATTTAAAATCATAATAAGACGTCACTCGCAAATAATAAAGTTCTTATGAGTATAACACTAGTGTTCTTGTAGTTCCGTTGGCATTATACTAAAAATGATAAAATTTATTTGAATTCAAACTTTTTATAGAATGGTTCAATAACAATTCTTTATACTCTCTGCTATTAAAATTCGCCCTTTATCCTATTTTGTAACTGGACGCATTTACGAAATAGTATAAACACCAACCAAAATATAGTGTTGTGCAATTACCCAAATGACTGTTATTTACCTTAGCTGCCTCAGATGAATGGGGTAAGAGAGTAATGAAATCAAATGTGCCTTTTGCCCAAAAGAACATTGTTATACAAAGGAAGAAAAGGGGCTTTTATAATGCCCATTTCTTGTAAGTGTCTGCTAGAAATCACCCCTGAGGGATTGGGGAAATTTTATCCTTTTAAAGTGTTTGATGATGGCCCACAATTTATCGGTCTGCATTTATTTTTTTACCACCTTAATGAGTTTCACAGAATATGTTCTTATGTTTCAAAGTATTATGAAGCTAATTCATAATATTATGAAATGTAAAGATTTTTTTTACCAATTATATGATCCTAAGCAAACCATCAGAAATGATAAAGATTTTTTGAAAATTAGCTTGTTGTAAGAAATATAATTGAAAAAAAAAAGAGGTAATACACACATTCGAGTTATTACATAAAAAAACATTACAGCATCTTTTCATATCTCTTCTCTTTCGTTAATCATATTTCAGACTTTTGGTCTTCAGTTTTTGTCTTTTTTTAATAATACTCTTAGAATTTCATGAAATTTGAATA
>BMAW01113036.1:0-14971 GCA_019974015.1 Nephila pilipes
TTAAACTGTATTATATTGCTCACTTGATTATGATCTATTATATATAACAGAATGAAATTCCGCTTAAGTTATTGGAAAGTTCTTACAGCGATTAAAACTCTTTTATAGCAGTTGTTTTCAATTCGTGAATGCAATATTAGTCATTTGGAAGTACTTCCTTATATTTGGATCACTATAACTTTTATGAAATTAACTATCTCTTTAGTAAATACATTAGACGCGTCATATCGGGATTAATTATAGATTTTTTTTCTTATTTTTGCCCCTCCATTTTATCAATCAATAGTTGTCTTTTTTCCCTTCCTTTCTTCAATTAAGGCTACATTAGATTCACGCCGTTTGAAAATGCATACTCAAAACTGACTTTGGTGTCAAAAAAAAACTCTAGAATTATTCACAACCTGTCTTCCAGTAATTGTTTGATGGCAATAAAATGGAATTGAAAGAATAAAAAACCATTTTATCTAGGATTGCTTCCCCCCCCAATTTTACAAAGCAGTTTTAAATAGTTTTTGAAGATTTGGAATCCTATAAACAAGTTGAAGCACTGAGAGAAAATAGACAGTTAGTGAGATTGTAATGCACTCGACAGTTGTGCGAGAAAGTAAATGAGCGTCGGAAAACTGATATTTTTAATCGGACAAATAAGTAGGTATTGTTCCTGCCTCAGATCCAGTGTTACCGTCATGGACATAAAAATAATTTTCACTTAAGAAAACTTCTGATTTTGGATAATAGTTAATTACCTCTCCAGGCTCATAATAATAGTTTATTAATTTGTCCATTAAGGAAACTAAATGAAATCTAGTTAATTATCTCTGACTGACTACTTTATTATTTGATTAATTAGTGAGTTTCTATGCATCAATCCTAAGTAAAGAAATAGAGGTGTCACAAATGTTTTGGCTTTTATTTTCCAAGTTTAATTTTATGAAATAATATATTTAAGAATGAACTCAATGCATTATTTATGTTGATTTGTAAGCAATTAGAAACATTTTATTGTACCAACATTTACTGAATATTTTTTAGTTACGGTTCATTTATTTTCATAAAGACAATAACTTAAAGTTTTTTAAAGCGATGGAAATTTTGGAACAAAGAACTATTATAAATTAGCTTGAAAGAGGTAAGTAAAAGCAATATTAATTTATTGATTTCAGCAGAATTTGTCTTAGAAAAATTGTATATTTGTAATTCATTTCTCATTTTAAAGTAAAACTCATATACGAGTATAAAATGTTATAGTAAAATTATTATACACCAAAGAATAAATTATACAATTTAATGCAGAAGTTCAAGTCATATTTGATTTTACAATATTTGTGTGTGTGAGACAAAAATTAATTAAACGTATATTTACATAATTCTAATTTTCATTTGGTTTGAAATAAAAAGTCAAATAAAAACTTTTTTGAAAGCAACTAATGTGAAAAACATTATCATTACATATTTTAGAGCTTTATGCATGAAGCAACCAACGTTAAAATAAATGTTGGTATTTTATATTATCAAAAACTGATCGAATGTGAATATTTCCTGCTTAATGAAAATAAAAATTTTAACGTTTTCCTGTAGAGATTCAAATTAAACAAAAGTAAGCGTAACTGTGGAATGAATTTTTAAATTTTGGCAAATGATTAATCCAAGTATGAAAACACAATAAACGCTAATGAATAATCATGTAATCCTACTAAGCTTTCAATCAGGGAAAGTAGTTTCCGAACAAATTTAAACATTTCTCTAAAATCAAAAAACTTTTTTTCTTATAGAACCTATGAAAACAGTATAACTAATGAAATTCATTTTAGAATAATGAAATTAACTAAACATAGGAGTTTTCAGTAACTCAAAATTATTGTGAGAAAACTGAAGAATATTTTCGTTTTTAGAAAGATTTTAAGAAAACAACGGATGTTGGAAAATTCTGTTGATATAATTTCCAGTTTTAAAGAAATAAAATTTCAATTTTAGTCATGTTTACTTTGTAAACAATTTTAGAGATAATTCTAGATGAACTTGCTTACAAAACTTTAAAAGTTACTTCCATGAAAGCTTTCCTTTGCAAAACGTCACTTTTAATTATGACTTGGAGCAATTTCAAGGATAATTGAAAGTCAAGGGAGAATGATATTAAATCCAAAACTTTGATCTTATCCTATCTTTCGAAATTTATAGTTTTCAGACACAAAATTACTTAACGGCATCGAACAATAAACAAGTAAGACATTTTTAATTATGACTTTTCTCAAGGCAGCCACTATTAAAATATAACTTTTTTTCGTTAGAAAACTTTTAATATTCACTGCTAGAAAAACTAATAAAAACACTTGTAAATTATTATCGATACATTCGGTGTTCTTTTCAATTACAGGTGAAAAATAAACAAAAAATCTATAACATTGTCAGGAAAAATGAGACAAAGAATTAATTGAATTATGCATTATAAAGGAGATTTTCATTATGGTTTTAAATATGCTGAAATAAACACACTCCCTTGTAACTTTAATGTTTTAAATATTCTTTAAAAGAATAAAACGTGTTGAATTTAATTGCGTTTTTGAGTGGTAAAATGTTTGCAAAAATATGTTGGATACAATATTCATATTACATAGTTGCTCAATTCTAATTTGGTACTTTGTAACAAGTACTTCAGTTTAAAACAGTACCCTTTCACTCTTAATTTATTTACTTTCAGACGGAAAATAGTTATTTTTCGTTTCAGAAAACTATGAATCTGCAGCTCTCAAATATAAATGTTGAAGTTATAGCTCTCTTTAGCAGTGTTTTGAAATAGTTGAAATCGAACAATGAAATTAAGGGTCACAGTACCTTGAGAGTAATTATTTTATTAGATGTTTATAAAATATAGATTATATTCACCATATTTGAACACACATAAAATATGTATTTCAGGGGAAAAAACTTGATGTCTGAACAAACAATTATTTAAACTTTATATATACTGCTGTTTGTAGAAAATGCAACACCATGAAAGAATCATCAGAATCAAATGAAATTTAATGCAGAAACGACTTGTACTGATACAAATAAATGATGAAATTTTCAAAACAAAAGAAACAAATTAAGCGTCCGAAATCAGTATTTGGTGCAGCCACCATGCGCTGCAATAAGTGCTGCTATACGACGTGGCATGGAGTCAAACAGATGTTGAATATCTGCTTGAGGAAGAGAATTCCATATCGCTTGTATGCGCAACCAAAGTTCGTCTTTGGAAACTGCAGGACGCGGATCACGAGCGAGACGCCGACCAACCATATCCCACACGTGCTCAATAGGCGACATATCCGGTGAATAAGCAGGCCAAGGAAGAAGTTGCATGCGTTGTGCTGAACAGAAATCTCGAACAGTCCGCGCAACATGTGGGCGTGCATTATCCTGCTGAAAGATAGCTCCAGGGATGCCTTGAAGGAAAGGAACGACTTCGGGCTGTAGCACTTCACGGACGTACCTGTTGCTATTGAGATTACCCTCAATTCGTATCAAATTGGATCGTCCATGATACGAAATCGCACCCCAGACCATAACTCCGGGTGTTCGACCACTATGTCGTTCAATAATACACTCAGGAAGGCAGCGTTGACCGGCATAACGTCTAACACGAACACGGCCATCATGGGTCCACAAATTGAAGCGTGATTCATCTGAAAAGACAACTTGGTGCCAATCAGTTCGCCTGTCTCTGTGCTCAAGAGCCCACTGCCGACGCAGCCGTCGATGATTCGCCGTGAGGGGGAATCCTGTATAAAGGCACCCTTGCACGCAATCCACGGCGCAGCAGACGACGACGAATTGACGAAGCCGACAATTGTACACCTGTAGCAGTAGACCAACGTGCTGCCAGCTGCCTGGAGGAAGCTGTGCGATCATTCACCGCCATGCGGAGCAGGTGTCGATCATCGCGCTCTGACGTCACCTTCTGTCGTCCAGTGCCTGTTTTTCGAGTTGTTCGGTGCTCGTCGGTCCACTGCTTCCAAACTCGCATCACTGTGGAACTGTTCCGCTGCATACGAGCTGCTATTGCGCGATAGGAAAATCCTCCTTCTCGAAGGCCGATTATCCTCCCTCGTTCAAACTCCGTAAGTTGCTTGAATTTCTTATTCTTCCGTCGTGGAGGCATACTCAGGTCTCACTAAACGTTTGCCACTAACAAATAATCATAGACTTTTTTCAACGTCCCGCTACAGCACTTTATTTATACGCTTTCAGCATCAATTCAGAGGGCGCTGCGCGCGCCGCGCACGCGCGATGGCTCTGAAACTTTATTAATTTGCATAATATCCTATAATTGACATTTGCTGCGAATTTCATTTGATTCTGATGATTCCTTCATGGTGTTGCATTTTCTACAAACAGCAGTTTATATATATATATATATATATATATATATATATATATATAAAGATTTCACTTTGATTTTCCAATTTTCTCTACACTTTAAACGCATCTAGAGGGAAGTTCATCTTATTTTTTAATACAAGTCTTTTTGAGCTTCTAATTTATGGACTGGAAATATGCTCAGATCTTGGTTTCACATTTGTAGGGAAATTTCTCTGTAGACCTTAGGTGTGCAGCTAAATTACCCAAAGATCCCTAAATCTAATACCATTTGACGTGAAGAAATTCATGCATATAAATTCCAAGCAGGAAAAATTTTATTCTCTTCCGCTGTAGATGCCAAGATGGCGAAACGACACATTTGGCGTCATCTAGTTCGAGCCGAGTCCACCATTATCGCCATGTAATTGCCTCTCTCTCGTGTTAAATTAATAAACGTATATTTTAAACTATTTAACTCTTCATTGTACCACGACTGACTTACAAATTAATTAAAAAATGTTAGTTTCATTAGTTTCTTATATATATATATATATATATATATATATATATATTACGTATTGCCTGGTAATTTCCCGTGAATATTGAGGCACTGTCATAACGTGGCACCAGTTTTGAACACCTCCTCTTAAAATTCTGCCGCCTGACTTGTTGCACCACTGTATCACAAATGTTGGACTTCTGTTTATCGCCTTGAAGACGCTGACGCCCAGGTGTTTCTTTCAAGTGCAGGAACAAATGGTAGTCGCTGCTGACTAGCTGTATGGAGTATTTGATCAGAGTTTCCCATTTTAAAAGATTTGATGAGATCTTGGTCCGATTAGCTGTGTGGACGGCATTGGTTATGCAGCAAAACGGTACCTTACTCAACTTGCCAGCCGCTATGGTTCAGGATTAAAATGACGCAGATTGTTCAATGTCCTCCACAATAAGATGCTGCACAATTGTCTCATTATGAGGCAGAAACCCACTAGCAATACTCCTTCGTCCCAAAAAAACTGTGCACACATTTTCCGCAGAAATTGTTTTTGGAAGCTAAACTTCACTTTTTGGGTGATGATAGTACGCCATTCCATGATACAGTTTCGATTCTAATGTAGGGCCACCATGTTTCGTCACCAAAATAATTTGGTCTAAAAATCTTCACTCTCAATAAACGTTGGCTTTGTGCAAATCCGTCAACATTTTTTGGAACCCAACGTGAACACAATTTCGGTAATTCCAAGTTCTGGTCACAATGCGATACAAAAAACACTAAACATTGAGGTGAAAAGTAGTTGACAATGCATTGTCTGTAAAGGCCTGTTTTCTCACCTTTTCGTCCACTTTCGCACCAAATCTTCTCATACCCAGACTGAAGGACACCCACCTGTTCTTCATCATGCACATTTCTGCAAGGCCATCTTTAAATGCTCTCACCCATTTCCTCTCTACCATTCCATCACTCATAATGTTTTGTCCGTAAACTTGCAGATCTCACGATGAATAATATCGATCGTTTTACGCCTTTTAGCACTAAGAAATCGTATAACAGCTCGTACTTCACAATCAGCGGGAGATTGTCGGAGTGCATCTTTAAACACTAGTAAACAACGTATACAATGAAGAATCAGACTGTAATGGTGTCAGTGCGTGTAGAGACAAGAGATGTGGAATGAAGTGAGACAGTGCGAACGCTTCGACAGGAGATAGCTGCGGCGGCGGAATCGCAAAACGGTACTTTTACTTAAAAAACATGCCTCGTATATCACAAGATACAGTTAATTTTGCACGAAAAAATTAGGTGAAAAAATTCTCAGCAAGATGAGAGCCGCGTTTGCTCACAGTGGGAAGCAAATGCAACGTACAACTCTGATGCTATATTTGGTGCTTCGTCGTATTGGTAAACGAATTTCGTCGATGCATAACAGTGGACGAAACGCGTGGATACATTATTACACCCAGAAAACAAAAAAGAACCAGCCAGTGGGTCCTTGAAGGCAAATATTCCGAAGATACCAGACGGTAAAATCAGATAATAATAAGAGATAGCCGAAACCTTTATGCCCTTTTGCAGCACATGGCACTTCCGTATTTACATCGATTACTTTGGGGAAAGGGGGGACTGATGTCGTTATTTGCATCGGTAACGAAGGAATAAAAAAAACGCGTTCTCGATGGAAAAGATTTTTTCATCAAGACAATGTGACCTAAGCAGTTTCGATGGCCAAAAAAATCATGAAATGAATTATTACAAGATCTCGCCATGTTCATGGATTTGTCCTTAGTTCTTTAATTCAAATTTAAAAAGGCTCGCGGACAACGCCAGTCGAATGGTGAGGTCATTGTTCAAACATACACTTTATTTTGCAGGACGTTCAGATATCTTTCTGATGGCACACAAAAAGGAAAAACGCTTGAAAGTGTATAGAGATTATGTTGAAAAATAAAAAAAAAAAATTACTCCAAAATAATTTGTTTTTCTATCTTTTCTTTTACGCTAATAATAACAGTTTTATCAAACAAAATTCCTTAATATTTGTACTTTTATCAATGATAAACACGAAAGTCGTGATTTAATTATTAAAAGGGTATAAATATATAATAAAAAGTGTTCAATGAAATCTGTGACATAGAATTAAAACCCTACAAAACTAAGCATATAAATTTTAAAAGAGCAATGAAAGGGAAGGATAATTTTAAATTGAGAGATTACTAAATTTTTTATAGTTAACAATGAGATCAAAATAATTTTAAACAAATTAATTTGTTCAAAACTAGCATTATTGAAAATGAGTTTTTGTCGTACTTCATGACAATTAAAACAAGGAAGAACTTGATTAATGTAGTTGCAATGAGTAAATGTGCAGAATTTTCTAAAATAAAGGGAATAATAAAATGATTTCTAGTATTATCTCAAAAGAAAAGGTGATATAAATAAATAACATGCTAATAATAATTTATTTTACTTACAAGAAGATAATTTTAAAACAGTGATGAAAATTTTGTGGAAGTAAAAAGCAACTAATATTGCGACGATGCGAGCACAAATCAGCCGGTACAGATTCCACTACTAGCTTCTTGGTAACAGGGTACAGATTCAGCCAGGCCGTAACATCCTGAGAATGAAAAACCCATATGTGTACTGCGCCATCCTCCAAAGTTCGTCCTCCGTTTCGCTGTGAAAGATCAAACAAACGAAGGCCAATCAGGTGTTAGATATGTTTCTTGACAGGAAAAATCAGAGTTATTGCAGACCATGGAAACAACTGATATACAAAGGCTCGCCTGGAAGCAATGAATGCCAGAAGAGCGTTTTCTTTGTTAAACATTTTGCATTTGCCGAATGTAAGGTAGCAACAAACCGGCTGTGTAGCATCTCATCAACATAACATGGACCATCAGTTTTCCTGATGCGTATAAAGGATCACAGTATCTTAGTCAAGACTTAACGTTAGATCGGGTACTGCAGGTTATAAGAAGGGCGAGATAAAGTATCCCCATAAATCTGTTTCACCATAAATTTTAAAATATCATGAATTAAATTTAATTAATGGATATTATTACAAGTTTATTCATTTATTACAAACAGGACTGTTGTACATATTAAAATAACTAATCTATAAACTACAGAATATTGCTGTGGTCTTTTGTGGTTATTAAAATCATTGGATTGGGATAACTTCGTTTATAAAAAAAGACAGAATAACTTTGACTTTGTCTTCAGAAAGAAATCAAGCAACGTCAAATGAATTATTTCTATTATTACAAGGCTCTGCGAATACCTGTTTAAATTACTAGTTCTAAAGGAATTATTCACTGTTTTCCTCATTGACTGCAGAATAACTGTTGATTGCTTTCTAGTTTCTTTGAAAATTCTTTTTATTATAAAAATTATCTTTTATCCATTATATTACCATATTTTGTGAAACATACTATTATGCAGAGTCCTAATTAACCATATAATTAATTAATCAGTAATATAATTATATCAATAATAATAATGCTATTATAATGTTATAATAATATATTATTGTATACTAGAAGAACTTTAAATAAAAACAATTCATGAAATAAGATTATGGTAGTTCACTTTTGAGCGTTCCTTCCTTATGCTTTTTTTTTTACTGAGAACCATTCCTAAAAATAATAACAAAGGAATCTATCAATACATGCAAGCAGTTTTTCCTGTAGGGCTCTATTCGACCCAGCACTCTTCTGGCTATGGACCTGAGAAGATGACCCACATCACAATTATATCTGCTTTCCCCGGACAACCAGATTCTTCCGACGATCAATACCAGAGACTATTTTTTGTGTTTTTTGTCTTACCAAAGGAAGACTACTGCTGTGTTATTATACATAACTCTGACGTATATTACGTCACATAATCACATAGAATATTTACTTCCAAACGATATATCTATCCTGTTCTTTATTTTTAAAATTCTCCCGTTCGAAAGAATACAACCAGCATTCAATAACAGTTCCCTTTTTTCAGTGACCATAAGTTTCTCAAGCATTCTAAAAGTTGAGTTATTAATAATATCTTTAACCAATTGTATTTAGTTTAAATGCTGAAATTTTTGTTATCAAACTTGAAATTTTAAATAATTTTTTTCATATTTAAATTAAACATATTCATGAAATTTCAAGAATTAGAAACAGATTTTAAAAAATGGGAATAAATAAAATCTTTCCGAAAATCAATGACTCAGAATAAAAAATCAGTTAGAAAAGGAGAAGTTTTAGAAAGTACTTAAATATAAAATACAAGCCAGTATACATATATTTAATTGTAAATTAAGAAATCCATCTTATTTTTAATTTTGATTTTATACTTTTTGTTAATTAGAACCATTAATTGTAAATCGGTTCATGTTAGTCATAGATAAAGGAAAAGTGAAAAATTTTAAAACCTCAGTTAAAATAATAGTTATAACTCAATTTTCATTCGCATTATAAGTCATCACTTTAGAACAATATAAAAGCAGCAAGTATTTTTTAACTGCTTAAACTAAAATTTCGAATTACGTTAAGCGGAATCGGTTCTGTGAGCAATTACTCGTTTCTATTCAGACATATGAGTTAACTTTACACATTATCTGAAAATTCTTTGTGGAAAAAAAATTCTTTAGTAAAGTGATAAAAAATCTCTATTTTTCTGAAATACTTTTTATCATTCTGTGAACCTTCAAAATTATCCTTCTTTACACTTTATTCAACATATTTATCAAACCATATTAAAACTTAAATGCATTACGTTTAGATGTGTGTTTCATAAGAAGTTGAATTATAGTTTATTAACGTCACAAAGAGAAGCCTCTCGGAGGCTGATTGCAATCACCCAGGGAGACCAAGTTCCCAAAAGATCCGGTTTCTACCACCACAAACCAGTAAAATGATCTATACTACCACAGCAAAGAGATAAAAATAACGAGCATCAGCCGTAAAATTTAATTTAACAAAATAACAAACGCAAAAAAATTTACATGGGTTATTTATATTAAGCTCTCTACTCCATCTAGAGGCCAGGTGATAGTTCAGATGGTAGCCTTTAGGTCATGATCGCGAAATCGAGGTCATCGTTGTTTCCATTTAATTATTGGTTCGAGTCTGACGCTACTAATGACTTACCGTGTAGCGGGACTGATGTACGTTAAATTAGTCGAGGCTCTAAGTCATCCCATTGCCGTTGTGTAGAAGTTTAGAAAGAGAGTAAAATTACATCACTTCATCAGGACCGAGGCTCAAAATTACGAGGTCCATCGCCAACAGTTCTCAAGTTGCTTCTAAGTGAGACATTAATAAACAAAGAATCAAAACCATGAAGATAATTTATAACAAATTCATAAATTTTCTAAAAAGATGTTACAGAAAATTCCCAGTGTTCTCAAAGTTATTCGAAGACAAAGATGAGTTTCACGGCAAACTTACCACGTAGAATAAAAAAAAATGTAAATGATTGTGTGCAACAATGCAAAATACAATTGTTTTAAAATTTAACAGTTCCACGATTCTTTTTTTTAAAAAAAAACAAAATCGTAAATTATATGGCAATAGCTGATCAAAATAAAAAACAGGAACTCAAAGATATAGCATTTATACAGATAAGGAAAAGAAAAGTAAGATGAATTGTTCATTTGAGTCAAATAAACGCGAAACTTTGAAAAGGGGAAAACAAACATACATTACTTATATGAATTGTTTAAGATATTTATGTGCGTCACACACAAACAAAAGGAGCACGAAGTTCTTTAAAATAGTAAACATTTGTTTGCAAAAGTATACACAAATCACAATAAAGGAAATAAAATAGATAACGCAAATAAATGTATAGAGCCAACAGACAAGAGGGAAAAAAAAAGCTAAATAGAAAGATTCCTCAATCAAAAAAAATAAAGTTTAAAAAATTTAGACAAAAAAACCGAACTACATTAGAAATCTCTAATTAATATGAATATCACTTTAAGCAAAAATTAAAAAAAAAATTCGATGGTATAGAGATAAAAGTTATTTTAGTCTTAAAAAACTCCATCTATTGCACAAATACATATTTCAAAGGGGAACCTAAAAGGACTATTGATTTATTGCGTCTCGTTAATTTGACCATGGTCATATGACGAGGATAATACAAGTTTGTACCCCATCAACAAACTTTCTCACTACGTCATCGTAAGAATTTTGGAACCCCGATAGATTCAACGTGCATCAGTTTCAGAACTCGATAGATCTTTAGAGGGTAATCAGCACTAGCCACGACTTCATAGAAGTAACGCCGATCGCAAACTCAAAGTCTGATTACTTAGTTTATACAGGTGTTTCGAATCATGTGCAAGGATAAAGGTGATAGAAAACACCCAAAAGAAATTTTCAACACATAATGCATTGTCCAAGAATCAAGTGGCGAAGCGTTGGATGGCACAATGGAAATCAAATCGCGAGTCTTCTTACACACTGGAAACATTTCTATCGTGGATTTCAGAAGGCACTATCTTCTGAATTTCACGGTTACAATAGATAAATATACATGCAATTGGTGATATATATTCGAAAAATAATGGAAATTATTGAAAAAAAATAAATAGTTTTTTTCCTTAATTGATATGTTTTTTTGTCGTTTAATTTTTTAAAAAAAATATATGATTTCCACAAAAAAGCATTCAACTAATTTCCTCTAAGTCATATTTATTTTCGCGTATGTAATAATCAGGAATTTTTCTTTACTATCTAATTATAAAATAAAAATTTAGAAAGTAAGAGTAACACTTCTATCATGCATTGAATTAAAAGAATATTTTGGCTTCTACGAAAATACACACCTTTTTAGTAGTTTGTCGTTAAACGTTGAATTATCAGCTTTGAAATACTTAAAAAATTAAAAGCTTCAAATTATATAAAAAAGACTGCATTTGTAATTATGCGACCAGAAAATAAATAAGTTATTACATGTTCTTGTTTTAATTAATCGTCTTAAGCCTTTTCTTCTAAATATTTCATTGTGGTAAAATAAACAAGAATGTTTCCATTTTAATAGATCTCAAGTCATTTCATTAATTAATCCATCTCTGAAATTTCAGTTAGTAGAGGGGAAATTTTTCCTTTATAACTTTTTTTATCCTTAGAAACGTAAGATATGTTTCTGATTAAAAATAATTAACGACAACCAAAATATACAAAAAAAGTTTCTCACTTAAAACATTTAAAAAAATAATGTAGTGCCATAAAAAAAGTTTTATAAGATTCATAATGACAAAGTAATTAATCCAAAATATAATTTGGAAAAAAAAAAAATAAATTAATGGTTTTGAGGCTTCAAATTTGAGGTTAAAATTGGAGGTAAATAATATAGTACGGCCTTTTATAACATTCAGATAATTATTAAATTTTAAAAAAAAAAGTCAGTAAAAATTATCTTCTTTAAATAAACTGTTTATTTAATCTATATTTTATAGTATTTGAATAAATAGCGGAAATATATAAATAATAGAAAATCATAATAAATTCAGGATCATTTAAATTAATGGCGGTTTTACACATTCTGAAAAATTTATCAAATATATGCGCAAATGAATTACAGTATCAACAAATGCGCACTGAGACCAAAAAACTATACTTATAAATAAAAAATATAACTTCTATCCAAATAATTCATATAGATTCCTGTATAGATAAAATAAAGATATTAACTAAAATTAAATAAAAAATGAGTTAAATAATGTAAATTAAAAGAATAAGAAAGAATAAATTCAAATAAACGAATAAAAAGAAAATAGAATAAAAAAGTTTAAGCAAAACTAAATTAGAATTTGCAATGCATTCCAAAACATCTAACTATTTCAGAATTTACAATAATTATTGTATTCTTAATTATGGTTTTGCCATACCGCACAATCTCAAAATTAAATTATCTGTGTTCATTCAATCACGTAGTTATTTCCGGATTTTCTCTCAACGCGTTGATGTTAAGAAAATCATTTTGTCTATAAATCGCGTGTTTAAATTCCTTTGGAGGGAAACATTTATGTGATTTTTATAATATAAAATTAAAATAAATATTCTATTAAATATCTCTAACCATTGCCTGAAATATATTATTGTTCCATTTTTTACCACCCACTGTAACTCAGTGATGTATCGTTCAGTGACGTACATCGTATTCTTAATCAGTATTATGTTCATATATAGTAACTCAGTGACGGTCGTATTCCTTAATCAGAGTTATGCGTTCATATAGTAATATTTTTCATATAATAATTTAGCTGAATATCTGCTGAAATCGTTTCCTGTGTAAGCAATTGATATACATCTTTCAAGTGCCTTTAAGCGCAGTAGGGAATGAAGTCAATTTACTTTTATAATCAAATCTATACTAAGTTACGATATAAATTTTGCTCGAAACTTCTTACCCAGATAGAAATTAGATAAATTTATATTAGACACGAAATCGAAAAGCAGAAAAATATGTTATAGTATTGCTTGTATTGATTGTAGTAGACCAAATCGTTTTGATCACGTTACATTTTTTGTGTACAATTAGTGTTCGTACTCACATGAATAATCTCATTTTTACTTCCTATACAATAAAAAATTTCTTTATTAATTCCTGATTTACGAAGTTTGTGATTTCATGCCATTAATATGCGAGTTTGAAGAATCGTTTTTATATATAATCAGGATTATTAGTTGTTATAATTGCAAAAATTGACCCTATTCTATTTTACTTTTGCTGTTTATTCGCATAATTTCACGATATTACATATATTGGGTTAGTTTTTTTGTTATGCATTTTTTTTTTTCAAATGAATAAGAATCACATTCATAATGAATGCATTTTTTCTTGAAGTTCTCAAGATAAATACATTGGTAATTTATTGTTATTACGCAACTTGTTTTGTTCTGCATGAATGATAAAGTAAATTTTAAACTAAAGCAGGGTAAAAAATATTAACAATTTTTTTTTTTAAGACCTTCAAAATTAAATCTAGTTTCCACTATTTGGTAAACGCTTATAATAGAGAAATTTTAAAAAAGCACTTTTTTTTGTGTTCTTAATGTTCTATTCATAGAATCACATAGAATGTGTGTGTGTGTGTGTGTGTGTGTGTGTGTGTGTGTGTGTGTGTGTGTGTGTGTGTGTGTGTGTGTGTGAGTGTGTGTGTGTGTGTGTGTGTGTGTGTGTGTGTGTGTGTGGTGTGTGTGTGTGTGTGTGTGTGTGCGCGTGTGCGTGTGTGCGGATTATTCATATCACCGAGAACTTGGTAAACGCGATAAATTTATTAAATATTTATCCCCATTTTACTGCAAGTTTATGAAACCCGAATTGCTAATGAGGAATGCTAAATAAATTCAGGATTATTTGTATAGAAAACGATATCTTAATTCGATATCTTAGCAACATTTCAGGCTTTTCTTGAAGTTCTTTAACATTCTGTTTCTACCTCACCATGGCCACATATGATAAATGTGCTTTTATGACTATGGTAAGAAGTTCTTCAAAGTACACATGTAACTAATAGAGTTACCTTTACTTATGGGAAAGATAAATTTTTCAACATTGTCTACTTCATTGCGTCGTATCTTTTAGTCTTTGATAATCTTCCGGTTTTTCTAGCCACTTTTGTTTTTACTGTTATTCGCTTTTATTAACAAGTTGCCATATCTTTCTTTCGTCAGTAAACCACTGTTCGCTTTCTTAGTGTCCAAAGTATTAACTGCTAGGGAAATTAAAATGCTCTTGCATATCGTCCATTATTCAATATTTTATTTTAAAAAAGCTCCATCCAGCACAAAATTCTCCGTTATGTTATCAATAGCAAAATCGCAACATCTGACATCGCAGCATGCAGGTCACGTGCATCTGACGTCATAAATTTTGGGAACATTTATAGACTTTATCACACTCCCCATTACTGGGAGTTGGATACTTACAACTAACTGTGACAAATGAGATAAATATTCACAATTTATCACATTTACCAAGTTTAGTGATGATTATAAGTAATCACCTGTAATGATACATAACCACCAATTCATTACATTTACCAAAATACATATATTATATATAACATATATATATAATTTAAAATTATTAGTTTTCTTATATATATATATATATATATATATATATATA
>BMAW01113037.1:0-25070 GCA_019974015.1 Nephila pilipes
TCATAAAATTAGCTGTTAATAGAAGCACTTATGTAACCGGCAAAGGTTCCGTTAGTATTATTGCACAAAATCCTAAGTACTCCAGTACAATACTTCTGAAATATGTGTTATGCGTACCATAACTATAATTTAATCCAATATCAACATCAATGACCATAATGAACAATCTATCTGGTATCTTATCCGAAAGAGAAGCAAAAGTAATTGAAGCCAACAGAACTGTTCTGATGACAAGAATCCGCAAAGGAGATTTATACTACGTGATACCTAAAATTGAAACGGCAACTACCGTCACCAAATTTCAAAAATGGCATCTAAAATTTGGACATAAAAATGAAAGTAATTTAAAGAAATTAATACTGAAAGAATTTCACGAGGGTTAAATTTTTATATAAAAGATTCCGTAAAGGACTGTAAAATCTGCATCCGGTCAAAACAAACTTGAAAACCTTTTGAAACACTTTTTCAAAAAAATTCAAATTTCAAAAGTAAAACTTTTTTATAACTAGTACATTCTGACATTTCTAGACCCATGGGAGTACCGTCACTAGCAGGTTCGTATTTTTTTTGTAGTTTTTATTGATGGTAAATCAAGATATGTAGAAATAATTTTCTTGAAAACTAAAGATAAAGTTATAACAGCCTTCATAAATAGCTAAAGTTGAAAATCAAGCATGGTTCAAAATTCAAACACTTCGTACTGACAATGGATTAGGATATTTCGGATAGAAATTCGAAACTTTTCTTAAAGAACAAGTCATCTGAAGAGAAAAGTCTGCTGTTATGACCCTTAAGCAAAATGGAGTTGCAGAAAGAGCAAATCTTACTGTAGCTGAAATAACCAGATGTCTTTTAATCCAATCTGGATTAAATTCTAACTACTGGGTGGAAACAATAAATTGTTGCTTCTACATTCGTAATCGTTCGCCTAGCAAGAGCATGGAGAATTCAACAAGTGTATCATATTTTAAAGAGTTCAGACAAAAAACATATGTGTTGAATAAATGATTGAAAGGCAAATTTGAGCCGAGATCGAACGAACTTATCTTCATCGTATGTTCAACAGAATTGTAAGCATATCGACTGTATTATAAGGAAACTAGCAAAACAAGAGTAAGCCGAGTTGAGAGATTTACTGACGAATTTGAAAACCATCTGCCAGCGTCAGAAATGGAATTCATTACTCTACCTAATGAAAAATAAAATTCTGCCCTCAGTGAGGGTACTTCATCTAATCTTGGTGATATAACAAAAAGAGAAGACTCCCAAACAAAAACCGAAGCTTCGGATAGCTGTGACGTCACGCCTTCCGAAGAAGAAGAGTTCCGAGAGGAGAGAGAATAGTTTTCGCCACGCGTCTAAAAGGCTTAGTAGCTTAAAAACAGGCAAAAGAGATCGTCCAAGAAAGGAAGATGAACAGGTTTCCATAATTACTGATTGTTTTTAAGCAAGCCCGAGCGTTGAAAAGGCTCTCGCTAGACCGTATAAAATAGCTTAGAAAAATTCTGTGAAGGAAGAACATAATGCATTAATTAAATAAAATGCATGGACATTAGTTCCAAGACTCAAACGTAAAAATATTGTAGGATCAAAAAGGGTTCTAAAAACAAAGTTCAAAGAAGATGGAACTGTTAAAAAATTAAAAATGGTGTTCTCAAAAACCTGGAATAGATTTTAACGAGACATTTTTTCCAGTTGTAAGTTGAAATTCAATCGGAACTGTTATTGCTTACACAGTTGAGGACAACTTTAATAGTTATGAATTGAACTTTGTGATGACATGTGTAAATGCGGCTCGGAATAAAGAAATCTTTATGGAGCAACCAGAAGAATTTCGTGTTTCTCCTGATAAAGATCAAGTTTGTTTATCAGAATCGACATATCCTAGACCATAAAGATCCATTCTCTTTATGGTCTCAAACAATCAGGGAGTCAGTGGTACAACAAATTGGACACTAAACTCAATTCTCTTAGGTTTAAGTCGTTAAACGCCGACACATGTGTTTATCACATGAAATCATCTTCTCCTGAAGCAATCATCATTGTACATGTGGATGATTTAATGGTATTTATAAGCAGCAAAAACGTATGTGAAAATATTTGTGGTGAGTTAGGAAAAGCTCTCAAGATAAAAGACATAGGACTATGGCATTATTGCTTATGAGTTGAATTATAAGAAGATATAAGTAGTTTAACAATATCTCATTCAAAAACCATTGATGAAATCTTACACAAGTGCAAAATATAAGAAGCAAAAATTGTTGCAAATCCCATGGAAACAAGCATTAAATTAACCATAGAATTGTCTCTACAGAATGAAGAAAAAAAATCGGAAATGCAAAACTCACCATTCCGATCTTTAATTGGATCTATAATGTATCTGTCTGTCGCCATAAGACCAGACATTATTTACGCTGTCAATTTCATTAATCAGTTTAGCATCAATCCAGGGAAAACGCAGTAGAAAGCAACAAAAAGAATCTTGATATACTTGAAAGGAACTAAAAGTCAAGGATTAATTTACGAACAATCTCCAAAACCTTTAACATATGTCGATTATGACTGGGCTTCAGATACCAACAATTGGAAATCTTGCACAGAATATGTCTTCAAGTATGCTGAAGGAGCTATTTCTTGGGAATCAGGACAACAACGAACTGTTGGATTATTAAACACAGATGCAGAATATATGACTCTCTCAGAAGCTACAAAAGAGAACTCTTTACCTACAAAGATTTCTCAATGAAATTTCAAAACTGTGTGTTTACTGAAAAGCAATCATCTCTAAAACTTACGAAAAACCCAGTGTATCATTCGCACTCAACATATTAACATTCGTTATCATTTTGTATGAGAAATATATGAAAATAGTTTGTTCAATCTAAAATATTTACCATCTAAAGGAATGCCTGCTAATATATTAATAAAATGTTTGAATAGTAATAAGCCATAAGGCATATAGCAAATTATTTGGATTAACATATATCTGTAATTACTCTTATGTATATATATATATTTATAAGTGCTTGTATTATATTTTTAAAGCATTATAATATACATTAGAAAATTGCTTAATTGTGTTTGTATTTGAAATAAGTATTGAGAGGGAGAATTGTTAGATATATTAATGCATATTTGCTTTCTTTCCCCACGACATAAAAAAAAAAATTGCACCACACCTTGTAAACTCCTGTGCTTATGCACACAAAGGATGGTGAAGTTCTTCCAAGAACTAATACGTTACGTTACTATAACTCCTACTACTGATGCTGCTGAATCTCTGAGAGTAAAGCTTAGGCTAAAGTGCTGAATTTATATGTCTTTTTACTCATGTGGATAAACCAGCTTTTCATAACTGTGCCATAGTATATGTACTGAAAATTTGTGAAAAAATAATTTATAAAATATTTAATAAGATAAAAAGCCAAAAAGAGATGTAGAAATAAATTAAAAAATAAATGAAAAATTGTAAACCAGCAAGTCGAAATTCATTCTCGGGCTGAGCGGGGTGAACCGAGTTCGATGATACCAACTTTTCCCTTTGGCGACTTGGTAGGTTGAATTCGGAAATCCAAAGTATAAGACAGTTAGTTCAGTGATAAAAATTTCGAAAATAAAATTTTTATTCTAAAAATTAGCAATGAATCAAAATATAAAAATATAAAAATTACTTACAAAATTCAAAGAAATTAATATTAAAACATGTGTGTAGAAATTTTGAATAATATTCAAACAAACGAAAGGCTTCAAGATGATATCAGATAACTACTTGTTGCAAGTTGTTGTTTGGCTAATACAACTCGTAGTTAGTTGGAAATAAAGTGTAAAATGATGCATGCTGTTGGTTGGTAAGTAGTTGTTTGCTATGGAAGTAGAATGGTACAAAGAATGTGTAAAAATTCTAAACTGTGTTCAAGTAAATAAATAAAGTCTTTACGGCTGGATCACTAACAAGCCGAATTTGTGGACCTAGCGTTGTGTGCTGTATTTGAAAATTGATCATGATTCGTAAAGATGTTTAATATATTTATGATATATATAAGTAATTTATGGGATAATCATGCTCGAAACAATCGCTGAAGAATTTTTTAATATTGTTAAACTTGTCTATCTTATGTAAGGTTATAGTGTTAAAGCGTAGTAAAATGAATAAAAAAATATTCTTATAAATTGGTATATGTAAATTACTGTTCCAAAAAGGAATTTTAACTACACAGAATTCCAATCCTTTTCTTTTATTATATATATTACTAACTAAACTATTATCAACAATTTGAAAATCAAGATCGAGTAATTCTACTGTATTAGAATTAAAATTAGTTCTTAATAATTTCAGGTAGTCAGGGTAAAAGGAAACATTGGGTTTAAATTCTTTAGTCTTACCAAAAATAATTAAATCATTTATGTATCTATAAATAAAATAAAAATCATTATATATATATATGCAAGCAATGAAGAATATATTTTTATATGTAATTCACCTTGCTGAAAACTGATGACATCAATGATTTTGTGACCTGAATTACATTGGTAACTCCAAAAACATACAGTGAATTCATGGAAAATAATTAAATTTTTTTATAAGCTTACCATTAAATAATCCAATATATTAGAAAAAAAAGTTAAATAAAGAGCTACGAAAAATGGGATGCAACAAATGAAAATCTTTTAATTTTGTTCTTCAATTAGTATCGTAAGACAGAATAGCAAGAAATTCAAAAGCGATATTCTTAACATGTGATAGATAAAGAATAGATAAGTTAAAAGATACAATGTAAGTACATTGGATATTCTTAGCTGGAGGAAGTTTCAGATTGGTAGAGAGGACAAAAGAAAAAGAATGTCCATGTAAAAGATATACGATATTCGATTCTGTACTTACGGATGAAGGGTGTTAATAAGTACTAGAATGAGAACGTGTAAGTGAGTTTCACTTGCCGAGGATCACTGAGCTTCATTAGTTTCTGATATCTGTGGACCTAGAGTAATTTAACAGTAATGGAATTTTATATAGACTAAAGTAATGATGTCATTTGTTTCTTCCAGTTATAAGAAGAAATTAAAGAAATTCATTTATGTTGTATTTGTTCCCTTTCTTTATAATTCATCTTCGAATGAGCTGTTTTTAGAAAGAAAGTCATTTAATTCACAAAGTTAAGTAAGATTGAAAATTTTTGTTTTTATCAGAAAACCTTCATTATATTATATAACTTAATATTCCTATATAAAATGGTGAGAGCGAAACAATTGTTGAAATCTGAGCAAATGAAACCATAAATTAACAATTGCTTCGAGATTTAAAAATAAATATTCAAGCAGCTCTTTTTCAAATACAATGTTACTTTTTATGTTTCTTTTAAAAACTTTTGATACCAATGCATATTATATGCATTGCATTTTATTCATTTGTTAATTAAATGCTGTGTTAAATAAGTTATTTAAACATTTATTTTGATCTATATAAAATTAAATAAAATGATTATGTATTATAAAATAGAAGCTATTTTTGAAAGTAATTAATAAATGTTTCAACAAATGTATAATATGAAGGACATATGCTGTGAATTAGTATGAAAAATAATAGGTTCCTTATTAGAGTATAATTTCGTGTATAATCCAATAATTCTTAGTACTTTTTCAAATCGAAATCATGGGTTTTGGTATATATGTATGTGTTAGCAAGTTTTCAAAAAAAAAAAAAAAAAAAAAAAGGCACATTTTAGTTAGCCTTGCGTGAGCGATACATCGCCAAATATAGCAAGTTTTTACATCTTCATTTTATGTATCTCGCGTTTAAGAGAAAAATAATTCTAAATGAAATATTCATCAATTTTATGAAAGTCAGTTGCTTTAATTTTTACAAATATTTATATTACTGATTTGCTAAGTTGTCGCCCAAACGGTAAAATTGATATTGGAAAAATTTGTATTCTTCTAATGGAAAAGAACCAAAACATATTCTAGAAATAATGATAGAGTATAAGTAGATAATGTGCAAATAAGAAATATTAATGGAAAGTGATTATTACTTGAACTTATTATTTGAATTTTATCTGTTTTAAATCTAACAAAAGGAAAAAGAAAATGAAGGAATATAAAATAATAAATATTTAGTTATACTAAAAGAAAATTGAAGTCACATGTATGCTTTCAAACTCGTATCAGAGTCTGAGGATGTGAACCTTTCAACTGGTTCACTTTCACCCATTGGAATGTTTGGTTCATATTACTTCATTGCTTACGAGGGTTTCCGTTCCAAAATGTATGTCATTTCATATACAAAATCGTCCTCGCTATCATAAATACTATTAATGACTTTTTAACAGCTATAGCTACCTTTTTTCATTTCACCTTATGTATGGGATTTGAAGTAAATACTCGAACAAGTTAGAATAATTTTTTTTTCGGAGGAGGGGAACCATTTTCTTGGATCGGTGCATATCGGGAATGGATCGATAGTCTAATAAATAACTTCCTAGTGTTTCTTTAGATAACTTCAACATTAAATTAATGGGCGGAAAATGCTTTTATTACAATAAGAATAATGCTTCTTTCTTTTTTTTTACTAATTATTTCGTATTTTCTCTTAGACTGATATATTTTTATGTTTTATTTGAATGTATTTATATATTAACCAAGAGAAGAAATATACTTACGAAACAAAGAAGACAAAATTGCTTGATTAAAATAAAAATATTCGTAAAGTATTATTAAAAGTTACTTGAAACACATATTTTAAAAAAAAACATGCATGAAACGCAATTTTTGATGAAATTGAATTAGAATATTATGAAAAATATAATATTAATTCATATTACTTAAAATTATATTCGGTGTTATTTTTCTTTCTGCATTTTTGTAACAAAATGCAATGGTACAAAATATAAACAGAAATACTTTCACTTGAATTAAACAACAAATATGATGTTACGAAAAATATTAAAGCTTTAAAACTCGTACATATTTTTTTGTTTCTATAAAAAAACAAGTCTTATGAACTTTAACCACATATTTTTAGCAATGATTAAGCCATAATATTAATGTAAATAAATATTTTAAAAAAAGTTATATGCAAAGTTTTGCTTAGAACCGATTTAGCCACCAAGTAGTACTTTTTTAATATAATTATTATTAAATTACTGAATTAAATATAAGAATTATAGTAAATGATGAAATATCGAGACATGGACAATAGTAAACGTTTCTAATATAAATATTAAAACCTGCGATAAATTATTAAATTGAATACATTTAAGTTAAATATAATAAAAATTTAAGCAAACGATAGAGAATTGATCTGGTACGCCAAAAGTAATCCATCTGCAGCAATCCTCCCTTAGGTGACTAAAACTCATTGCAAACTAATGCAATGACAACAATAGCCCATGTCCAAAAACACGTTTATTTACAGCGACATAATAATGTAATGTAGCAAAAATACATAGAAAACAGAGTGGTAATAAAAGTTTTACGTTTGAAAGTTCAGACAGAAGTCAGGTTGTAGTTCTGAGAACTTAATCTCAGTCTTTACCTGCATACAAAGCTAAAGTTTTCATGGCAAAGTCTATTTTAAACTGGGGGGGGGGAATAAGGGGTAACCTATAAACATACATTGATATTCAAGAAGAAAAAATTTACTACCTTTACTGGCCATTTTGATTTTGGTAACGTAAAGTTAAGCTTATAGAATTTCTACTGTCTTTCTCAAATCCTTACTATTTTACATATTTAAATGAATTAAAGTACATCTTAAAAAGCAAGAAATTATGAGCTTCTGCGGAATTATATTTTTCCACCGTTATTTTTGGCATTCAAAAGTATTCTAAAATATTTTTAAAAATCGGAAAGAAAATGTAATTCCGCAGATACCTTCATTAGATTTTGCTTTTTCGGATGCACTTCTTTGCATTTCAATAGATAGAATATCTCAGATAGGAGGATGGTAGTAGATATTCCATAGGACTGACATTACATTTATGAAATCAAAATAGGCGGGAGCCTTAATTAACATTTTCACCAAAATTAATTATGTTGTCCAACTCACTAACAATCGTATAAAATAATTTTTTAAGTTTATTAAGAACTTTTATTAAATTTAATATTTTTTACGAAACAATTATTAGATTTTTAGTGTTTTTCTTTTGTAAAGACTCATTGAATATCTGGGGAAGTGCATAAAATTAAATAATAAAGTGAAGCTTTAATAAGCTTATTTTACGAGCAATGAAAAAGTTTTCTTTTATTTTATTGTTAACTTTATATTGTAACTTTATTTTATAGTATTATTTATGATAGAAAGACAAAATAATTAATTCTTAAATTTAAATTTTTAATTCCTATATAACTTTTATAATACATTCTACTTTTTTATAAAAATTTACGATAAGTATCGATTTATGCATGTAATTAAAATATTTGTAAATCGCCTGTATAGTTTTAAAACTAATTTATACCTATAAAAAGTATTTCATTTTCCTTTTTTATAAGAAAAACTTAATTAAAATTGCTAGATATTGAAATAATTGAATTTGTCAGAATTCTATGCCGTGAAATAAAACTAATAATGTGATGACTTTTTATGCGACGTAATGTCAAAAAGTTTTATTTAACCGTCGACAACAATAAAACAAATGGTGCCAAGAAATGGCGAATGTTGAATATTTAATAAATTCTCCGGAAAATGAGGAAGAATTGACTGCTGTTATGTAATCCAAATACGAGAAAATCGACGAAACAGTATTTACTCTATCCTCTTATCTTACCTTTTCAAAACGAATCGTATTAAAAAGGATCGACAAAATAACTTAATTCAATACCAAAATGCCTTTTGACAAATTCCATTTCATTCGAATAAATAAAATGAAAGGAAAAATGTCATTACAGGAAATCTTTTGAAATTCACGTAACTTCAAAAATACTTCAATATCATAATTCATTTTTCAAAATTGGGAATTTATTTTTATGCACAATTATGTAGCGG
This sequence comes from Nephila pilipes, assembly GCA_019974015.1. Taxonomy (NCBI): domain Eukaryota; kingdom Metazoa; phylum Arthropoda; class Arachnida; order Araneae; family Nephilidae; genus Nephila; species Nephila pilipes. The sequence goes on from BMAW01113037.1 coordinate 8,981, forward strand.
ATGGAAAAGTAGTTCATTTATAAAAATATGCTAATAGTGGATTAATTTAAATCAAAATATATTCAGAGGATATTATTTAACACTATTTTTAATTATCGCTCAGAAATAATCGAGAAATATGGATAGAAGTTTTCTGCTTATCGATTGATTGCTATGCACATATTTCTGTAAATTGCAGTAACCCGTAGATTGAAGTAACCTTTGCATAGAGAAGATGAAGTTTAATCTGGTATTTTCAATGACAGACGTCAAAAACACCAGAAACGCTGGAAGAAATGTATAACAGTGGATGTTGACTTTGTATAAAGAAGTCTTAAAGCCCCCGTCTACCCACCATTTTCATTTCGTGGACATAATGTTAATCCTATGAAATTTCAACTTTAATTCACACATTTTTATTATTTGACCGATTTGAATGCAATAAAGTGTACCTGAAAAAGCAAAAAATAATAAATGCTTCTACGGAATTACTTTTTCCTTTTGATTCTAAAAATATTTCAATGTATTTTTAATAACTGGAAAACTCACAAGATAATCATTAAAATAGGAGTAAAAATATTTTTAACAATCGGAAGAGAAAAAGTAATTCCTCAGTAGCATTCATTGTTTTGTTTTTTTGCTCTTTTAGATGCACTTTATTGCATTCAAATAGACCAAATAGTAAAGATGTGAGAATTAAAGTCGAAATTCCAAAGAATTAACATTAAGCTGACGAAAATCAAAATGACGGGTAGACGGAAGCCTTAAGAATGATGTATAAAAATTAAGTTTATATCTCGATTTTTTTTTTTTTGTTGTAATAATTAAGACTTTACTTTCGTGTGAGATACTTCAATCCTATGGCTTCCTGAAACCAAACAAATTAACATGAATAGCTGTAATTTATAACTTTATGGACATAAAGATTAAAAAATATGCAGAATAAATTTTATCTTCAGATATCTCACATTTAGTTTTGTAGTTAATAAGTTAAACTTTATGGTATAACCTCGTATGTGTATCATTTTTAAAAAATAAAACTTACAATAGTCTTCAAGCATAAGAGTTCCTAAAATATTTTGAAATTAAACTTGTATGATATGTTTCACAAATAATTAAATAAAAATTTCTGGTGGGGATCTTTTACCTTTGAAAGAAAAATAAATTAATGGTCATTTTAAGAAAAATTGGAAATTATACAAAATTATCACTAACTTAATATGACGAAAGTTTATGATACTTTAATATATATATATATATATATGTGTGTGTGTGTGTGTGTGTGTGTGTATGTGTGTGTATGAATATTGATTAGATACTGAATAATATTTTAAGCCAAAATTGGCACGCTGTTGAAAAGTCATTCGTTAAGAAATATGAACATATCTCATTATGAATATGATTGTGCTTTATTGTTAACACAAAATAGTATAGACGAATAATTATCGTATTACCGCTTTACAAATTTATGCGCTTATATTTACTAGTACGAGGGAGTGACAGTAAAATCTTATAGTGCAAGAGCCAAATATAGGTAATCTGTGGCAAACATTTGTTTAGGAAATACCACAAGATTTCTTCTTTTTAAGATACATTTAAAACAATTAATAAAAATTCAATGATGATTAAATGAAACAAATATGAACATAAATGGATAAAATTTAATATTTTTGAATAAAGCAAACGTTATGTAAAAGGTATAAACAAATTTTCTTGGGGTTTTTATCTCCCACGAAACTTATTAAAAAAAAGGAAGACTTTGATAGAGTGTATATGATTTGCTTTTAATGATATAATTAGCCACTCATTGGTTTATTGTTTTAGTCGACGACAAAAAGTTCACCCAAGAACTTTTCAAAATTTTATCATGAAAGGATTTGAGAATATAATTGATAGCTTCCGTCAACCGTAATGGACTTAATTTTCAAGCATATATCATAATAAACTCAGATTTTTTATTGAATTGAAATGAAACGTAATTAAAAATTAATTCATTTCCAGGCAGCAATAATTATATTTGCTTAAATTATACTTAATTAAATAATTGATCTATAGCTTCAATTTTAATACATGAAAAATATTATTGTCCACTTCAATATCTTATTGTTTACTTTAATTCTAATATTTAATTGATATTTTTGATATTATGAAGAAACAAAATGCGTCTTTGTTGGCGAAATCTGTTCAAAGCAAAGCAATGTACATAGTAATTTTAAAATTGTTTATTACGTTTATTTTAATGTATAATGATAAGCTTATATTATTATAATTGTGTCTATGTTATTTTAAAAATTAATTTTATAAAATTATGTAACTGACTTGCATTGTATTAAATGTTACATTATATACATGTTTTAATTATTTTGAGGGAAAATCACATTTTTTAGTACTAACTATGCTAGCATGAATGTATGTAATAAGAATGATTTTTGAAATTGAATTTTATTTAATTTCTCTTATTCTTTTTATTAATCATAATTCCTTTTTATGTATAGCTGAAATTCATTCAGGGAATAAAAAAATATGCACTAATTTTTTTATTTTGATTCAAAGCTAAGTTAGTGAAATTAAGAATGACATTAGAAAAAGGTAGTTTATAAGAATTTCTTTTCGTTGAATATTTTGTAATTATATTTTTCTTGGTGAAAACTGAAATAAAAAATAAAACTTCTGTTTTTAAGTATTAACCTCGATGATCAATGAATATTAGGGAGCTTGTAGTTATATTATTCCTTTTTTTTTGTTAATATTTTAGGTTAGAAAAAATATCAACTAGAGGTAGTGATAGATTGTGTAATGCGCATGAATTACTGTAATTGTTTGGACACTATCTTCTAATTTATACGAAATTTACTACGGCGTCTTATTAAAAGACTGTTTAAAAATAAATAGACAAAAAGTCAGTCAAAAGTCACATTTGATTCTCAGTCGTATGAATTCTCTTTAAGCTTGTCCAAAAAGGAACGCACAAAGTCCAGTGCATTACGAAATTTGTAACCTAATGGATGGTACTATTTGGTTTAGTTTAGTTTTTATTAACGTCGCACTAGAAGCAACACAAGGGCTATTGGCGATGGACCTCGTAATTTTTAACCACGGTCAAGTGACGAGGACGACACCTGAGCTGACATCCCCCTCTCCTAACATCCACACGGGAGGTCTTTGGGCCTCGAACAGATTTAACGTGCATCAGCCACGGCTAAACGGCGGGCTTTTGGATGTTTCTATTTGAAGAGATCTCACCAGCAAATGGACATTTAAACACACAAAGAACCGAAACCAGTGATATTCAGCAATGTCGTCAGGCATAATCCTGATGCACTATCATATTGCATCATGATAATGCCGTACCACATGCTGCCTTGAAATTCCATCAGAAAATCACAGATCTAGGCTGGGAAGCTATGTCATATCCACCGTACACCTCAGATTTAGCACGATTCGATTATCATTTGTATTTATCCCTGTAAAATGTTTAAGATGGAAAAAACTGGAAATTGAAGGATATATAAACCAAGTATTTCTTGAATCCTTCGTTTCTAACGGCAGTATTTTGCAGAAAAAATATTTACAAATAACCATCACGCATTTAAAATGTCCTAAGTAACGGCGAGAATTATATTGTAAAAAATGTGTTTAATGCTAGAAAAATCAGTAATTTTCTTTCACTTCGCAAGCGGTCAGAACTTTCTGATAGACCTAATACAAATAAGAAAAGAGTGAGCTGTTTCATAAAAGAAAAAAACATGTCTTGTCTAAATAACGAATAAGATGTTTAGGCAGTCCAATATATTTCTTCAGAACTGAAAGCATAATACAATAAAACTCTGAGTTATCTCAATTAGATTAAGCTGCTTTGTTTTGTACAATCGGAAAATTATTCATTTCTTATAACTTTTATTCCGTAAGATACCAAACAACATCATTAATCATCCACAATGGAATACGATTTCATTGACGATGTTTAGTAAATGAATTCGTTACATATGTTTGAAAGTTTACTTAAAAAAATCTGAACATAAATCTTTCATTTAATGCTACTCAAAATAAACGATGTATTTATAAGGCAAACAGCGAAATGCACCGAATCAGTTAAATAATGTATCATTTACTGTAACCTTACTTTGAAGAAAATCCTCATAATTAAGTTTTTATGCAGATGACAGCTATTCTATTTAGAAATATAAGCATTCATGCATAATGAACTACATATGTAAAGTCATTTTATGGAAAATGCATTAAAAACATAAAGCTATGTTTACAGTAATTCATTTAATTTTCTCTAAAATTCTCTTAATTCATTCTTGAAGTGAAAGAAGGTCTAGAACAGAATCTTAATTTGATTTGTGTCAGAAAATAAAGTGGCGACCGGTCTTTTTATTAAGTTCTAGCTATAAAATTCCTGAAAAGCTTAATCAATTCAAAATAAATAGAGTGAGTAATTTATAGAAGCAAAAAAAAAAGCTAAGTAATTTATTAGTTTTTCGACAATAAATACAGGAAACTGCTTAATGAGAATTCTTTGCTAGGAAACTTGAAGAATTTTGCTGACAAAAAATAAAATGTATGGCGTGTTTTGGTTGTACTGCTAATGCAAATTAACGGAAAGCCTTGTTTAAAAAATATGTGGACCTTGTTTTTCGAAATTTATTATTGTTGTTTGTGTTTGGAACTACAAAGTGTTTACAAAATAAAATTTCTGAAAACTCAGGAGGAATATTCAACATGTATATAATACTTAAGGTAACGTTGTTTTATATTAAAAAAATTATTTTTTAGTGTTCTGTAACAATCTTGAAAGAATTTATTAAAAGTAAATTTCAAAAATGTGGCTTTTCGAGGAATGAGTATTAAGAAAAATATGCATCTCAGTGATAATATAGGATCTAAATTCAGTGTTAAGGTCTTGATTCCACAAAAGACCTATTGTGTAGAATTAGAGGTACATATACTTGATCTGTCTAGACTCAAGTTTCTAATATTCGCATTATGTTAAAGTTAGTAGAATGGAACGTCATTTATATGAATATTATATCATTTGGTCGAGATTCTAAGTTATGAGGGCTTTCTCTAATATCCCTAATGTTACTTCTTAGTTTGAAGTTATAAAATTATCATCCACTCAGTTAATCGAAACACACAAATAGCTCGTGTGAAACACACATATATATACTGCTCTAAACTTTCCAACCATGAAACACGCCATACAGAAAATCTCATTTCAATTCTTATAAAATCTCATGAACATCAGCAACAACTCCCTTTTTAATATTTTAAATTATAACCCAGACATTACTACTAAAGGACCCAAAAATAAATTCTTAAACTTCTAAGAATCAGCGTTTTTCACCTCTTAATTTCAACACCGAAAAACCATTCTTCATTCACCTTACTTAATTTAAAAACCATTCTTCATTCACCTTACTTAATTTAAAAACCAATCAGAATACGTTCACTCTTCGCAGACATCCCAAAACTGATACACATTAAGACACTGTCACGAATGGCAGCTACCCCATTGCCTGATTCCTAAAGTTAGACACACCCCATAGCTCCTTTTCTACAATTTTTCAAACTGTTTGCAAAACTCATTTTTAATCATCTCTGAATTTAAATTTAAGCTTCTGAAACCTTTTAAATCATAAATTTAAACTTCTAAACTTTAATGTAATCTTTCAACTACCATTTTTTCTAAATTAAAATGCAAATAAAACTTAGTTCTGAGCTGGGAATGACGAAATTAAGTTCACCTTGCAAAGTATGGAGATTTAGAGCTAGAAGCCTCATCTACTCCAGAGAAAATTCGTCATCATTAATCGAAAAACAGAAACAATCTATACATATATATATAATCATTTTTAATATTAATGGGTATTAAGCCCAACATTTGATTCGATAAACTAATTATATTATTTGAAATGGTAATATTTCGTCGTATGTCTTATTTCTTAGCTTTTGAGTTAACTGATATGAATTCTGTCAGTTTTATATTTCAAAAATGCTCATTACAATATATTTTAATTATATATTTAACTCGTTTGATGTTTCGGATTTTTATTCACAAATTCGATCGAAAAAATTGATTTTTTTCGCTAATTTGATTATTCCTTTTACATTTGTAAGTACGGAAAACTGTTTTTAAAATAAATATTTCTAAGAATTTTAAGAATTTAAGCAAATAAAATAAGTAATAATTGGTTTCAGCAAATAAAATAATGATGTTTTTCTGGAAGTTGTTTTCTTGCTGCCATTTGCACTTAACAGGGAAGTTCAATTTATGGCTATGCATGAACAATTAAATTAATTTACAATATTATTTTCCGTCATATGTTCTATATTTACGTTTAATAATTTACTCTATATGACTAAACTGATAATAAAACCAAAAAAATATACGAGCAAAACAGTAAAACGACACAGAAACCAGATTGCCCATAGATGCAAACCGTTAAATGGAAGAAAACAGCACCCATGTAACAAAAGGGTAAATCAAGCAAATATTTTAGTCAATTTAAAATACGCGAAAACTCACTAAAAGTTGAAAAATTATTAAAACAGTTATTTTCTGTCTAATATTCAGTCCATTGTTCGAGTGAAAATTGAAGTCGCAATGAGAAGCAAGATGAGGACTATTGGTTTCAAACCTCTTAATTTTAATCCTTGGTTAAGTATCGAAGAGATCGTTTGAGAACCTGTACCTTCCTCTTTCAACTTTCTTAACACATCTACGGGAAGAATTGGGAACTTGGTTAGATCAACCCCTATATAAGGTGAGTCTTGAGTAACATAGAGGCTCGAACCCTCGAGTCGACAAAAACATTGCTTACCACGAATCCGAGACTTTGATCACTACCATACCCCTTTATTATTGAAAGAAACAGAATAAAAATAGAATGTATTAATAATTAATTGAATATGGTGTTGTAATTTCTTGGTCAAAAATGATGCATTTTGTATGTAGATGGTAAGAAAAAGGGGATTATATAGCTTAGTTTTAGTTCTATCAACATATCTGACGTAATTCCTGTCATTCAAACAAGACATAACTCCTTTTCAAGACCATTCCAATTTTTACGCCTTGTTTTCTTCTTCATCCTTTATTAATCACTTTTACTCTGAATAGACGAATACTAGAACGGAAATATGATAATCATATCCCTTTCTAATATTCTTAAAAGAACTAAACAAAAAATATATTTTTTCATCACATAACCACGGTAATTTTATTATCTTGCCTGTATTTTCTTCCAGAAGTCCATTGCCAATTTGGCTCAACTTTTTCCTGCCAATAGTTTCATTTAATTTGCTCAGCTGACAATCATATTCATACAAAATATATTTAACGCTTGCGAGGTAAAACAAAATGGCCGAATAAGTACTATAAGTAAAAAAGTGAAAGAAAATATTTTGTCTGCTATGTCAGATGCTATTTTAAAAAATATTCTTATAATTTCTTTAGAATAAAGTCCAGAAATTTCTTTTTTTTTTCATAATTGCTGCGTAGTGGATAATAAATACAAATATTTCTCCTAAAATTACAATTTAGTTCAGTTTTCTTTTTTTCGAAGAAATATATCAAGTTTCATACAAACTGAAATAAGCCATTTTGGAGTCGAAATTCGTGATATGGTTGAAACGAAGAAGTTTGGCGAAGTTAAACTTTCCCGAAAATTGAAGCAATACAAAAGAACAATGTATTTGCATCTCAACCATTATGACATTTAGAATCTGCAAATATTTTACAATTCTGCTTATCTATCATAGACATTAAGCAAATTAACCAAAATTAGAGGTAAAACTGAGGTTGGTTTAGGTTACTGACAAAGTTTAAAACATGATTTTAAATCAAATTTTACAATTCCTTTTATTGCATTATTTTAAATCAAACTTATTAGCTTTCCTAAACTGCTTTAGAAACGAAACTATTCTGATTTCAAAATTACGTCATAGCTATCATCCAAAACGTAAGTACTGATGTAATGCTATTTAAATGACCGAAAGACGAACGATCATTCACAATTTAACAATAATTTAAATAAGGTAATGTGATCCTGGCAAGATTTTTAAATTTCGTCTGTAAATAAATTTCTTTGGTTTTACGTCTAGAATAAATAGAAACGAAATTATTATGATTTCAAAATAACGTTATAGCTATTAATAAAACTTGAACTTGGGGTTAAAGTAACATATTAAGTTGGTAGAATTAATTCATGGTCAGAAAACACAACGCTGAATTGGTATGATGATTGCTAAGCTTTCAAACAACGCCCCAGGAAGGAAGAAATTTAGACCAATATTTCAATTTAACGATCAATACTCCCTATAATTTCTTGTGATTTTTTTTTGTAATATTCAGGAATGGGAGACCCTGGATTTAATTACAGAAAAAACGTAAGACCGCTGTACCCAGTACACTAAACCAAAGGGTTAAATTAAAGCTATACAGTCAATATGTATTTTAAGTGTTCACTTTTCTTTCTTATCTTCAATTCAATGAATATTAACAGATACATAGGTGGTACCAAAGCTAAAGGGAATACATATAATCTGGATTATTCTATTGTCATTAATACGGTGTTGACGTACGTGAACATTATGGACGGCAACAAATTGACGTAGAATAAATGGGTATTGGATTGTAAAAGATATATAAGATCTAAGATCCTAAGATCATTCTTCGGGTAAAATGTTTCCCGATTCTGTTGGAAGTGAAGATGGAAGAAATTGTCATTTCACTTGCTATTCAAGATATTCCCTTAAATGTTCAACACTTTTAAGGTGTGGTGATTGAGCAAATGTTTCTCTTCATCCTCAGGCTATTAAACCGAATTGTGATGTATTTTGCATTGCCATCCTGAAAAAACGAAGGCAACTGAGGTAAATTGTCTGCGCCATTGGATGAATATCATCAGAATCAATATTGGTCCTATAGATGATTAAGAAATAGCTCCCTATACACACAAAAAAAACATTTCCATGCTTCACAGTTTAAACAAAATGGCATGTATGAATCTGGTATTTAAAAATATTATTGTGCTATCCTTATCTTATCAGTAACTGTACCAATTAGTGAAGACATTTGAAGTAATAATTTGATCGTATGCATAGCAATCAGCAATGTCCTCGCAATACTGAAACTTGAATTCTTTTGAGATTCTCTTTCAGGACGTTTTTTTATTATTATTATTTTGTTTTTCAAGTCGTTTTCTTTGTAGATCATTCAAGTAAAAATATGATTTATTGCGTCAAATTGATCAAATTCTTCAACTGTATTAGAATTCACAAATGCGAATATATTTTCTCACACAGTTAATTTATTTTATTATATTCATCTTAATTTAAAATACCAAGTTTTGGATATGGATTCTTAATAAATGTTGAATAAAAATCATATTTTGAAATTCAAACGAAAACTATAGCCAAAATATGAAAAAAAGAAAAGATAATTAATTTTTTGAAACTCAATAAATATTGTCATGCTTATCTGAAAACAAAATTTATTCGAACATATTTGAATATTTATATAAAGCTATTCTGAGAGTTTTTAGTGAGAATGTTACCTTGAACATATAAATTATAGTAACAGAGTACATATATTTATAGAGTATTCAAACAACTTCTTAAGAAATATTTTGTTTCCTAGTATTATTTTTAATGTTACCAGAATTATATTAATTAAAAAATAATTTACGATTTTAAGAAATTGAATACTAAGTTAACTTGTCAATAATTTTCAAAATGTGAAATATTTTTCATGGGAAATACATTTGTGCAGTAACTTATATGGCATAAATATACTTTTTAAAATGCCTTCCATACATATATATAGGCAACATGTTATAATATTTTGATAACATCCGTTTGTTAACAATTGAATCAAATTGTATGATTATAGCTTATTTTCAATTATTCTGGATTTGAATTTCACAAATTAACATAATCATGAAAAAGATTTCATTGAATTTTATTCGAGTGTTTCTTATACTTAATAAATAGCGTAATGTTTTGTTCAGTACCTAATTTCAGCCGCATTATTAAGAGAATAAAATATTTCTGCATGCAGAACATTTGAAATGTCATCGACCACACTCTTTCTCAATCTTATCTTTTCACCGAAGTGACACGAAGCTTTCATTCATGAACCGTTGTTAATAAAGATCACGCCTCTTGATAATTTACGCCTTCCTAGATGTCCCTAACTATTTTTATCCTACATATTTATATGACTAAGAATACTAGAATAGATGATAGACTGATTTGTTTATAAATGCAAGTACCATGAATGTATTCTGAACCGTGGTATACATTCTGAGCTGTGTGAGTGATTGCAATATAATTTTACTAATAAGATATTTATTATGCATTTTAAAAAGAATAACTATATAATCAAAAAGGGAATCTTAAGGAGTTCTAAAGTGTCGGACTCGAAAATTCTGTCCGTTTGTGAAGTGAAGAAAGTAATACATTTTTCATATATTTAGTAACATTTATTCTGTAAAATAATTCTCGATGTTACACAACAACTCTTGCCAGAGTGGTAGTAGTTTCTGAATACCATTTTTGAGAAATGCCTTTCCTTAGAGAAGAACTCATGCAGTTCTTGGTTGACATCTGCTACAGTTTTAAATTTTCTCCCACATACAATTTTGCATGGATAGAGACAGGTGATAATCGAAGATGTCTAGGTCAGGGGAGTATGGTGAGTGTGGCAGAAGTTATCTTTCTGTCTCTGCCCTTTTCTGATGGGTAAACAAAGCAGCATGTTGTAATACATTAACACGATATGGTACGATGAGCTTTATTTTGAACATCGCTGGCTTCTTTTCTCTGATGGCTTTGTTTATATCATTCATTTGCTGACAGTATCTATCCGAATATCGTTAAGTTTCAGAAGCTCGTAATATATTGACGCTTGTATCTCTCGACCTTATATAGAGCATTCTCTTATTTAGGATTAAGCTAGGCCTATAGGAGATATAGTGTCCTGGAAAAATGTGAGTCCCATTTCCATATGATGTTTTCGTGTCTAATCCATTTTTATTCGTCGGTTACTTACCGGAACAAGAACAGTTCATTATTGTTCTTAAAAAGTAGAGATGCGCATGTGATGAATTGATTATGCAAATTTTTTCATTTATATATATGTACATATATGGTGACCCAATTTTGTCGAATATTGATAGACCTATCCTAGTAACGAGGAAAATTATATTATATAATAAATATTATTAAATGTAGGAACTATGTTTTATTTTTTTTTATTTCACTAACGGAGTGAACTTTCCTGCATGCTTAGTGCGAATTAAGAGTTTAAGAAATCAAAAATTTAAATAAAAAGAAAAAAATTTCTCAAAAGGGTAAAAGAATGGACAAAAACTTGTTATTGCTTACCTGCGTTATCAAAAAAAAAAAGCACTATGCAAAAGTATCTGATAATTACCCTTACAGAAACGCTAAGTTCTTAAAATTTTACTAATCCTGGCGTAGAGGTTAGCAATCAAACGAGTCAATTGTAGGCTATGCGATCCCCTCACAGCAGCCTGTTTACATTTATTTTATACAAATTTCTAGATATCGCAACAAAGATTTCCTAGATATTATTTAATACACGTAGCTCTTTGTAAATTTCTCGGATACTTTATTTTGAACCTTGTTAATGAGACTGAGAGGTTACCACATTGTTTGTTGAAGAAGCAGCGTGCATTGTTTCTTGCCTTTCTTAAACATCTAATAATAAATATCGTCAATGCTTTTGATGTTACAACAAAATTAAAGAGTGTGTGTGCTTCTTTTGTTTTAAGCCCATGTACAGAAAATTTCTCAGGATCAATACATTAAACACGTTTGTTGCAAATCATGCGTTAAAGTCTATAATAATCAGATATAAGTGCTCTATAAGAATGCATTGTTTTTTTCCCATTAAGACAATATTATTATCATTTTTGGAGCAACAAAATTTTGTCAATGAAAATATTGTATTCATTTTAAATTATTTAACGTTTTATAATGATAATATAACAATTACTTTCGATTTCTTATTGGGGTCAAAAAGAATGCTTAAGGTTGTTATAGGTAAATAGAAATATCAGCTATATTATATATATATATAAGATCCCAATTTATGAGTAGTTCAGGGCTAATGTTAAATAAAATACTTCTCAAAATGTTATTTGATCAAAAGGTTCTTTCGTGGAGAAGCAATTGTCAAAGATAATTGACCTTATTTTTATATTAACCAAGAAGAGGTGATCTTATTATCGAAGAGTATAACATGGTAGCTCGCTCTTTAATTAGATTTTCGATTTCGGAGCGAGCTTTCTAATTACTATGACAACAACGATTACGTAAGTAACTTATATGAAAAACACAGATAAGTATTATTTGCCACTAGGAGGACATGAGAGTGGACAGATAAGTATTATTTGCCACTAGGAGGACATGAGAGTGTAAAGGAGAAATATCAAGAAAATATTGCCTTCGTTGTAAGTTAAAAGTTAGTTATTTAAGAAAATATGCATTGAAACTAAAATATCTCCAATTCTTTAACCATTTATTAAGAAGCAGGTTTAAATTTTCTAGTTATTTAAACTAAACATATAAGCTTCTTTTTATAAAATATGAAGAAATAGTATTTATTAACTCTTCATTTTAAAAACTTTGTATGTGTTAAGAGATTATTTTCCATTATCTTTTATGGAAGAGTTTAATGTATACGTAGTGCAATTATTCCTTCTTTATTTTATCCGTTATGTAATAAATTCAATCTCTTAATTAGCAAATAAATAAGAAAAATTATTATTAATAATAATAATTTTATATATATTCAGCGCATGTGTAGTTGTAAAGTTAAAAACTTATAAAATGAGTTATAAATAGGCGTAATTTTTTAATAAAATAATGTACAAATTGACGTGAAACTCCATGCTACTTGTACATTGGTGTTCAAAATAAAGAGAATTTGCAAATTTAATCGAAGTTTTCTCAAAGCAGCTCTAGTGTAAAGGAAAACAAAAACTTCCAAAAGATGCATTTTTAGTGTCAATTATGCAGGCGTTCACTACCGGTGGGACAGATAACTTAGAGGAAAATGTTTTGTAAGCGCACGTGCGAATTTTAGCTCTCCATTCGCTTGCAAACTTTCGTGACTTTCAAGAAATATTTCGATAACATCCGTAGAAACTCAAAAATCAACAGTTGAAGTAATCAACAATCAACGTTTAGATAATGTGATATGAGATATGACATGTGAGATATGATAATGTGATATCAGATGGCAAGTCATCAAAATTCACGAAACAGCCCAATCTTAAATCAAGAATCTAAATGTCATGTGTTGCATGAATTTTATGGAGAAAGATTAATGAAACCAAATCCTTAAATAAAAGGCCTAGACAAAGGTGCAAAAGGCCATGACAACCAATAAAGATCTCTACTTTTATATTGAAACAAGACGTAGCAGGAATCTAGCAGTTCCATGCGGTTTCAAGAGACCAAGGTTCAAGGGTTTCCAGAAACCTACAAGAAAAATCGACCTTTTATTTGCATCCTACTCCCGTCTACAACAGTCCATTTTGCATGATGAACAAGAACATCAAACGTAGAGCAAGTATCAGCGAGAGATTATTCAATTAATTGATGAGTTCCGTTTTCAGCCTAACCACTGATTTTCGAAACATCCAACTGGTGGGAACCAAGTATCCGCAACTTCTAAAAAGAAGATCGGTTCAAAGGCGAATTAGTTCAGTTTAGTTTTTATTAACGTCGCACTAGAAGCAACACGAGGGCTATTGTCGAAGGACCTCTCAAAGGCGAAGGTTAATTGATCAGGCAAGGTATGGTAGATCATCACGCAAGAAACTCTATGTTTTATTAACAGATGCTTTCTGTGAAGTATGCAGTTGACTTGTTAAGCCTTTTGTTGGTCTTTTCAAGTAGATAACCTTGATTTAATTTTTAAAGATAGCTATGCTTGTCAACTTAAGGTCACTTAAGGTCGAATATTGTTAAAAAATTCTGGAAAAAAAGTATATATACATATATATATATATATATATATATATATATATATGTACTTGATGGAATAGCCAGCAAGAACTCTGGACCTGAGCTACAAAGCATATTTATTTCGCTATACGGAAGGCAATTCCCACCCAGAATCCTATAGGAGCTGAAAACAGCTCGCTGGATTACTGGGAACGTCAATCATAATAATTCGCAAACTACTTAATATACAATATAAATTCACGTAGTGAAAGCTGTATAATAGAAAGCGGGTACCATATATATATATATATATATATATATATATATATGTAACATAATATCATCTTTCTCTTGAGTAAAACTATTGAATGTAAGTCATGGAAATAACACAGTCGAGGCGTATTAAATTTTCACGGAACTTTTATTTTAAGAGGAGAGATAGACCATTTCCATTCCGCCTTTTGATTCAAGCTATTGCATCATAAGAGAGCAAAGAGAGAGCGCTTCTCGCTGTGTTTGTGTTTATATATGAGAGAAATTTCATTCGAAACGTCAGAGACACGTGGTATGGATAAAGGGATTCCGGGGAAATATCATGATAGATAGGGAATTTGAAGTGATTGTTTTGACAGATTTATAATTGGTTTAAGCGGATTTAATAGTTTTAACCAGTTTTAAGTTAAATGTAATAAATAGAAGTATACTTTGGAAGAAGATTAGGAAATAAGAATGAACATTATCTTTTAAAGGAGAGAATGGATAAATTTAGTAAATTAAATTATTATAGTGAGAAATTAATGGGAATTAAGTTAAATCATTATATATATATGTATGTATATATATATATATATATATATATATATATATATATAAATATATATTAAATTCTGTAATATAATATAGTTTTTGTTAACCTGATGAATAGAATGGAATTCTTATGCTTTTAAAATTTTGCTTTGTGGCACACTAAGTGCTATCCTGCGTAAATACTATTTAATTTTCTTAAATTGAATACTTACAAAATACTAATTTCATTGCAGAATGCTCGGTCTGTTTTCTTCATTGCAGCGTATCGAATCAACTGTACAATATTTTTAGAAATGTCGAACTCAAATGTAACGCAGGGGAATATATACCGAACTGGCACACTTGCGCAATGGAAAAAAAGTGAAAAATAATTAAAGTAATTGAATTAAAATTAAAAACATAGAAAGAATATTATGTTGATAATGGTCTTAGCTTATAAATTGAAATAATATATCGATTATATAAAAACATATGTTCTGTCTATAACGAAATGCATTAGTAAAGATTTGTTCTAATTGTATAAAATTCTTTAAAGCATTTTT
Source organism: Nephila pilipes (assembly GCA_019974015.1). NCBI lineage: Eukaryota > Metazoa > Arthropoda > Arachnida > Araneae > Nephilidae > Nephila > Nephila pilipes. The sequence continues at coordinate 24,292 of BMAW01113037.1, forward strand.
AACATCATCATAACTCATATTCAGCTAGTTTTTATCGTGTTATATATATATATATATATATATATATATATATATATATATATATATGTTTGTGTGTGGTAGGTGGTCAATGATACAAAATTTTGTCATCTTCATTTTCATTTTCATTTATTAGAGCGAAACAACTTCTTCCTATTTAGAAATCCTTATTTTATGCTCAAAGTAAAGTGCATTTTACATCATTTAGAACCCCTTTTCTCTGACGACTAAACACACATTTTCGGGGATTTTCCCGTTTTCATCACACCCATATAAGCTGAATGCGTAATTTAAAGTTCATTCTTTCTCGCTTTTTATCTACGTTGAGCCACACCACCACGCGCGATTCTTACGTCATGGTTGGAAAGTATTATAAAAAATAATTTCCTTTAAATATAACCCAAAGTATTATCATAATGAATGAATAAACTTGGACTGACTAAACGTAAGTGACTGTCATTTGTTTGTTTGTTTCATTTCATCGATAACTACATAACATTAACCAAGATATATCAAAATCGTGTAAGATGACTGGAGCGGAAGATGCAAAGCAATGGATTTCTACAGAAGCGAAATTTCAGGTTCACATTAATTGTATCAGCCATCACTTGCGTTTAAAAATGGTCTATAAAAATGCAGCTCTAGTCATTGTCTTATGCATTCTACTTCAAAGAGGAAATTCGTATTTTTAAAAACTAAAGAAAATGTTTCACGCTAATATATTGAAATAAAAAAGATAAGAATATTATTTATCACACACA
>BMAW01113044.1:3941-8941 GCA_019974015.1 Nephila pilipes
ACACACACACACACACACACACACACACACACACACACACACACACATATAGCCATTTGAGGTATTCCAAATTCACAAAATACAGTTTTTTGCTCGAACTATTGAAAGACGAATGCCTCAATTGGTAAAAAAATGTAACTGCAAAACAGAATTAGAGATTAAAATAAAATGTTACATTTAACTTTGCACTTGGTGAAGTACCGATGCGAATGATATTGCTCACATTGCAGTAATTGCACGTTATTGTAATAAAGATCAAGTTTATGAAGAATTATGTAGGTTGATTTCTCAGTCAGGGAGAACTAAGAGACATGATATTCTGTCTTCATTTAGAAATTATTTTGTAAAAATAAACATCAATATAAATAAAATACTTCGAATAATTATTGATGACACTCCTACAATGGTTGGAAAGAAAAGATTTGTTGAACTTCTTGAAAATCATATTACACTTAAAGTATTCAACTTCCATTGTATAATGTATAAGTTTTGTTGTCCAAATTTATTTTGAATACTTAATTTTTCGCAATTAAGACTGTAATTAAAATAAATATTTTCACAATGCCTCGTTCTTCATTAATACGCAGGCAATTTAAATCTTTTTTAGAAGAAATGGAAAATGAATGTATGTATATTCCCTTATACAGCTATGTCCATTGGCTTTGTCGAGGTAATGTCTTAACTATTATGTTTTCCTCCCTAAACTCCAATTTTATAATAAATAGTTTTTTGTGCAGATGTAAAACCTAATGAAAATGTGTCAAACGTTCCATTTGTCAAAGTCAAATGTCATGAAATGTCATTTGTCAAATATCATGGAATTTTAATCTTAAAATGACTTTGAATATTTTTATTTACACATTAAAATATTATGTTTTAGCATGTCATATAATGTTTAAATTCAAGTTTAAAAAATTTTGATGAAAATTTGGACATATAATTGATAAAATTTTGAAAATCTTAATTTTCCAAAAAAAAAAAATATATATATATTTATAATGTTACTTCTGTTGTATTTATGAACATTTTTTTTTTACTATTTCCTTAAATATTCTCAATAATCTTTAAGCAACTGTAACGTTTGGTTTTTTCAAGAGCTGAAGTAGTTTCCGAGAGATCCATAATATATATATATATATATATATAATGGATTTCTAATTTCATTACATAAATTACTTATTATAAACAGAAAAAAAATGGAAGTGATTAGTAAGTATATATAGAAAGAGTAGGAATTTAAAAGAATTGATGTTTTGAAAAGACGCAAATTGGGTAAGCTAATTAAATGCTTATAAGTCAAAAAAAAAGTTATTACATGGTTGAATTAATGTAAAATGACATTTTCATACATTGGCATACATGTGTATTTCTTAGTAATTAATTTTCTTATAATTTTTCCTATAATTTTTTTTTTCTAATTGATCTCTTTCATTTCAGAGTCTTATTAACACCAGACCAGCATGAAGAATGGGAAAAAAAACATTACACGAGGGCCGTATTTTTTCAACATCCAATGGACCATAAGAATTGATAAGAATGCAAAAGAAGATGAATTAGTTACCGAAAGTTATGTACAAGCATGAGTACTTTTCAACATAATCATCGCAAAGATTCAAGGATTTATCATATCGGTGAACGGGCTTTTCAATTCCCTCTTCGAAGAATTTTACCCTAGTGATGGGAGATGGATCCATGCATTGTTTCGAAGATCCTCATTGGTACGGAAGCTGAGGCCTCCTAGCCAGTTCTGAAGTCCAAGGAAGAGATGACAATCACTCTAAGTCAGAATCAGGTCTTTGATCAAAGACATCCCTTTTAAACTGCTCCAGAAGATGTTAGGTTACAACAGCACTGTGATGACGGGCTTTGTCATGAATGAGACCAACAGGCAGTATTCCTCTTTCTTTTAAATATTTGTTTAAAATAATTACCCAGTCATCGTAAAATCTGACAATAAACAGCTGCAATGATTATAATTCCCGTTTACATAAACTCAAACAAGATACTTCTTTGGTCACTAAAGCCTGTTGCCATATCTTTCCCGATGTTGAAGTTTTGTTTTAATAAACATAATTCTGCCTCCTCCTTCACCACAAATGTCAGTATGCTCACCATTATATAGTTTACACCATTAACGCACACCACCACCATTCATAAATTCAGATCCATAACACTGGTACAATCAAGCATTCTCAACTCCACACCCGAGACAGCATTCGAAATTTCATTACCTCCATTTTTGACTTAAGACTTAACTGTCCTATTTTTCTTTTCCCTTGATTTCTATTTTGTAGGCTTTGACGATATTTTCATAGTAATTGAATATTTTTAGATTATTTTTTTTATTCTTACATTTAAAATTAGTTACATATCATATTGCTACAACGAGGTAATTTATTGTTATATTATTTTCATATTTATTTTGTGTTCTTGTATATGCTTGTTTTATATTATATTTTCAGCAATTTAAAGAATATGTTTCCTTTTTGACTTTTTTTTTTAAAAAATTATATTTCATACATTCTCTTTATTTCAACTTTAACATCTTCTTTTACTGAATTATAAGTATTTTTGTGATAAGTGCATTTATTAATTCTTTAATAATAACATTTTTACTAGTTTTAACTTAACATTTTAAATTTTGTTTATTTTATTTTTGTTATAGGTTTGTAATTTATTATCAGTTCATATACATGCTTATTTCATAATTCTATTGTATATATATAAGAAATAACAAAATTTAAAATGTTTTTATTATATAACATCAAAATGCTATAGTTTTATTTTAACATAAGATTATTAAATACACAAATTATGAAATTGTTAATATAAAGCGGAATTAAAAAGTTAGTTACATAAATATATTACAAATAAAACTGGCAGTATCAAGAAAATTGCTCGTATTTCAATTTGTAGGAACTCAAAATAATTTTAAGAACGTTAGTTATAATTAAAACAAAATAAAATTACATTTCAAAATGTTGTTGATAAAAGTTCCATGTAACTACTAACATTTCTAAAGATGGGGGGCATATCAAAGTCATAAAATTGTCTCTATTAGCATATTTCAGTTTCATTTCTTCCAACTTATTGTTCTCGCATATTCAAAAAAGTACTATATTAATTGAAATATAATAATTGATATAACATGTTTCCAATTAAAAAAGAAGACTTTTTGGTTTTTTTCAGCGTACCGAGTCTCCTTAAAGGATACAAAAGTTGTTTTGTTTACCTTTGATCCACACACGAGAAAAATGTCAACTGTGCCACAGAGAAAAATGTATAAAATATGCCCATAATCTGCTTTTATATGTTTAGAATCTCTTGAATTTCTATTCATTTTTTTAAAAATTGTCTTTCGATTTATTCATCTTTTCGTTTTTTATAAAATTTCAAATTCGAGTATCTTTTGTACATCTTTCGTACCTTGAATTGGTCCTCATCAAACAACTCGTATTATGGAGATAAATATACACCTTATAGACACACTCCAGAAGAAAAATCAACTGTTGTTCAGTTCAAGTTAGAGGGAAGAGAAGAAAGCTTTTTTATATTTCAAATCCAAGAAGGCAGATGAAAGATGCGCTCTTTACATTTCAAAACTCTCATGAGACATCAATAGATTGGTAAGAAATGCTATGCAGTTTCACAAAATGCGAAAATAAAGCTTGCTTTTCTTTTTGATTTTAAACTCTCTCAAATTTTTCTGTTCTTTTTCTAATTGGCTTATAGTTGGTTCCGGTTTTTTCCCCTTCAATTTGAAAAAATAATAAAGTTAATGTCAAGAAAAGTTTTAAATTTCTTAATAACCTCCTCAGGAAATGACTTAATGTTTTTTTTAGAAATAAACAAACAAAGTAACTCTAAAATTCTAGAAAACTTCATAATCTCTTTAAAAATATAGTAAGGGACTCTTCTATAAAATATTTGTTTTGCTGAACTTTTTTTTTTTACAATTTTAGATAGGTTGGATACATTTAAAATACAATGCTTAACTGTATTGGCAATTGTCCTAAAACATTAAATAAATTATTCATAACTAATGCGGGAAAACAATGAAGAAATTTGATTTCATTGAAAACATCTTCAATGAATAAAAAAGAACTGGGAAATCTGAAAAGAATTATAGCTAATTCAATACTTTGGCAAGGATTTACAAACAATTGTAAATTACTGTAATTATTTTTCCTGATGATATAAATTCAGAATAAATAAATCACTTTCAGAGGTTTCATATAATTTTATTGTTGCTTCATTTATTGATAGCTTGCGAAATTTTTTTCCAATTGCTGAATAAGAAATTGTTCACTGTAAATTTAAGTAATATGATGCATTTCACAGTAATAAGATGTATTTTCATCTGTAAATATATTTTTCTATTCACATAATATTTTGATGATAAGTTTTATATGCGTTCTTTTAAAAAGACCAGGATCGTTTCGAGAATAATATATTTGTCTCTAAATGGAATCAGAAGTATAAAAATAACAATAATTATGTTTATGACGTAAAAGTGGGGAAATTAATTTATAAAAAAGATAATAATGTGAAAACAAAAATAAGAATATTATGATTATGTGCTCGCAACACAATTAAAAATTAAAGTAGTATAATAACTACAGAAAAACGAAGATATATTAGAAATTAATTATTTTGGAATATAAATTATATAAAAAAAATTAATAGTAATTGCAGGAAGTGTAATACAATATAATGTATTTTAAAGTATGCTTCTACTAAACTGGTAAATTAAAAAAAGATGCCTAAAATTAATTATACTCTTCATTGTAGATATTTGATTTCCAATATTTTTAGACTTTGAATTGTCCTAATTCTGTATCTAATCACTGAACAGAAATGAAAAATTTATGAAAAATGTTTATTTATTTATTTTGATAATAAAGTATGTGAGAGTTTTAATCAAATACATAACTATAGTGTAAAAATATTAGTAAAATGTCGTGTGACCTGCTCATGACACATGCTAAGTAATTTAAATT
>BMAW01113044.1:13941-39964 GCA_019974015.1 Nephila pilipes
AAAAAAACATTGTTTTGTAAATTAGATTAAGTATACGAACTTTAAAAATTCTTGTTAAATATTTAAATTAATCTTAATGTTTAATGGTACTTTATTATGTAACACTAATTTATAAAAAAATAAGAGAAAAATGAGAAAAAGAAACTATTAAAATTGTTGAAGTTCACGAATAAGATTTTTTTTAATAAGAACGCAATTTGGTATTTAAGAAGTGAATGATAAATAGTTTTGTTGTTTTAAGACAGGTTTGGCTAAGTTTTTTTGGGAAAAGTTCCCCAATCTGAACAAAATAATAATAATAGTAATAATTCGTGCTACTTCCAGATTCCCAACATTAAAATATATAAAGTTAAAAAACAATATTTATAATCTGATTGTGAAAGATTGTCCTCAGTTTGAAAGTATTCTTACAGGATTTCCAAAATTGTTATGTTAAAGTTTCAATTTTTCCATAACTGCATGTGTATTAGTCGATTTCACGGGATAAAAACAAACACAAATTTCAAAAGAAAATTCATCACAGTAAAAAATATAAATATATATAATATACATGAATGTGAATGAGTAGTAATAAATTAGAATTACAAATGCATTTTAGAGTCTGCTTTACAAATGCATTTTAGAGTCTGCTTTACAAATGCTTTTTACAACAACCAACTATTTTTAAATACATCGTTCAATTTAAATTTTAATATTTGCATACAAAATTATTTCTTCAATAGTGGAAAATGTTTCTTATTCAATGTTTTTCTTTATAAATTATAACTTTAAGTTTTTGATTGTTTAAATGTATTAAAACATTAACATAGTTACTCTTGATTACTAAATACACTGGTGTTCAAAATTAAGAAAATTTGCATATTTTGTAGAATTTCATGAAGAGAATTTAACGAAATGTAAAAATACTGTTTCGAAACAAAGATGCAAAATCTTGTACGTTGAATACGTAAGCGTATACGTGTATAAGGACGGAACTAGTCGAAAACCAGAATTTAAAAGAGCTCGTGCCAAAATCCATATTTCGTTTCCGAATCTCTTGGTATTTTTTTGCAGCAATCTCTTAAATTAAAATTCAAACAGAAAAATCGAGTAACGACTAAAGTTTAAATGATGGGATGAAGTGATGCATTGCGGTTTGGCTAGAAGCAGGCCATTCTCAAATCCAGATTTGTAGAGAATTCGATTTAACACCCATTGTCGTGTCCAACTTATGGAGACAGTTTAAGGATACCGGATCCGTTGAGAGAAAGCCTGGGCAAGGTCGTCCAAGAGCCACGACGGCCAGAGAATATCGCCATTTGTCCATTATAAAGAGGCGTAACAGGGATGTTACAGCTTCTCATGTCTCTCCTTAGTTGTATGCAGCCACAGAAACCTGAGTTTCAAGGTCCACTGTTTCCAGAAGATTTCATGAGAAAAAGCTGTTTGCAATAAAACATGGTTGCGTCCCTTTCAGTTCTGAGAGCAGAAGAGTCCACTTAAAATGGCGCAAAGATCATAGAGATTCGAGCATGGATCAATGAGAGATCGTTCTCTTCAATGGTGAGTCCCGATTCAGCCTAACCAGTGATTCTCGCCGTGCTTTCATATCGAGAAAGTCAGGGACCCGCTACCTGCCCTCCAATTTCCGAAAAATCGACCATTACGGCAGCGGAGGCTTGATGGTCTTAGCAGGCATCATGTCAGATAGCCGCGCACACCTTCAGGTTTTTGAAAGAGGCACTGCGACTCTTGAGAAGTTTTGGGAAGAGGTCTTGGAGCTCTATATCCTCCTTTTCAAGGGTCCAATTGGTCATGATTTCCTTTTAATAGATGACAACGCGAGGCTACATAGAGCTCATTTGGTCTACGAATTTCAAAAAAGGGAGGATATTCGCGGGAAGGATGGCCCAGCTCTATCTCCAGACCACAATCCAATGGAGCATGCCTGGGATGCTCTGTGGAAGGCAAATGTCATTCGCAACCTCCCTCCGAAAGCCATCCAGTACCTGAAAACAGCGTTACTGAACCAGTGGTATCACTTGCCACAAAAACTCCGGAATCCCCTTATTTCCAGCATAAAATTAAGGTGCAAGACCTGTATATCTGTACGAGGGGACCATAATGCATCTTTATTGCTATTAATGCATCTTTATTGTTCTATTCTGCAACTGCTGTTTTTTACCTTGTGACCTTGATTAGCATTACGCATGATTATGTGTGTGTATTTTAAATGTTGAATGTTTATTTTTTTGTATTATATCAACCCTACTGCAAACATATTTTCGTTAAAATTTGTCCAGTAGCTCTAGAGATAATCGACCAAATCGGAAAATTCTCTTAATTTTCAACACCAGTGTATAATTTCGTTAACTGCCATATGTTTAATTTCGGAGGAAAAACTATTTCAGGTAACAGGATAATTAAGAGTTCCTTAATTTAATAACATAAACAGTTTTCGTATCACACGTATCTCTCTCCATACAGAGTAACCTCGTCTCTAGGTAGCAATTCTTTGTAACTAGATACAATTCTTTGTACAACTTCCTTGTGAAAGAATGATTCTCGTCCCCTAAACTAATCAAACCGGTTAATCTTGTTAAATAAATTATCCCTATTAATGTTTCTTAAAAGGGAAATTTCCGTCGTATTAAATAGATTTTTTGTAGAGCAGTGTGTTACTCAACCTTTTCGCTTATAAACTAAAACTAATTAATTCATTTTTTAGCTCTTCAAGAGTTATATTTTTGTTTCTCTGAAAAGAGAATGCATATTATGTATAATCAAATAATTACTTTTCTACTTGACCGCTATGTAAGCATTTTACTCTCTGCTCCATTAAACGAGCTCAAATAATGAAATTAACAAAGTAACTGTTTATCGCTGTTGTAACAAATATTAATTAAGCTTAATCTTGTTATTACTTTCACAGACAGATTGTCAAATCAATTACTTTGTAAGAAATTTTCAGATGCAGAAAATCACTTTAAAGTGAATATGCTTTTAACGTTAATGTTTAAATTACTAGATCTGTTGCCAATTGCTTTTTGGAGTATTTAGAGAAAGGGAACTGTCTAAAGTAGCGTCTTCGTCACTTGACAGAGACTCAAAATTAATCAGGTCCATTGCCATTTTTTAAAACGTTTTTCTGAATTTCACTTGGTGTGTGTGTGAGTGTGTGCGTGTGTCATCAAATTTTCGATCGTTAATTTAACCAACTTCCCATCAAGCTAGAGCTTTGAAATTTTGGGAATCGTTCGCACTCGCCTAACAATGCAATATTTAGCCATTTGCGACAAGTTTTAACTAATATTTCAATAATTTTAATAAGTCAAAATATTCTTTCCTCTCGGCGCTTTTAGGATTGAGGAAAAAATTTCTTTCCCCCTCTGGGAACACCGGGAACTCCCCACGCAGCATGAGGTATCGTAAAACTTTTGTACTCACAAAGGGGAGATACTATATCCCCTTTACTATCTCCGAGATAGTAAGGGTTGCTGACTTTTAGTCAGTAATCATTCGCAAGAAAGAAAGTTTCCAATATTTGGCGCCATGTCTTATCACAATAATTTTTTCTGAATTCTGGTTCCCATTTTTTTTAATAGAATGACTTACAAACTTTCAAATGCATGTTTTGATTTTATGAGTATTATGAATTTTTTAATACGTTCACAAATGTCTCTTTTTAAGTAAATTTTAAAGTTAAAAATAACTAACAGTTTTAACTAATATTTCAATAATTTTCTCTAATAAACTTTGGCACCATATAAAAACGTTGTTTTTAAAAACGTTGGTTTTGATATCGAATTATTCCTTATGTTATTTCTAAGTGCGAAATTAACAAATAATTAACCAATTTCTTAAAAATTTCCTTTTTAAGTGAATATGTACTAGTATTTTGAGTAATGCTTCACTCGCATCATTGAGCATTTAATAGTTAAGAAATAAAATAAAATGTAATTGAAATAATAATTTCTGCTACAAAAAAGTTATTTACAAATATTAATAATGCTATGTACCAAAATCAGAAAAATCAGAAAAATGTTTTTATGTATTGCAAATCTTCACTAACAATATTGAACCTTTCTACAAAATATATTCGAAACTCAAGAAATATGTACGCTTTGTTTGAGAAAAGAGTTTTCATTGAGTGATCATGAGGAGCCGAATTTTGTCTAATTATTTTTTAAATTCATTGAGATTTTGGTGTTCATATCAGTACATAGAACTCAAAACTTAGATGCTGGAGAGATAAACATCGGTATTATTCGCAACGATTTTATTCAGAAGTTCAAAACTGTTAAGATAACTGCAGAATAAATAAATGTTTTACTTCATTTTAGTTGAAATCTTTCAATACTAATATATTTTACCTCCCATGAATTTCTCCCTTTGAAATGGTTGGATGAAATCTACTGTCATTTCTATCCGATCCATTGGCTATGATTCCCGTAATTTACAATGTAGGTAAAGTACTGAGGTCAAAATCTCAACTTTTATCTGTAGTAAAATCATAGTATGAATAGATAACCCCAAATGGTAGCGTAATTTTTTAAAAATGAAAGTAAATCTAAGTAAGCATTGTAAAAGTTAGAGCATGATACTTCTTTATTCTCAGTGAAAACATCTGTTACATATCCCTCCTTTAATTTTAAATTCTATTTCATTTTAGCTTCTATTATCTTAATGAGTAAACTGTTTTAAACTTAAAGTTTTCCAAAATATTATTATGGAAATACTTAAAGACTTAATTTTTATGATTAGCAACTCTTGAAAATAAACTACATGATATTGAGCCATGCAACGCCAAGAATTAGTGTCCAGAAAGTGATGAAACTCAGCAAACTGATAGAGACAGCAACAAACAGTAAGTGATCGTTATGTCGAAATGATATGTATAATACAGAGGCAGAATAGCCGTCCACTCGGTATTTTGTAGGACCACCGTGGACGGCGATCTACAAAGCAACACATCTAGATACAGAGTCAATCAGAGTACGGAGAGCATCTTGAGGTATGGCTCTGCATTCTTGGTCAACCATTTGCCACAGTTCGTCTTGTGAACGTGGTAATGTCAGGGTCTGCAAATGGCGTCCAATCACATCGCAAATGTATTCAATTGGTGAGAGATCAGGAGATAATGGTTCCCAGTGAAGCATATGCACAACTTGCAGAGCCCATGGATGATACGAGCAGTGTGATGTTGCGCGTTATCAGGATGATTAAGGGCATTGAGCAGAGTGTCACCGAACACAGCATATCATCCACTTATAGTTGGACCGTCATAGAGCTCTGAATATAAACTAGAGGTGATCTAGAACCGTACGTAATTGCGCCCCAAACCATGATGCCACTTTGTCGAGTGGTGGGGCGTTTCACAATTGCTGCCAGATTGAAACAGTCTCCACGTCGACACCGCACTCTTACACTGCGACTATCTTTGGAGAAACAGAAGCGTGACTCATCTGAGAACATAACCCTGTGCCATTCCGTCGTCCACATCGCTCGAGCCCGGCACCATTACAGTAGTTGGCATCTATGCCTTGGGTTCAATGACAGTATTCCAAACGGACGCCATGAGTACATGTCACTAGCAACCAATCGAATTGACATCATTATGGTCGATATGGGAACATACAGGTTTATTTGAACATGCTGCAAAATGGAGGTAAAAGTGGCTTCTGAGATCGCCACCGCTTGTCGGCGATTACGTCGATCCACGCGTGTTGACGTCACTCTGTGGCTGCATCATTACTTCTCAAACTTGCCGCATTTCAATGTTCTAATAATCTTCGCTACAGCACTGTGGATGCGTCCATGTGTGTATCAGTTGCGATTTGCCATATGGACCAACCTGCCCTTCTCAGTCCGATCACCATGTCACTCATAAAATCGTCTGTCTGCTGGAACTACCTCCTTTGATGACGGGCTGGCATTCTCTTCGGCATTCTCTTCGCTGGCGTCCTCTGAGGCAATAACAAATTTTCTACAATGCAGAAATAACAGCTTGAAAAGTGAACATTCTTCAGGTTCCTTCTCTTATACTTTCTTCGACATGCGCTGGAGAGCTGCATATTTCACATCATTAACAAAACTCGGTGACTGCGTCTACCTTAAAATTTGCTTAATTTACTGACCAGTCCTTCTTAGAGTTGCATTTTCAATTTCGCATAGTGTATAATGAGATTTGCTTTGTTTAAAGAAAATTGAAATTCAGAAAAAATGTAGATGTCAATCTTTTTTTCATTTTCTAATTGATAGAATAAAAATACATATAAAATAGATAAGATATTCGTAGATAATGGAAATACATGAATAGTAGAATACAGGATTAATAAAAATGCAGTTGTATTTTGATGTGATTTTGTCAAATATCAAAATAATATAAAATATCCAATAAAAATTATGAAATGCAATGGAAGTGAGAATTAGCGCATGTACATGTCATTTATGGCATAACATTTCCTAATATTGAATAAGAAACAGAAACTGTTCAATCTTGAAAAATAATGATCAATGAAATTGTAGAATATTCTAAGTTATTACTCTAACGTTACTTTTTTGTATTATACCATAAACAATTTTTTTATTTTAACTATGAAATAATGTAGATAACGTTCCTCCCCCATTTAGCAAATTCTACTGTTAAAATCATTTAAATATTTTATATTTATTTAAAACAATTTTTTCGTAACAATAATATATATACACACACAAAAAGACGTTTTAAAATAATTATTGAATACTTCTTGTTAGGAAGTAAATTTCTGACAGTAAAATCTCTTCTTTCATAAGAATATATTTTTCATCAAATAATACAAAATTTCGAAACAGAAAATTACAGTTTTGATAAAAAAAAAAATACAGTTAATAAGCTCTATGAAGTTCAAAAAATGATTGATAAAATAAAGTTCATAACATTAAAATTATACTAACAATTATAAAAATGAACTTCAATTCCATTGTTAATTTATCTTCCTTTGGTTTGGAGTTAGCTGATTAATGTTATGTTCAAGAAAAATATTAATGAGCCCTACTTTTTCAGATCGTATATGTAAGGAGATTTTAGACAGTTTTTCCCATTACAGTTGTAGTGAAATGTTTTAGTTATGGTACTTATTTTAAAATAATACATTAATAAAAATACTAGATGGTAAACCTCTGAGAAATGGTAAAGGATATTTAATAAGACGCTATACATGTAAAATAAATCAAGCTACGTAATTAGAAGTTGAAAATAATGTAATGAATGTAAATCATAGCAATCTGTTTTCAATTACTTTCACTTTAAAATAAACAATTTGTGTGACACATAATTTTTCTATAAGGCAAATTTATAGAATTTTTTTTTAGTTCAGCACGAACAATTGAGATTGAAGTATTGTTTTAAGACTGTAACATAATTATTTTACTTTGTTTTCTAATGAATATCACATGGTAAATGTGTATCTAAAAACTAATAAATCATGTAAGTATGTTACTGCTGCGTTCATTGCAACCCAAATTGTTTTCAGTTACATTGTTGTATGTTATTTATTTTCAGTTATTATAAAGAATCATTGTGACATAATTATCAGTAGAAACCGGATAAATAAAATTGTTTACTTTTCCCAGATTTACAGAATAGAGATGATTTTTGTTTTCAAATAGACTATTTAGTTGAAATATAATAATGTATTAATTTAATTGATAGATTTTTAAAAATTAAATATGCCCCCCCCCCACAAAATTTCCAAACTTATACACAGTTGATTATAAATAAAAGGTTACATCAGGCATTTACCATAAACTAGAAAAAAAATTAATATTCAATAAAAGATTATGCGCTTAATATTTAAATGTAAATCTTTAGCTGTACTGAAAATTTTTACAAATTAAAGCATTTTTTTGTTTCATTTTGGTTTGAAATAATTTGTGCAATTATCAAGGCATTCATATTATCATTTAAAAATAAAAATTAGGTGGTAAGTTAGAATTCAAATATTCCTGTGGTAAATTAGAAGAGATACCATAAAAGTTTATTTGTTTGATTAAATTATATTTATAATTAGAAATACTGAATTATAATTATAGTTTCACGAATTATCGAATTTATGAATGATATTTTCATAAATTAATTTCAAATGAAATTTGTTTTTTGTAATTTGTTTTATGAGTTGGACATAAAACAAATTAATTTCAAATGGCGGAAATAGAGTAAATAAATAGGATTTCTGGAAAAATGATGTGCAAGAGCCTCGCAGAAAATAATTCAAAATTAATAAAATAAACTTAACTAATTGAAATTTAAAAATACACTTAAAGTTTCATTACTTACCTAGTTAAATCCACAGATTAAATAATAACTCTCAGGGGAAGAAATCTAATGAATAAAAGGAAATGATAGATACCATAAAAAGTGCCATTTTCAAAAATTATATTAGACCTGCATTATAATCAAACATTCATGTAATAATGCAAAATTTTACAAGCGCGAATTCCGTGATACCTTAGATTTCATGTTGTGATATTTCTGTTAATGTTATGAGTTCCAATACATTAATATAGTATCATTTCATAATTCAATTGAAATAATTATCAACATTACAGTTCTAAATGTTTTTATTTGAAAATTTAATAAAAAAAGAAAGAAAATATACTCTAAAATTCTATATGTTATTTTACACATTTACGTCATTTATAAATATAAATGACGTATAGTACGTATTTATAAGTATAAATGACCATAGCTGTCAAACATCAATTTTCCTTGTTTCAAATAGTAGTAGTGCTTGTGTGAAAGAAGGATATGTTAGAAGAGAAAGTTATCTCAAGAGAGAAAAGCATTTTTCATCCTTTCAAAGTTTTGACTTCTGCAAACTTTCTAGAAAGTGCTATCTGTGTTCTTTTAGTTACTGAGATAGTTATCGGAACCTTTCAAAAACATTTGTGCGAAGTTTGAATGCACCATGCAAGGAATTGAGTCAAGTTAAAAAAAAAGATTTAGATTGTCTTTTAGGTTCTCTTTGGAATGGAATATAAGATAAAATTTAAAGTTCAAAAATAATTATTCAATAAATTTTTTCTATAAATGTATAAATATATTATAGCGGTAAAGTAGTTTCGCATCACTATTTACTTTTTAAATTTTGAAGAATATAATTACATTTAAGTTTGAATAATCTTAAAAATATAAATCCAATAAGCAAAGCTATCATCAATTTAAACCTTTGAAAATGCAGCATTCATTAATTAATAACATGCAAAATGACGAAGAGAGTCAAATTGATACTTTCTGCGGATATTCTGAGGAAGAAAATACTAAAAATTACTTGATTGACTACGAAGATAAAATTAGACAAAAGTTTGAAATATTTGTTCATGATTATTTAAATGCAGTGATGAAGCACAGATCTTTGAACAGGAATTGAATCCATCTATAACGATAATTCTCTTTAAAGGGATATATAATTTTGAGTCCCAAAATATCGTTATAGATATTTTGGGACTCCAATATATATATAAAACACTGAATAGGATATTGGTCCAAAATTTGTCGCCAATGCTTCTAATGCATTCGGCCATACATCATGGCATGGAATCATGGACGCTCTGAAAGGTGTCTTGTTTCTACTCATTCCAAATAGATGAAAATGTGTCATGTAGATTACAAATTTTGTGGTTTGCGGTACATTCTTCATATCATCTCATATGTTTTCTATGGGCAACAGATTTGGCTCTGCTGTTTCCCACGGTGTAGTGTGAATGGTTCGCAGACGAACTCTTGAGATGACCCCTGATTGAACATGAGCATTGAAATAAATTAGGATGGGCAGCAGAATAAGCAGAATAGCCAGCGGTCGAAAAATCTAACTAAAGAACATTTGGGCCATCAAAGTGTCTCTGATGAAGACCAATGATGATCGGGCATAGCACGAAATCGCAACCATATCATAACACCCTACTGTAGGAATGTGTGACATTTAACAACAAATGAAACATCGTAGCGATGACCACGTTGCCTCTACACACGAGTGTGTTTATTAAGATTCATCATTAAAAATGACCTACTGTCATTTCACATGATTCCGTGTTGCTCTTTTGAGCAACCATTGTGGTCTCCACCGACGTTGTTATGGTGTCAGGGATAACCACCTCTATAGTATCCGTATAAACAGTAAAAAACTTTGTAGCTCTCGTGACATACTCGCACGTACAGGATGATACAGAGAGAACATTATTGTTCGCAAAATTTCCATAATTGTGGAAGTAGGTGCTTCACGTCGGACTTGCCAGACAATTCTTCTATCGTATCTACTTGTCGAGGTGTGGCTCTCTCAGAGTCCCCTTGTCATGAGTGATACCAAAATCGTATCCAAGCTCTGCAACAGCGTGAAACAATAACATCTGCTTTGATCAAAATGATGCATAAACCAACGGGATGACCATCCTCTTTTGTGCAATTTTGAGTTAAATTGCTTAAATGTTTGTCATTTCCCTCTCAAAGGTATTCTAAACTTTAAATCTAAAAATTAAGACAGAACATACAAGTTGAAGTAAAAAAAAATGAAACTTGCGAGAACCTTTTAAAGGCTCACACATTAGTGGTACGGTAATTCATATGTTTGCTCATATCTTTGGCACAGAAACGGCTGCTACTTTAATCATTTGCATATTTAACAGAGACGAAACAATGCCTTATTTTGCATTTACGTACTAAATTTCTTTTAGAGTGCAACTATTTATTGACTTTGAGTGAATTTGTATTCTTTTTAAAATGAAAGAATTTTGAAATTAAACTGAATTATTTTTTTTAAAATTCTAATTGAATTATTTAACTTGATTACTTGAAATGATGATACAAATACCTTGTTTTAATGATTTATGAAATTAAACACATCTTTTTCTTATAAAAAAATTAAAGTATTATTTCTTATTGCGTTATTCAATTGTATAATAAACAAACAAAAAACAAACAAAGAAAACAAAACAAAATTTGATGAACAAAATTTGCTTTTCTTTCGTTGAAGAAAACTATATGCTTTTACCTTTCATAAAAAAACTTTACTCTTTTCAAAACGATGGATTTCCTGTATAATACAGGTTATTCAAAATGATTCATCCGATTTAAATATTCCCTATTTTCGCAAATAATCGACACAAAATGGTAAGTAATACATGAAGGCAACTGGAAAATATGTTTTTTTATAAGTGTTCAACATAACTTCCTTTAGTTACATTTATAATATAAATTTGATATATAAATTCCTGCCAAACATGCTGTAAAGTGTTAGTGATAATTGATAATTGACACAGAATGATCCTGTACAGAAATCCGTTGCTTAAGTTTACATAAATTTGTGAATAATTGTGGCACATACACTTTATCTTTTACAAACTACCAAATCTCACAGCTGATGTTTCACAGCTGGCAACCTTGGTTACCATATCAGGTAACTAAGGTGGCCAGCTGCGAAACATCAAGTGCTGTGGTCCATTGTGACCCACCCATTTCTGAGGTAGCTCTATGAAAGCTCCTAAAACAGGTTTCGTGAAATAGCTTCTCGAAGAACACATAAGGGTAATCTATATTTCTCATTATAAGACTTCTACGATTATTTTTGTATTCATGTAATACTTATGATTCTGTGTCATGTATTTCTGAAATATAGAAATTTGAAATTGGATGAATCATTTTTAATAATTCTGTATTTCCAATCAAATAATTCCCCCCCCCCAAAAAAAAAAAAAAAAACACAAATTAAGTAAAAAAATGTTATTGACATGTTTTATTAAACTTTCTTCATCTTTTGATTTTGAATGTATAAAATGGTTACAGAATACTCTTTCTTAATAAAATTATAAGTTCCTAAAAATGTTTTATGTTGCCAAAAAATAAGAGTATAAGTTTCTTTAAGCTCTCTCATTTGAATTCGTTCCTTTATTCGTAGCTTCTTTGAGTTTTCACATGTTGTAATTTTATTCACTTTGAAAGGAAAATAAACAGATAAATCTGTGTCTGACGAGCGGTTCCTCTTTTTATTTCCTTTAAGTCTAAAAAGAGAATATACTTAATTTAATACAAACAGTTTTGAATGGAATAAACTTTTTAAATACTTCTTATTAGAATTTTTTTAATGATATACAGTAGAAGTGTATGTTTTAGCCGGTTATGAATTAAAGTAATGCCTATTTTTATAAAGAAAAATAACATTAATAAAGCTTTATTATGCAGATTTCATATGGGTTAGATACAAAATACAGAAAAGTAATTGTAATAATAATTCCTTTTTCCTCTTACTTTTATGTCTTAAAGTAATGAATGTTCAATATAAAACAGAAAATCCTTTCTTAACAAATTTCCAATAATATAAACATACACTTCAACAAATCATTAAAATTTGCAGTTTGTTGTCATTTTACTTTAATTGAAATATTTTAATCCTTGTACATGTTATTTGTTTCATCCACATCATGTGCTAAATTTACAACCTTTTTCAACTAAGATGCATCAATCGTTGTTATACTGAATGGGATTTAAAAACTTTCTATTTTACTTAAGAATTCTTAGAAACTCACTTGAGCTTATATTCTTCTCTCTTTTTTTTATTTCTTATAAATTTTTAACTCTTCCGAAGATTCAGTTTAATACATTATTAAAAAAATATTTTATAAATAACATATTATTATGAGTGTATTTCTTTTGTTAAGTTCCCTTATTGTTACTATATATATATATATATATATATATATATAAAACTTTTCGAAATTCAATTCAAAAAACTATATTTCTGAATTTCTTCAGTTAAAAGCTTTTCGTCATTCAAGAATTGCTTCCTGAAGTGATGTTTATTATTTTATTTATCACATTTAAATATTTCCGTCTAGACTATCTAAATTTCCAAAGGCCATTTATAATTTAAGATAAATTCATTGTAAGAAACAGCGTAAATCACTCCTCTAAATTTATTATAAAATGTGCGCATTTTAACAGAATGTGTCCTCTGAGAGAAATACCTTAAAATACTTTAAAATATGCACACATGTTCAACAAATTATTAGTTCTAATAAACCTTATCTAAAACAAAGTTTTTCTAATTCAAATTATGTTATCTTATTCAGAGTTGCAATTTATTTTATTACAATTATTTTTATCATAATTTAATAAACTCATAAGAAACAACATATTCTTTAATTTGGAATACAATAATTTTTCATTTAAAATTACATAGCTAAATTTATAGATTATGTCACTGATGGAATATTTTTACACCATGAAAAAAAATATGTTCAACAATTCAACACTTGCATTCAATTCCTATTTATTTGATAAAGATTATGAAAATTTCATTTTTGTTTCAAATTATGGCATATTGTCTTCATATATCTATTGAAATAAATTAAATTCTTAAAAATTTAGTAATTTATTTTTAGAAGAAAACATTTAAGTACCTGAGAAAATCTTTCGCTTTAAAATTTATTTTCTACTGCACTAAAAATAGAAGCTGGTAATATCACTATTATTTTTTTGATTTACGAGGAAAAAGTAGTGATAATATATAAAACGATTAATTAACTATTACCAGATTTACTCTAAAAATAGTTTTTTCAAAAATGAACTAGAGCAGAATGCTTGCAGAACAGAGCAAGAAATACTTATCAGAATGATAAAATCTATCAAAAATAAATGACCTTTGGGAACCATCACTTTTTAAAGAGTTGAATATCAGCCAATTCATGCGCAGTTAAGAGCTATTGTTTAGAAGACCTTTCGCGATCGAGGAAAACATTGAGTAGTAAATATGCAGTATGTAATGCGTAGTAATTTGACAGTGATAGGTGAAAACTCATACATGAAGAAGTAATAGGTAACTGACATTGCTTTGCATCCAACTTTTCATCTGTATATTTAAAAATCGCATTAAATGAACAGTAAATATTATGTAGACTGAATTTTCTTAACTGAAATACTGCTTAAAATGAGCACTTTAATAATGTGGTGAGTTTGTTTTGCTGTATATAATATAGTTGGAATACGAAGCAATTTTTTGAATGTTTACTATAAAACATATAATATGAGCTATTACAGCAATGTTTTTTTTTTTTCGATTTAAAAGATCCTTTTAGAAGGAACTTAGATAAGACACATGAGTGAAACAGATTAACAAATCGATTTTTATCTTGTCTTGCCTAGCTTTATAGTTTGTTCAAAAATCCTCAGTTTTTTTTTTGTTCTTTTTTGCCCTAGTGATGGAAAAAAACAGCTAAAGTCAAAAAAGGGAGAAAGGTGCAGATTATTGACAGCCTTAAAACTTTATTTTTAAGGGTAACAGGACATCGATGCATTGCAGACTCTTTGAGCTTTTGAGACGTATATTTTTTAAGAAATTATAAATAAAATTTAGGTTTCTTTGTGTGAATAACAATGATATTTTAACCATTTTGTAGAACTATCAAAATGTAATTGTTTTAGTTAAAATATTGTTTCCCTCTTTGTTGAATATGGACAACATATTTCAGACATACTTATATCAGTATTTAGGTACCATTTTTTAAGAAAGGTAAAGAACTTTCAAGAATGGAATTTGGTAAAGAACTTAAGTAAAGAACATAGTGAATGAATAAATAATGAACTTAAGTAGAGTAAAGAGCGTAAATAACATTGTGAATGAAGAAAATAAAGAACTTAAGAAAAAAATAAAAATTTGTAATTATTGAAAAGCTACAAAATTCTGTAACTTTCTAAAGAAAATATACAGTGATACCATTTAAAAAGCTGATTCACAATTTTTGTGCATTGTTTTATACATAAGGTGTAAAATATTTTGCATATTTATAGAAGGATCTTTTTAAAAATAATTCATAAATGCAAATGTCTGAATAATCATGTCGATATTTAAATATGAAGAAAAAAAATTTAAATACTTTTATACGTATGTTAAATAAATAATATGTCATTATTAAGCACTCTAAAAACCTAAGTCTACTAATAATTTTAAAACTTATATTTCACAAAAACAAGAGTCTTAAATTCAGTATTTTATTTTTTCCTGTATATCCTGTTACCCTTAAGATGTTAAAACTAAAATTAGCCAAATAGGATCTTAAATGCTCATAAATTAGCCTAAATAAATTTGGTTTTTATAACATTTTAAAGTAATTTAACAAATGTCCTATGCAAGATTTTCATGAAATATGTTCATCAGTTACTGAATCTAAAAATGTGTCGTATGATGCATAGAACAATACAGTGGCTATTGATGCTCGAATGGAAATTGATACTCATTAGAAACTCTAATGAAATTTATAAAAAAATTTGAATTGTGAACCAATTATGTTAATTGAAGTATTTAATGAATTATATATATAAGAGATCAGAATCTGACAATAATTGTTAGTATTTCTTAAAGAAATTTATCATAACATGAGAAAGAGTAATAACACTTTTGGCATATACAAGTATTCTATGTTGTAAAGCCATGTGGCAAATCTAGTCACAGTAAAATTCAATAGGTTAGAGAAACTAAGCTATAACCAAAATAAAAATTACTGTTTCTGATTATTTTAATATACGTAAGATTTAATTATATAAATTGAGAAAAAGAAGGAATGAAGCAAATCAATGATATTAATATAAAATTTCGTCATTCGAAGTATGCTTTTAGAAGATTTTAGCATTGTTAAAGGCATTTGCTAATGTTTTTTAAGTGCATTATTGAGCTAGTTTCTACCCACAGCTGCATTTCAGTAATAAATTAGATTGAAATGAGTGAAAAAGTACTTTTCAAAAGTACAAATTCTAAATTTCATTGTAGTTCTTTTAAATTGTATAACTATCGTTTGCTATATAGAGAGAGTTTCTTCTTATTAAATTAAAAACCAAATATTTTTTTTATCCTTAATCATAATGAATAATAATACATATCTTAGTATAATGATACATATCTCATACGGATTTTATTGACGAAATTATGGATAAATGAAATATTTTAATTTATTGACGAATGATGTAGAATTAAAAAAATAGAAATGGGCATAGAGTTGTACTTTATGTTTCAACAAGATAATTATACAAACATGTAGACTGCAGACTATTTTGAAATGTAAAGGGGTGCTGCAAAAGATTTTGTAATCCTCCTGCAGTAGCTTAGAATATGATTTGACGCTAGAACGGGCTAGCTGAATCGGCAGAGTCGTATAATAAAGGATTTTAGTGAATCTGAAGAGTGAAATTTAATTTTTTACTGAATTTTCTAGATTATGGTTGTTGTGTTACTATAAAATGGAATTATATCCACCATCACAAACTTGTGGTCTCAATTTGAAAATTCGTTCCGAAAACATAATATAAAGAGCATAAAAAGAGTATTACTAGAAAAATGGGCAAAAATAACTAGAAAAAAAAACCCACAGACTTTTTTCAAATCAATGCACCTTCTTTGGAAGGTGTTCTGAGTGCGAAAGGACACACAAAAAATATTAGTTTAAGTTTTTCAGCATCTTTACTTGCTAGATTTATACTCAATTTTATGACTTATAAATATTTCAATGTAAATACGTATTGTGATATTAAAAGTACGAAGGGGTGTTGTATTGTTTTAATGATTATATTTGGTAGAAGCCGAGATATCAAGATAAAATTTATTCTGCAAATTAAATGAACATTATTTGCCTAATGTTGGTTTCAAAAAGCGGTAGATTGATATATTCCTCAGTATGAAAAAGGTAGAGGTTCGAAGTGCGATTAAGTTCCCTTATTTGAAAGGTTATGGTGATGGGCAAGTCCACGATGAAATGATGGCTGTCTATGAAAATAATAATCCGTCATTTAACACTACTGTAAAGTGAAAAGGAATTGTCAGACTGTTTACATGTTTCTCATAGACTACCAAAGAAGAGGACGATGCTGCCACAATAAAGAAAGTGGAGCAACCAATCAAAATATCTTGAATAAGACTAATCTTATTTATGCCAGTGTGTGGTTAATCTTTCCCGAAAAACTGCACATATCAAAGATGTCAGCACACTGAGTTCCATTTTTCCTGACTATTTTTCACAAATGAATACGGAGCAACCTATCATGGGAAAGTTGAATCGTTAGGATCTAGATGAAGAGGGTGTTTTTTCGTCGCCTTGTAACTAAAGAAGAATTTTGGGTTTCTCAATATAGTCCAGAGACCAAAGAGATGAACAAGGAGTGAAGTCCCCTCCAAGAGAGTTGAAGTGCAGAAGTTTTCAGAGAAAGTGACGTAGTTGTTAGTTTTTTTTTTTTTCCTTTCGTCTTATATTTTTTTAATTCCTTTCTCCTTTTTCCCTCCCCTTAAAAGAGTCGTCTTAACAGACTACTGGAAATTTTTAGACCATCTTTGGTGCCTATAATGGCGTGCTACTCTGATCAAGAAACAGCATGGTATGTTCACCAAAGGCTTTCGTCTTCTTGGTGATAATGCACTTTCTCACTTATTTGTAGGTTGAGGAATAAAAGTCACTGGACTTTAAAAATTGGCTATATAATTTCTATTCACCCGATCTAATCTCAAGCGACTTTCTTTTTCTCAAAACTCAAAAACCCTTTGCGAGGTTGGAGATTTGACAGTAGAAAGGACTTTGTTCAAGAGGCTAAGTAATAATTTTCGACGCAATCCACCGAGTTCTACAGTTTAGAGATGATGAGAAATGTATAGGACCATGGAAGAGACTGTGAAGAGAAGTCTTAAAACTAACAAAATCATGTTTCTATCTCGATTATTTTTTAGTAATGATTAAAGCTTAACAATACCCTCTAGTATTAACTAATCTTCACTTCATTTTGTAGACCACTGTAATTCGTTATATAACTATTTATTATCGATTTCCATAAATGTTATGCTTAAATGGTATTTTAAGAATATTATTTTGTCCTTTAATAAATAAAGTGCGTGGGTTATACTTAGTTTTTGGAATCCCTGTGTAACTAAAAATTATTATTTTCTTAATTTTCCACTGTATTTTCCTTTTCTGTTTGAAAAGTCGAATGATCTCAGTACATTTGGATGTCTTTGGATACAAGTATAATGAACTGTGATTTAAAACTAAGTTATTAAACTTTCAAGTCGAGTGAATTCGCAACATATTTGTGGGTTCCTCTGAGTGCAATAACTTGATTAGTTATTCAAAATTGTATTAGAAAATGTCACAATTTTAAATAGATACGAAATTTATATTATTATTATTTTCATTTAGGTTTGATTAACTGAGTTACAGTAATTATCTTGTATTATCTTTAATAAAGCCTTTTAAGAGTCGAGACTATGTAACTTTCATCTGATGAAGAGCAAAAATTAGATCTAATGGAATTAATTTGTATTGTAAGACTTCTGTTATGTTATTAAGTTAGATAAACTCAAAATTATATCTTCCTGAATGTTACAAGATTCCTTTCAAAGGGAGTAAATTAATCAGTTAACTTTAAGAATAAATTAATTGAAAATATTATGAACGGAAAAGAAGTATTAATGAAATGGGAAGAGAAAAAAAAGAAAAACACTGATAACATTTAAATTAATCATAAAAATGCAATTAAAAATCTTTTTAAGAACTTCAAGATAATGTAATACTTTTATGGAATATTAAACCTTAGAAAAGCTTTTAATTTGGGTCATACAAATGCATGTATTTTCGATATGAAATTAAAGAAAATAATTCAAGCAAAAATATGCATATTCTTCGGACGGAAATGAAATCGTACTTGTCCTTTTATGATAAGAAATGCTTTTGGCATAAGTCTTCTTCTATTAATAGTCTAATTCTGAAGGAGGCGCTTCATCTTTAAGCCTTATCGTGAAAGGCTGGAAAAGGAATAATGGAATTACACAAGAATAGAGAGTTCTTTAAGTGATTACTAAGGGGAAAAAAAGGAAGAATCTGACAAACAGCGCGAAAAGTGAAATAGCATGTGACATTTAATAGCTAGAAAAATTAGTTAGTTTTGAGACAAAAATAAAAAAATCATTACTAGCTGTACAATTATAATTCTTTAAGGTATTGATATTTTCTTGTCAATTATAATATGAGTATACTAGAAATGTTTATATTAAAGTACAAAACTTTTCAAAAGTACTTTAAAGAACACGTGAATTACTAAATAGTGCTTTATATATATATAACCTATGAACTTTCTTTCGATGTTTACAATCGTAAGATAGATATTTAGGAAAATAGGAGACATTTTGGACTCATTTACACTTTATGGGAAAATAAATATTAATATTCCACATATATTTTTTTATTAAATGTTAAGTATGAAATAATAAATTAAGTTTTATATAAAGGCTTAAAATACCGAATAAAAAATAATACACCTATTATATAAAAATTATTACTCCTAAAGTTTGCAAAGTTATTCTTCAAAAATATTTGTCAATAATATCAATATATATATTCAGAAGTCATATTTAATTTTTTTAATTTTAAAGAAGTTAATCTGTAGAAAATGATAACAACAAAAAGTTACAATTTACATTTATTACAATTTGAATTAAATCATTCCACATAGAGGCAAAAATAAGCTCAGAAATCATAAAATTGTGTGACATATTCAAAAAAATATTTATTACATAGAGAAGGATGGTTTATATATATGATGAAAATTTTATAAATATGACCTATTAACATATCTATCGTACTTATAACTTCAAAAAACACAGAAATGCTTGCTTCAAACATTTAATGCTTATTAAGACTACAATAAGGACAACATATATAAGAGAGTTACATACAAATAAAGGAGCAACAAGTGCATAAGAACTTCATCAAAAACGTAACTATACACAATTACGATATTGACGCCAAAAATCAATATTATTATTTCACAAAGATGGATGGAGAGATGTTCTTTAAGCCATTTTCTCTCATAATCATGAAACAAAAATAACTGCTGAAAAATTACAAAAACACAGAAAGTGCGAATATGAACTATATTTACATCAATTAAATGTAAAGAATAATTTTATTTATAAATCACGAGCACAGAAGTTGCTACAACAAAGCAAGAAAATAGATTCCTATAGTTTTAAATGGATATTTAAGCAGAATTTTATATTATACCGAATTCCATCAAAAATGAGAAAAAAATGTATTACATACGAACATTGACGGCACATATTTAATTTAAAAAAAATTCAATTATTGAAAAGGTACAAACATTATTGTTAACACACAAATTCATAATTTCATTCCTGGATTATATAGAAAACCATTTCAGAATTCAAGTTTTGGATATAATTAAAACGATCAAATCTCTTATACTAAATGATAGCATTTTAGTGTAAAAGAATTTATTTCATACTATTCATTTATTCAGAAATGAAACCTTATTTTGTGCCATTTGTACATCATAACAATGACAACGCTGTAAATACTTAAACAGAAAAAAAAAGACTTTTTTTTGTAATAAAATGCAATTTACTTGCGTTTTAAAAGTATTATATCTTTATGATTTAAATGTAAATATTGCACGGGAGGGAAAATTTCTTCGGAATCAATTAATTAAACATTACGCTTTTTTGTTTGTTTGAACTATCTTTGGAGTTTAAATACGAAGGGGATATCTTACTTAGGTATTCGTTATTAATTTAATTTTAGTCGCTCAAATGTCCATCAATTAATTTTTTTTCCAAATTATTCCATAAAGGATGAAGATATATTAAGAAACCTAAATATCTACATGAATTACACACACACACACAAGTATATATAGATATATACATTTTTTACTCATCTTCGAAAAAGGCACCCAGAAGGAATCAGGGTGCGTAAATTCAATTGAAAAAATGTTTTCTCTTTCTTAGATATGCAAATGGCTAAAGCTTCTGACGCGTCACAATAAGAACTTTTCAAAAGATTATCACCTAGTGTGCAATTTTAATTTCAACTACTATATAATTGGGTTTAATTTATCGCTTTGAAGATTGGAATGCCTTTGAGAAGAAGAAAACCACCATTTGATCAAATGAGCGCCTTTGAAAAGGCGGGCATCGTAGGACTCTCTGAAGGCCAAAGATCATTCTGTCAGATTACAAATTATATCGGTCTCGTAGATGTTACAGTTTCACACTGTTGGCGAAATGGGTACAAAGAAGCTATCTCTCATGAAAGTTAGGCTCAGAGAAGTAGGTGAGTAGGTGATCTTCTGTACTATACAAACTACAAGTATTGAATATCGATGAATTATATGGAAAATGCGAAAAACACCAACTACTACAATTCCATACATTATAAGATCAGTGAGACATTCTCTGCGAGCTGTGCAATTACATCTCTCTGTCTGAACGTACACTTCTAACATTCAGACAACAAAATATAATGTTATGGATTTCTTAAGATACTTAATCACCATTGACCTTTATTAAAACTGCTTTGATGGCCGAAATGTATATTAGTGAGGTTCTTTCGACCAGTGGCCATTCTTTTTTTTTTCACACCCATCCTATTACACTAATTTAAGAAGGCAACACAAGTGTTCATATTGCTGCCATCCCTAGAGCTTGCCTCGAAACCATAGGCATTGTGCCTCAGTGAACAACATCACTAGACCTGTCGTCCATAGAAAAGATATGGGATGCTATTGGCCATTCGGTTAAGAATTGATCGCTAATGCAAAATATTTAAGATATACATGCCAAGGTTCAATCTGTATGGGATAAATGTTGTCCAGACACTGTTATGAGCATCAGCAACCTCATGTCGCGACGTGTAGCAGAATGCATTAGAAATAACCGTGGCACAATATTCTATTGAGAATTGGAAATGGTTTTGCATTTCAACCAAAACGCTTTTTCATACCTATGCTCAATTTCTTATCATTTGGTTTTGTTTTTTGTGAGTACTAACACACTTCTAAATGTCATATCATTTCAATCTGACTATTTCTTTTATGTACAATTTTTTTTGACGAAGAGGTTACATATATTATCCAAAGGTATTCTTAAGAATTCGCCAGGAAAAGTAGTAATGAATGCATATTAAGGATGAATGAACAACATATGATGAAGCAATATTTACATTTTTATGTTCAACAAGCTTCATACTTCTACATGAAAAAAATTTGACATTAAATTATTTTCTCCTTTGTGAATCTTCTTTACTTTTCATCACGTATTAAATATTAAATGCAGTCGTCTGAGGAGATCCATATGGAGATCTTCTGATTCTAGTGCTTGCCCTTGTGCATTCGGTGGGAACATTAGTGGTCATGGGTGTCAGCTCCGTCACTTGCGACTCTCCTCTCAAACATCGACTGAAAGGGCCGAACGTATCCTTGAACGCTTGCTGGAATTTGAGTGACATTAGCTGGTACAAAATGGGATTGACTGTGGGACTCAGATAATATGAAACTCCTGATATGTGCCTGACCACTGTGTAAGCCATGTCGAACAGAGGGGTAGGTGTAGCTGGAACGTAGTCGGCCATCAGACGTTGAGCATGGAAAGGTGACCAACAGAGGAAAAAGGAAAAAACGACAGCAACTGAAAATAGTTCAAAAGTAAATGTATTAATACTAATAAAATAGGATAAATTTATCAATAAACAAATATAAAATATTGTTTCTGGTAAAGAAGTGGAGGTATTACTCTTTTTTGGGTTATTACAGTTGATATTTGTGATGCTGAAAAATATTTAAGCGATGTTTTAATAAAATATTACATCACATTCTTTTACAAATTGAATTTAAAAAGCTAGAATAATTGACAATAAAATATTTTACAAATTGAAAAAAAAAATCAATGGTCATATTACTTTTTATTCAGCATTTAAAATTAATAGAAAAGATTAGTTCTAATGACACATTTAATGCACGAAAAATAAGCAATTAACGAAAACATCATAATCTTAGGAGGTGTAGGATGAAAATTCTATATTTATGCTTATGAAAACCTTACATATGAACTCACTGAATACGCTTGATATGAGTATATCATTAAAACAATATTTTTAAAACAATAGACTTATAGGGTGTCTTCCTTTACTTATGCCACGACTTTTCGTCTGTACATTCAAATCTGATAGTAGTAAAGGTAAAATATATAAAATATTTCAAATATTATAAAAATACGCTTGAAAAACAAATGTTATTTTTTCAGTAACCATAGAGTTTCCTCTTTCTTGTTAGATTATTGGAAAATAGGTATGTCATCCACAGCTTCTAAGTTAACACTATAAGTTAATTTTCAATGAACTTTTTTTTTTCCAACTTTGTTAATTTAAGCACTTAATTTATAAATGAGTGAACTTTCAGTTACTTAGAATTTGACAAATATAAAATTGTATTTTGAATTATTTTATACGAAACTAAAATTAATTTAAGTCAAAAGTAACTATTTTGCTCTTTTAGTGATCCATCTGAATTCCTAATATAAAATAAAATGAAGTGAAGAAATGTTAAACACATTTCAAAATGTTGCTATAATTGAGCAAGAGCTTAAAAATTTTTATTATTAAAATAAAAATAAAGAAATAACATCGGAAATTGTATAATCACAATATAGTGATGGTATTTAATAATATTAATAAAACTGCGAATTTCCATCCTTTAAAGTAAGTAGCTAATCCAGATACAATCATATTTCCATCGATCTAATTTTTTAAACACTGAATTCTAATTGATTAATTTTTAAAAACATATTAAGTTTTTATTTTCACTATGGCCGATATACCTTAGAATTCTGTTCTTTCAAGCGGTCACTGGGTGTTGAAGAATAGTTTCTCTGTAAATCATGCATGTCATAAGAGGTGACTAGAATGTGTACCCAGTATGAGGTGGTACAGCCGGGCACCCTGTCCCTGAGGATTATATCATGGGGTTTGAAAGTCTTGTCTTCTTCAGCTAGGTAAGAACATCATGACCCGGAGGTACACCAATGATATTATTTTTTCCCATGGAGTAGTTTACTGTCTTTGGTAAACAAGGGTAACGAGCCCTAGCAATCCTTCTCTGTTTTTGA
Organism: Nephila pilipes; assembly: GCA_019974015.1. Classification (NCBI taxonomy): domain Eukaryota; kingdom Metazoa; phylum Arthropoda; class Arachnida; order Araneae; family Nephilidae; genus Nephila; species Nephila pilipes. The sequence continues at coordinate 37,881 of BMAW01113044.1, forward strand.
CCCTTCTCCTCAATAACTTTTTCTTTTTTCAATTTTTTCACTAGCCTAGATCACAGCTTTACACTTAACTAGTTTTACACCACTCACTTACTTTTTTGGAGCAACATGACCACAACTGACCTTTGCGCCAGTAAAAATACTATTGCTCACTCTGTTAGAATTCTATTAGGATTTACGTGATTCAAGCATAGAATTCTTATTGGGTTTTTTTCGGCAGTCGCCATTCTTCCGGTAGCCCGCTTGAATGCAGTTCGTTACATATTTCAATCATGACATATTTGTTATTTCCTCATTATGTCCAGTTTTTTAGTTTGTTAAAACATAAATTAAGTAAAAAAAATTAAATAAGTATAATTTTAATATATGGTGTTAATACATTACACATCTTTATAATGAAAAATGCTCCATTTGTCAAATTAAGTTATTTGTATCACCTCTGCGGATATAGCTGAGACTGTATATCAATTACTGAGATAAATGCTACAATTTTCCACCTCATCGAACGCTAATAGTTTGGAAAGTTACAGATTCTTTTTTTGTGAGCTCTAATTCTCGGAAGATGCTTTCAAGAGAAAAATATGTGGGGAACAGTTAAATAAAATTTCATTAAAACAAATCGAGATTTAGAACTATTATTGTCTGAAAGAAGAAATTTCCTATTAGAGAAGCTACTATTAGTGCCTTCTTTAATGTTCTTCTTAAAAATATTTCTACAAAATTTTAATTTTGCTTAGAAAATTTAATTCGTATGTAATAACTTAAACACCGACGAAACATTTTCTTCTATATTAAAGATGTATTTGTATTCATGTCATAAAGTGAAATAAATAAAAGCTAGTAACATATCAAGAAGCAAAAAAAGAGTTGAATTATAATTAAGAAAGTATAATCTTCAATAAAGTTAAACGAGAAAAAAAAAAAAACATAGTTAAACATATAAACCTCATTGTCTCCGTATTATAAATTATACGATAAAATATTTCTTTACTAACAAACTAAACGATTTCCATATTTTAAATAATTGGTTAACTGATATCCATTCATATCCATTAATACATTTCATTAAAAATTTTAAAAAAATAATTAGTTAAAATTTAACTTAAATAAATATTAGTTATGTTATGAGTAAATTGTACAAAATCCCCTATATATATAATCATAACTATTAAAATAAATAAGTTTCTTAAAATGATAACAAATACATACTGCATGACATTCTTTTGGAATAATAGTCTCTATTCCCTTAAAATAGCAAAGACATCATACGTCTTTATAAATAATGTTGTCATTTGTTAGTCCAAGTGATTTACTGAACTTGTTTGCATTAATTAAGCTAAGTATAAATTACCTAGAGGAATGGTAAACATAATTTTCCATCTCATTGGATTCCAAAAGTTTGGAAAATTGTTTGATAGGATGTCTAGTCTTTTGAAGGTAATATCAGCTGAGAAATAGTTCTCAGACAATTAAATAATTTATCATTTCACCCCCGCGTTCTTTCCCCTTCGCGCTGAAAAGCAACTACCTTATCAAAAATCGAATTTCTTTGCAAAGGCTTTCATGTAAAGTTTTTAAGTTACTGCATTAGTGTAAAAGACAATTCATTAATAATTTTGTCTCCCTATGATTATGATTTTGAGTCTACAGCCTTATAATTCACGAAAATTTAAAACATTATTAATTTCTGTTATTTAAATAACATCTTGTTTTTAAGTAAGCTCATTCGGAGAAAGTCAAGATGCAAAATATTTTGCACAAACAGAAGAGACTAAAATTCAAATATCTTCCAGTCAACATATATTTATTCGAATCTTAATAAGTATATACGAGTAAATATAGGCTTATTAATTTGATCTATAAATTATTTAGGTATAGTAACGGGAGGAAAGGCAAGATGGAGTTTGCTGTCCTCTGTGCAAAAGAAATTCAAATAATACTTAAGCTATATTTTAACGAAGGATAATTTTTGGAGTTCTCATATTACTTTTAAGAACTCCTTTTATTTTTAATGTACAAATTTGTGGTGGAAGAAATTATTAATATAAGCTAATAAATTTTGTTTTGAAAAAATCATAAAAAATGCG
>BMAW01113054.1:0-10002 GCA_019974015.1 Nephila pilipes
ATATATATGTGTGTGTGTGTGTGTGTGTGTGTGTGTGTGTGTGTGTGTGTGAAACAAATCCTCCACACAACACTAGGTCCACTAAGAAGACTAGTTAGTGGTCTAGCCGTGAAGAATTTATTTATTTATTTTTACTTTTACGTAGTTTACAATTTTTGCACATTCTCTGGATCATTCTACTCCTTCACCAAACAACTTATTACTAACCAATAATATGCACCCTTTTACACTTTATTACTAACCAAGCAACAGTTTGAATCGTTTTTATATATTTATATAGTGGTGATGAGGGTTTTTTTTTTTTTTTTTTTTTTTCATTTCGAGTATTTGATATCTATCTTGAAGCATCTTGTTTTTTTTGAAGATTATTCTATCTTTCTAATCACATATTTAAATCTTCATTTCTTTGAATTTTTGTATGTCATTTTTATATTTTGATTTGTTGATAATTTTTAGAGTTATAAATTTTATTTTTGCAATTTTTATCATTGAACTTTTTATACTTTGGATTTCCCAATTCAGCCTATCAAGTCGCAAAGGAGGAAGGTTGATACCATGAAACTAATTTAAACTCACTTTTTCGATCCTCAGACTGAAATTGCTTTTTGACTAGTTGGGTTTCATATTTTTATTTAATTTGTAATTTATTTTTATATTTCTTTTCTGACTTTTTGTCTTTTTAAATATTTTATAAATTATTCTTTCAGAAATGTTCAATATATATATATATATATATATATATATATGTGTGTGTGTGTGTGTGTGTGTGTGTATGAGTGTGTGTGTGATTTAAATCTGCGGTTGTGTATGAACTGTGAATTTATGATATAGGAAATTTATGTGTCTGTGCTTGTTGTTTCCAGTTAAAAGGAAGTTATTATTCCTTTGATAGAGTCTTGTAAAAACTTAGACTTACTCTGAAGAAATCTGCTGATTAATTGCGGAGATCTCTACTGTGATGGAAAACTGATCAATCCCGTAACGATATAACACAAGATAATATTAGACACCTGTATCATATTATCGGAAAAACGTGTATACCTCTTTTTTAAAGAGAAAACCTTGTGAACCATTCTCCGCTAAGCGTGCTGCATTAAGAAGTACTTTTGACTTAAAAGTATCTGACATTCACAAAAAATGTAAGCAAATGCAAGAAAATGAGTATTACATTTATGTGCAATATAATTGTCGGATTCCTTTAATTTGTCTTTGAAAAAAATATGAAATATTTGTTTTATCTACTTACATTTAAAAGAAAAATTACTGCACACATTAAACGTGAACGTATAAGGAAGCACGAATGGTAATTGTGCCAAATGAGTCATTGGATGACATTGGTGCCAGGAAATATATATTTTGAACTTTAATGGGCATGCCAACTATTATTATCATAAATATAGAAAGTCACATATGTGTGTATGATAGCGGGGAAATTGTCTGCAAGACCGAATATTCGATAACAAACACCACAAAACTAATATACATGTCGCATGTTACTGTAGCGCCAAAGTTCTAACAACACGTTTGTAGCATGCAAACTGGAAATAATCGTGCAAAACAGGTCCGTAACCCAGCGATTGATACACAAGGAGATGCAGCTCTCATTAGTATCGTAACGACAGAAAAACACAGCTTTGTATCACATTATGTATGAGCATTTGTACAGCGTTTGTACAAGAATTATTTCTCAGCGATTTGTGTAACCTGGCTTTAATAGCCGATAGCTCTCTCGGGTTACAATGATAACGTCAAGACAGATTTTTTTGAAGTTATGATTTATCAAAACGCATCACCATGTAATGGTTGAAGACAGGAATTGATGACTAAGTCAGAGATTGATATACAGAGAGGTTCTGCACTCAGTTATATCGCAATAACAGTAAAAAGCACAACACTGCATCAGAATACGCAAGTGTTTTTATGCAGCTTCTGCACAACGACTGCCCATCAAAAACTTGTACAGTTTGGCTATTAAAGTCGGCAGCTCATTCGGGCTCCAATTCTAAAAGCAAGTCATATAAGGCTGGAACTATATTTATCAAATGATGGTAGTCAACAAGAAATGTTTTATCTCGCTAGATGAATCGGGATCTCAGTTGCAGTAAATGAATGACAGAGTTCATTTGTGATACAGACAGGAAGAAGCACTGCATCTCTTGAATGAACAGGTTTTTGACAGCGGTGTAAATATATGGGGCATATTTGTGTTGTTATGGATGATTAACTATTTTATACCTCTTGATCGCTTACTGTATAAGAATAGCTCATCGAGTGTAGGAGTTAAGTTGAAAAATTAATTTACCTCTTAGAGTCCTTAGATATGAATCTTCTATGGCAATCAAGGATTTATAATGATTTTTTAATTCTTCATAAACACGAATGCTCATCACATCAGTTAATACATCCTCAATGTCATTATCGTTATTATCTACACACAAGGATAAGCGACAAAGTATTGAAGATTGTATAATAATTCTGGGAAATCCCAGGTTAGCTACCCTTCTTTAACTGTGCCATCCCTAATAAATAAAGTTCAGCCAATAATCAGGTAGATTAGCCTTATTTCAATTTTATTACTATCCTGATAAAATAATCAAAATTTAAAATATTTATCACGGAATCTGTTGGAGCAAATCCTCGTGAGTCCTCAACTAAAGAGTATTTAGTATCACTTATCTGAAAGATTTTTAAGGTGGGTTTTAGTTAAGATCGAGTACACATAAATATCATCCTGTCTACTATTTCCTCCAACCTTATACTGGTCTCCCTTCTTTCTTCCTTAACATTAGAAACTCCAATCGACTATTTCTGTTGCAGATTTTTCCTTCTACAAGTATATTCAATAACTTCAATTTATAGTAACATTGATTTGCTTTACCTATAAAATCAACCATTTTCATAGAAATGTTCATAAGGACAGTTGAAGGGATGAAGACTTCCTAAAACTGCTTCAGTTGGTCTTTGAATGCTTAAAATATTATATGTTGATTATGATAAATATCATGTCCTTGAAATATGAAACAGTTGTGCTATTTAATTTTAATGCTTTGAGGTTCAAAATAATAATAAGAAATTAACAAAATTTACATTTAATAACAAATTCAAAAAACTTTAATTAACTTTCTAAATTATTTCCTGGTAAGCTATAATTATGGACTTTTTCCTGAATGACAAATTAAGACGTGTAGAATGCTACTATGATTTTGACCCATTTTCGTTAGATACATTTTCCTTTTATAATTGTATTATTTAGTAGAAATTTTATACACATTTTCATAAAATTTTATAGACATGTAAAGAACTTACAAAGTAGAGAAATATCATTATACATTATGTATATAAAATTGGAGCTTTGCATTTTGAAATGTGATTCTTACACATAAAGAGAATATATACTTATGTTTATGCTTTACTTCTTAAAAAAGCATTTCAGCAGCATTGCATTAATGTGTCTACTTTATTCTTAACAACACACACTCTTAACTGAAATGTTTCACATCAATTAACTTCGTTCAATGTTTTCAATACCCACTAACATTTATATATATTTCATATACAGGACGAATTTTTGAATATAAATATCAAGAACAAATAGTAGTAAAAGAGAAAAAAATTTCATCTTTGTCACTTTTGACAAAATCGTGTTCAGATTTTGGAGGGAAAAAAGAAGAAGCGATCTTCAAAAAATATTTTTTCTAAGAAAGGACCTTAAGCAAATTATAGGGATACATTCCCTATATTTGCTAGCATCTAGAAACTACTTTAAAGTAATTGAAATGCCTCCGACAAGGTAAAATGAATTTTTTATGCCCCCCCCCCAGCTTAAGTTATCTCCGCTCTTTTTAAATTAAAAGTAATAGAGAAATCGTATTTCAGCATTGATATACCTGTTTACTTTTGTATCTGTTTATGTCAAGAAAATCACATTTATTTACATAAACAATTATGTATGAGAAATTATTAATTAATATCTGAATTTACATTTGTAAGTCATGTTATTACTCTTAGGTAAATATTGCACAGAATCTACTACATCTATAACTTTAAAAATTTTCAGAAAACGTATAAACATAACATTCTATACATTGAACAAAACAATAATTTCAGAACTTGAATTTAATAGAATTAAAATATTTTTTTAAATATTTATAGAAACACTGTGGGATACATAAATTCTGTTATTGTTTATTAAAAAATATATTCACTGTATATAAAATAGCATCCTTTCATGATATGCAAAATATCAGTACTGCAGATGGAATAAATGTTCAGGAAAGTGTACCAGAATTCTAAAAAAATTATTTTAAGGAAATAACGAGGAAAGATTTTTCCATGGCAAGGCATGTTTGCTTACAATTTTAATATAAAATTTTCGATTGATCTGTTAACCAAATTCTCAAAAATAATATATCTGTAGAATCAGTGAAATACTATCTTAACTTTTAAGAGCAAAATAAAAAAAAAAATTAAAATTTTAAGTATTTTAATATCTTAGTTGTTTTAGTATACTGATCTCTAAGAGTTAAGATGCAACCAATTTGTTGAGGTTCCTCATTAAAAGAATGAAATTAACAATAAAAGTACATTTTATATAAAATATCGTTAGTACCTTTAATGTAATATTTTGAAACAATTATATCTGCACTATTTTTTTTTTTTTTTTTTTTTTTTTTTAAAAAAAAGGGGACATTTATGTAGCAGTAAATAGAAACTGTATTTTCATTTGTAACTATAACTGCTATTTATTTCAATGAAGCAAATTTTATTACATCTGTTACGTAGGAATTTTATAGAAAATGAATATGTCTTGGAGAATTTATATAATTTAATAACGTTTTTTTTCCTTTCTGTTTTACATTTAATTTAAAATTATTTACATTTAATTTAAATTCTAACATGAGATAGTAAGTGTTTGAGTACATATAATCATCTAATTTTAATTAGACACTATTTTTATTTGATTAAAACCATGAACATATAAATCGATTCTCAATGATTAAAAAAAAGGGGAGAACACGATTGAAGATATCGAAAATGAAAGAATTTTGTTTAAATAGCCATGACTTCTATGCTTGAAAAAGAAAGTAAATTAAAGTGTTTGGGTTCACTAAGATCGTTCTCATATATTTTCATTTTTTTTATTTTTATGTGACTTAATTATTCAGCACTTACTGAGCAAGAGAAAATGAACTTCTTTCTTTATACCAAAGTATCAAAAATGTCTCTGTAGTTGTCATTCTCCTGTCATGCACTAATAGTTCTTTGGATATGAGAAATAAGGCTTAGATAAAATTGCTGGTTCAGACTTACTTAAAGAACACTTGTTATAGTATTTCTCAATGATAAAAGCATTGCAACATATATCCTTTTACTTTTATCTTAAGATATATATTGGAAAATTTATTAAATGAAGCTTACGTTATTCCTTTCTAAAATAATTTATTCGTCTTTCTTATAACCACCTGAACAGTAATTTCAATACCATTAATTTATAAATATGTTTGAAATAATCTAATAAAAGCAATACGTTTCACGTGGGCGAGATAAACACGTCAACAGCGACCAAGTTGCAAATGTCTGAGTTTTTTTAAGTGGCGTTGTCTATAAACTTATATTTTTTACATCAAAGTAACGTAATAAACCGATTTCAGAAAAATTAACAGGATAAGAGTCACCCAAATGAATGTAGGATTGCTCTGTTGGTTTGTCGAAGAATTTAATAGAGGCTTTACAGTACAGAATAAAGAACAACAGAGTACAGGATGAAGAATAATACATAAGAAACATAATGATTTTACAATGCTGCTGTGCACATTCGTACAGAATATCCGGTAGTCCCCGAGACGATGAATACCCTAGAAAAAAAAACATCCATGATTGTCTAAGAAAATATTTATCAAGAAAACATCCAAAATATATTGACGTTTGGGACATCCGAAATAATTGTCATCGTTTCGGGACTTTGTTGAGTGTTTCAAAGACATAGTAGTAGCAAGAGAAAAGTCAGGGTTATACTAGGAATATTCAAGGACTTTCCGCAGAAATTGCTGCAGCATATCTTCACACGCAGTAGCCACATAAAGGAGGGCGTTGTCGTGCAACAGGATAATCTCTTTAAATAACATGTAATGTTGAGGATTTTTGATTGCTGTTTTCAGTTTCTGTAAGGTTATGTTTAAAGTTACCAATTACATTAACTTTACATGCAGAATTGTGAGAACGGTTCCTTAGTAGATAAGTCGTACCATAACTATCTCGCGTATATTGGTTCACCGATTATGCTTCACCAGATTGTCCCCTGCAATCATTGTTTCCTGGGGGATGACCACATGCGCTTGACCTGGTTGATACGTACTGACCATACTATCTCGTTCTTTATGAAATTCACTCTACCATCGGAGCACTGAAGTGCGCGAGAAACACTTCTTCCCATACATAGTTTGCTGGTAACAATAAATCTCACATGGACTCACATTTCCCTCTGTAAAATTCTCCGGCTGAAAACTGATTTTATTTGGGGTATCTTAATCCGATCGGTAGTTATTACCATGTTTCCACGTGGCGCGTTCAGACGATACCATATGCTTTCCCTACCACTTAGAGTGCTTTCTTGGCGCAGGCGTGGCATTATGCCGCTTCAAGCAACGGTCAAACTTGATAGTACAGCTTTTATTTGGGCAATGCTTCTAGTATATTTTAGTAACTTTTAATATGAAGCAAGAGAGGCTTTTAGATTAAAAGCATTTTTAATGCATGTACTATGTATGAATTTCATCGCGAACATATGGTATGGTGCTAAGCTCTTTTGAATGAAATAAAAGAATTTGTAGTAAATATCAAGACAGAATCTTTTTGTCATACAAACCATCAGAACAATCGATTTGTTCTATCAGAATAATATTAAAATAACCTAAATAAGACTAGTGAGGCGCAGAAATAAAAACTAGACAATTTGAAATTAATATTTTAATCTCCTGGTCTATTAGATTTCTTCTTTTTGGGTAACTTTGAACAGTAAAACATATTCTAGTGAACTTCGCTGAAGATCCCATTACAAGAATCATATTTACAACAGGTAAGGGTAACTCAATAAAAATATTCTACGGAAAAGCTGTAACAACATTTTCTTTCACTAACGTTGCACATGCACGGACATAATTTTAAGCGATTGTTTAGACACTAAAAATTTATTCATAAATTTTCGATTAAAATTATTTTAAATTTTTAAAATCTCTTCTTTCTTTTCTTTTTTTTACTATGCTCTCGGCCTTATGTTAGATTGAAAAGCAGAAATAATTGTCATATTAATTTCCATAACTCAAACATTTGTTTTGCTTTGCACTATCGCAATTTTTTGTAGGTAGAGGTCAGAACCACCCCTACACAAAAGTTAAATGTGTTTTTTTTCTTCTTGAAAATTAGACTACTTAATGAATATAGATTTTACTGTCGACAAATCGATATCGAAAAAAAAATCACTTTGATCACAGATATTTTACAACCAAGATCATGAATACTAAATATGTATGATTGAAATACTTTATTTTTCTGCTTTTTATTATGGAAATATAATTGTTCTACTTATATGAATTTTTCATAATACTTGTATTACGACTTCCAGTGGTTTTTAATGAAATTCCGTGAATTAGCTTTGTGTAAGCAAACAATGTTTGTCTGTCACTTCTACTAATAGTTAGATATGATTGTGTTAAAAGTTCTTTTCTAGTTTCTGATTCAAATCCATTTTTTTTTTTCGTTTTTTCAATTTTTATTAATGATTCTCTAAAATAACTTTCTTTTTTGGAATTCTTGAGGAAAGTAGTCATTTGTATTACTATCAAATTCGTTAAGATAAGGAATTTATCTTGAGGAATTTTTATTTCGTTAAAGCGCGTGCTCTTGCACTAACTAGCGCACAAATATTAGCTTCGAACCGAAAAACTCTGTCTATTTGTGAAGTGAAGGAAAATAATACGTTTTTGATATATTTAATAATATTTACTATACAATATAATTTTCATCATTTCTTGGATTGATCTACACTTTTCTAAAGGGTACTTCATGAGTTAAGTGAGAAGGATTTGCTTAAATCGAGTCGTCATATGAACATCTCTGCTTGCTCGGAGCAAAAGCGAATCTATTTGAACCAGATGATAGCCGATGATGAAAAGTGGTTTACCGTTGATAAAACTGTAGCATAAAAGGAATAGAGCATATTTGTAAACCTCGAACATCTTTCTCCCTCTTCCTCTCACCCGAGTTTGAGCCCGAATAAGAGAATGCAGAGTATAAAGGTTGGGACATCCAAGTTCTAATACATTACGAACTTTTGAAACCAAACAAAAAACTCAATTCTAATAGATACCGTCAGTAAATTGTTGACTTAAATAAAGCACTTAAAATACGAGGCAGGTGCAGGTGTAATAAGAAGCACATCATACTGCAGCATGATAATAAAAATAAGGAGTTTTTCAAGCATGGTATTCTCAAATCACCATCACGCTGGCAAGAGATCCTAAGTACCGACGGAAAATATATTTTCTTAAGTAAACATAATTAAACTAATGAAAATATATTGTTTTACCTCTTCACATATTGACAGAACTTTCCGATTGATAGTCCTAATATTTTAATGTACAAATTATACACATAAATATATAAATAAAAATGAATTCGAACACTTTTTGTTTCGTTTTTAAATGCAAATTTGTAGTTATTTTTTTTCAGTTTATTCATTGCTTGGGCTGTGTTTGCTTGGAGTTAAGAAATTATACCAATATGCTGAGTACTCAAAAAAATTATTCTATAACTATACAAAGTTTTGACTTTATTAAGGGGATACATCTCCGTGTGAGGGACTTTTTTGAAATAGATATTTATAAGAAAATGTTTCTATGTACCATATTTGAACATTCATAAAACATGTATATAAAAAGAAAGCATTATTAAATTTATTTAAAGTTTTAACACTTTCGAAATATTTTAAAATTCCTACTTTTTTTTAGACATTTTAATATTTTAAAACATTTCTTCCCTCAATTTCTTAGAAGCGTTTATCACAATTCTCTGTGTAGGATTCGTTATAACAGTGTTATTTAAAAGTTTACAAAAACTTATTTTCTATGAGATACTACGAAACAAAAAACAGCACAAAAACAACTATATCTAAATTTATGTATTCTTAAAAGGTTAACTATTCATCTGAATTATAATTTCAAGTACATAAACACTATACAATTTTAAAAAAATAATTACAGAATTTTTATATAAATTACAACAAAAAAAAATTAACATCTATGTCTATCCTCGTATTACTCGTTATGAAAAATAAAAAGTCGAGAAAAAGCTGTTTAGAGATTTGAAGTCAGTTTGACACAGTGTAAATGAAAATTTAAATAACTCATTAAATTATATAGCTCGAGGTATGAAATTTTGTACAAATTCTTAGAAAAATAATGCAATTAAAATAAGAAATAAAGAGTTGCTTTCTACATTTTAGTCCATTTTTGGGCCCCCCCTTAAGGAAACATTTTTATTCACACTTTTAAAACGTTTTTATTCCCGAAAACTTACTCAAAATAATAATTTTTAATGCAGGTAATTGAAGTTTGAATGATTAGTTATTTGAATACAAGCATGTGAGCTTAAACTTTGAATTACCTTCCAAGAAACTGGCACAATAAAAATTACCTGATTGTGTGTACGTCACTGCCTCAATTTTTCTTAATCAAAGTTAGTAATAAAAAAATACAACTTTAATATAATGAAATTATTTTATATTTGCATCAGTTAAACATTTTTATTTCTCTTCATAAGCACGCAACAACGAATATTATTTCGTCTCAATATCCACCGTACTTAATATGTTAATGGATGCAAAGTTTTGAAAATAACTCACATTACTATCCACATTCGGTCACGACAGCCTTAACGAATTGACGCTTAAATTTAGTATGTGCCCCAACGGCGATCAATTACGCGGATTTTGATAGCATAAATTTT
>BMAW01113058.1:0-18686 GCA_019974015.1 Nephila pilipes
AAAAAAAACTGTTATAAAGCAAGGAATGTTCAGCATTAACGTAAATAGAGTGTGTGAGAGTAATAATTTGATGAATGACTCAGTGATTAGAAATTTAATCTTAGATAGAATTACTGTTTTTGTACCCACACATTACTCTTTTTGTACTCATGTCAGAACAGAATTACTTTTAGGCTGACAAATTATTTTGATTAATTTGTATTTAAATACACAGAATAAAAATACAGAAAGAGTATATCGTCTAATATGTATAAAACTCCTGCGCTTCAATAATAATATAATAAATATAATGAATAACTTATTTTGATTTACATAAATAAAATTCAATTCATAAAAATAATATAATTATAAATACTCTATATAAGTATCATATGCAATGACAGAGACGAAAAAATAACCCGGGAAAAGCATACATATATATATATATATATCAGATACTTTAAAGTACGTAAGTTTATAGCCATTTCCACTCTCAAAAGTTTTGTATTTTAAATTGGCTATTTATATTATCACATAGTTTTATGAATTTAATAGCATGTACATTTAAATCTATGAATAAAAATATTTCAAAACTTTACTCTTCTTATATGCTCAGTATCCTGTGTTTTCTTTATAAGTATTATTAATAATTTATCTTATGTTCCAGTCCAGTTCTGCAATAATATTTATTTAGAATTATATTTCTCAAGAGTAACGATAGATTTATACATTTATTTATATCATTCTATTAGCAAATCTCTTTTGGCAGGAACCAGAAATATTCAATTTAGGTAGCATGATATGTAAAATACAATAATTGTTGTAGTTCAGTTATATCACATGCATAATAATGCAAGCTTTCTCAGAGTACACGCATATTTTTATTTCAATTTCTGTCTTGTGTTGTATATTTTACAGAGAAATTTTAATCAAATGAAATAAGTAGTAATGTTTATTAGAATATACCAAATGATCAAGGGTAGTTTCATTCACGGCTCTCTCTGCTGTGTAAAATATGCCTATCTTTTAGTAACAAATTTTTAGTATGTTGATATTACTCATTAATGTGGAAATCGAACTTGACTTATCGCCCACAGAATGTCTCATTACCAGAGAGCGCTGCAACTGTCTCAGCGATATTCCGCTAGGGGAAAGAAGACGTTTGCGCGGGAAGACGACATTAAGAGGTTTGAGTGGGCACACGGAGTGTCTGGGATATCGCGGCTAGAAACGTTTTACGAAATGTGCACGGAACACTATCCCCGGAAATGAACTAAAAGATACTACTTACATTTTGTTTTTAATTTCATACTTAAGTGTCTGTACATAATTGCTGTAAATAAGAATAAATAACTTCGAATAAATCGAAGTATCATCATTGTGAATATTCGGATATTACATTAATATATTTCATTTTAAATTACTGCTCATTTTCTAACAGATGTCCATGTAAAGGATATCTGTAATTTTTCCAATTCGGAAGCAGAAATCTGGATACAATTAATTTAACAATTAAATATGTTAATACATTTTGAACTACATATTTCAATAATGTATTTTTATGTGAAATAATGATATGAAACAAATCTGACACCTGACACCCTTCAATTCAAGAACAAAACTGTAGAAAATGTTTGAAGGAAAAAATCCCCCAAACTTTCAAAGGAATTTAAACCAATATCTCTAACCCTAGTTGAATTTTAGATTAATTTTGCCAGTTCGTAAGAAAGATTTACATTTCGAATTGTTAACTTCGAATAAATGACTTATTTTTACATTTAGTGATTTATTTCAAAAGAAATTTATTGCTCTTTTTCTTTTTATTTTTAAATTCTATTATATACATTTCACATAAAAAGCAAAATATATGATAATTATTAACCTTTTTTTTATTTATTTTGCAAATACTAGATCAATACCCAATACAAATTTAAGTTTCGTTCTTATGCACAGTTAAATTATTAAAATGTTACTTTCAAAAGTTATTTTATGTTATGACCTGTATGAAGTGTTGTCATAGTGTTGTAACATCTGATCTATGAATTGTATTATACTCTAAATTTATGAATTTATCTAGTGTTGTTATAAATTCCATTCATTTTAATGTGATTTTAATTATTTTATAATATTGATAGTTTGTAACAAAAATTCCTGTATTATTTCCTGTATTTAAAATATTCAAAAGATAAAGATATGAATACAATTTAATTTTCATGATGTTGCATGGAAAATATAAATTATTATACAGTAGCAATTAAATTCTTATTATATTCTTCCATTTAATGCGTAAAGCATGTTCCTCTTAAATATTTAAACATTTGAAAATATTTAAAACTGTTAAGTATTACCAATTGTCGTTGTGTGAAAATAAACTAAAATTTAAAAACGTTTTAATATGTCTTTTATTTCACATTTAGATACACACAGCTTGTAAAATAAAGCGTGATTGTGAGCTTTTTAGAAAACAAGATTTCTGTTAATCGAATTCCAATACTCATTTAGCTGATTCATAGTCCCTTGCTGTACTAGAGTTCGGTAACAATGATTGATAAACGATTCATCTAAACACTTGCAAATATAATTTTTAAAAAATGTGCTTGTCTGATCTAAATTATGATTGATGGAATACCAAAATAATTCATACTTAAAGTTTGCAGTTACTTACTTTATGTGATAAAGAAAAATCAGATTTTTTTACAGCTTTGGAAATATCAGCTGCCGAAACGGAAGTCCCTTTTCCTTATAAAACATCCATTAGCCTACAGATTGGGGAAAAAGGAAATAAATCATTTCTTGTTGGGTTCGTTGGAATGGGTCTTTAATTTTGCGTACGCTTGAAGTTGGTCGGGATTATTTTATTGTTTTTATTTGTTTCCGATAGAAGTCGCGAGCTCACGTAATGAAATGAAATTAATTTCTTGCAGTTCTGAAGGGAATCGATATATGGATAAATTTATACCTTAGATATATTAGTGAGATTTAAGTATTTTATAAATATTTATAATGTATATTCACGCTTACATTTTTATTGTCTGTTTAGACGAATTCTGCCGCGAAAAAAATCCAAATCAAAAATCATTCTTTGATTAAAAGGTAAAAAAACATGTATGAGGTGTTTTTTTTTCAAAAACTAACCGTGCAAGGAAATAAAATATATAACTTATTGTAATATTTTCCAGTGATAAGTCACAAGTCTTTTTTCTTCTAAGAAATCCATGATTATGACGCCATTTGCATCTGAAACACTTATCTCCATAAGTTTTCTAATCTATGAGCTCGTCTGTGACGGTTTCGGAATAAATTCACCGGAAGCAACCCGATGTTTGGATTGTTGCTTGGTTTACGATGTATTATGAAGAATACTGGTCATCAAAAGGACAACTCGTCAGAAACTGGCTATGTAATAGCGACATCATCAGTTAGTTTTGGTTTGGCAGCGAAATGATACCAAACTTAAACTATCCAATGAATAAGAGTCAAGTCCATTTAAACAGTTTTATAGGTGACATTACTCAAAGATAATCCTAAATTGCATTAGAAACGCAATATATTGTCAAAAAAGTGCATTCTAATCACTCTTGAAGTTTTCACGACTGATGTAACCTTTTTATATAGATCATCAGCATTGTCAATTTAAACGCAATAATTATATTATGATTTCATTACCTGATTCCATCAATGCTAAGAAACGGATGTTCTGAGAATTTAAATGTAAAATGTATTTCTGAGTATGAATATAATGTAAAATTTCAATGAGCGAAGTAATCTATCATACCAATGGAATATATTAAAGCATATGATTGTGGAAAAATCAGTTAACATTTGATGTTGTAGACATGAAGTCATCTAATAATATTCTAAACGTTAGAAATATTAAAGTATTTTTCGAATTATCTGATCAAAAATGTAATTTCATTGTGTGTTAGAACTAAAAATATTTGCTTCTGAATTACTTATCAAAATATTAACACTGTAAAAACATAGAAACTGCATGATGAATAACTTATTCCTTTCTGTTAGAGTAATTTAAAATGTATTGAAAGTTTTAATACATTGCTTTCAAATGACTTCGGTGTGGAGACATGTATGAATCATGTATGAGAACATAACAGGAATCTGAAGGTCGAACTATGGAGGAAATTTTTACAAATAAAGAGGGAAATAATAATAAAAAAATTATATTTATATTTATTTATAATGATTTTTTTAAAATTAAGTTCGTAATGTTATCGCCTATGCAATGAAAGAACAATAATTGTAGCAAACTGTAGCTCTACGTCCGAATGGGAGTTGATGGATTTTACAGTTAATGTTTATATTCTGTACAAAATAGTATATAATGAAAAAGATGAAACATCATTAAATCATTTCAGGCTTGCAAATCGGTCGGTTATCCAATTGAGTAGATATTTCCGAATAAAAAAGGAACATAGGCTCCATATAGAATGTTTGAAAAGAACAGATAATTTCGAGGACACGTTTTACGTTCTGGAAATAAAATAAAAATATCGTGTGTGTTCCAAAGACGAATACTTGCAGAATACAGAAAAACGTCAAAATATTTTTCAATAGATGTCTTAGAAACTCCTTGCTACTCTTAATACGAAATTGTTTTGAACAGTTCTCTGAGAAATATTATATAAAAACCACTGAGTAATAAAGATTAGAACTTTTTTTCATGTATCTATTTTAAGCTTCCCTTCGTTTAATCCAGATTTATACCAATTTTTATTGTTATAAAGGTATTCTAATAATTTTTAATCACACACTTTCAAACTGTTGGTATATATTATAGCAAAATTGATCTGGAGCGTTAAGAGTAAAAAATTACTAAAAACAATTACATGTTTCATTTTATGATAAGTGATACGAATTATCCATTTAATACCTTTTTTTTTACTTGTATTTCTGAGAATAATATTTATGAGGAAAACTTTGTAACATATAATTTTCGAGCAATATTACTAAAAGATGTATCAGTATCATGAAGCTATTCATGAAGTATGTTTTCTTTTAATTTATTCTGCTACATATGAAAGCATTCCTTAAGAATTCCACAATCATTTGCTATTATCAGTATGTATTTTTTGAACAAATTACGAATGATGCCCTCCTTCAACCTTACTTTTGTAACGGTGATATAAGAAATGGAAAAAAAAATACATACAATTTTACATCAAAAATTATTATTATTACTAGATATATAAATTATTTGAGTTTATGATAAAACATATTCATAAGTGATTTAGTGTTTCAAATAGACTTTAAAGGGGGAAATGTATTAATAATCTCATTTTTTAAATATTTTTTTATTATTTTAAATTTTAACTATTAAAAAGAACTTTTTGTGCATTAAACGTTTTGATTCATATATTCAAAATTTAAAAATAAATATATATATATCGATAAGAAACTAAATAGAAATGTAATTTTCTTCAGTTAATTATTCATTTACTCATTATAATATAAGAACTTCCAGCAATAAAACATATTTAGAGCTTGATACATGGAATTAAAAATTAATTTTAACAATTAGGGAAAAGAGGAGAGTTTTAAAATCGTTTAAAAGAAAATTCCATTATTATATTATCCTTTGTGGTTCCTCTTTATGTAAAAAAGTGAAAAAAGATATTATAAGATATTAATACGATTAAGAACTTCCTCCATTTTACCACTAAACTTTTTAAAAGAAATCTCCTTGGATTTACAGTATGACTACATTGTTGAATATTTGATCTCGAAGTATAAGAAATTCCCAAGTACTTATTATTTTAGTGTTACTCTCCTATCCATAGTATTTATTAAATGTTATTATGGAACAACTTAAGGCTATACGTAATTCAAGGAGTAAGTACTATATACATTTTAAGTCAACCTGATTAGCTGAGTCCTCTGTGTGTATTTGGAATACTTTTCCAGTTTCATATCAAAACTATACTTATATTTATATCAATTTTACGAAGTTTTTTATATCAGGTTTATGAAACAGGAGGCTACTTTACCTTTAATATGATAAACTTTTTAGAGAAATACATTAACGAAGTGATTCTAAATTTTTCGCAGTTTCATATTATTTTTGAATTACTTTGAAATAAAATTGCAAAACATTACTTCTCCTGTCCCATTATGGAAGGTTATTAAAACGTTTATTTGCTAAAAAAAACATTTATGAAAATATGCATTCTGATTTCTAAAAAGGTTTTTGTCAGGGTAATATTTTTCAGTTAAGAAATTTTTTTATCTTTGAAATTTCTTTAATTTAAAACATCATTTGAGTTAATTTTTTGCAAAAATATAAGAAGCATTCGCTTACAATTTAGTTTTGATGCTGTATTCGTTTTGAATAAAAATTACAAACATACTTGCAATATTTTCAGCCTTTTTATAAGTCAATTAAACTTTTTTTTTTTCTTTTTTAACTAAATACTACTTATGATGATATAATTTTGACAAACGCATTGAAAATAATTGCTTACGAAGTAGCAGAATCCTATTTCGAAATAATGAAATATTTGTAATATAATGTGCAAATCCACGTGTTTTATTTTTTTCTTCTTTAAGATATCAGGTTTGATTAAATTTATTATAACAATTCATGCAAAATTTATTTATAAAATTTTCAAAAGGGTCCAAAGTTTTAAATTAATTCTGTAAAATGTAAAATAAAAGTTTGAAGAAATATAAATTATTTCTATAGTTTCACAAAATACTTCAATATTATTTACAGGGAAACGGATTTGGGAAGCAGGTACTATTATGATGGTTAATCTACCGTGTAAAATTATGCGATTTTTAAATATAAATGTTGCAAAAATGAGAAATGGTAACTTAAAATGTATGTAGCTATTGCTTATTAATGTAAATTATTTGTACTAACGATTCTGTAATAATTAAACTTTTATTTTCTTAATAATGCATTCACAAAAATATATTATTAGTAGTATTCATGCAGAAATCCTAATGTTTACACGAATACTTTCCGCTACGCAGAAATATAATTTAAATGCGAGACTTCTACTTTTTAAAAAAGAATTGAAATTGATTTACAAAAACTCTTAAAACTGAGTTGGATTATACAGTATTGTATTTTGTAATTCTCTCTCAAAAAAAGAAAAAAAAATTGAATTATTTTCTGAAACTTTTTGATATACTATGAATAATAAATTAAATAAAATAAGTTTAGTAATAGTTTTTAATTATTTTTCGGTTGGAATATTTTTAAAACACGCATTGGAAACAACTTCGCAATGTACCATAAATATTTTATTTTCATTCAATACAATAATGCAAAAGAGTCTAATCGGACATGATGAAAATTTCTTAATATACATTTAAATTTACGTGTTTAATAATTTGCTTGAAATATTAGAATTGAATGAATTCATGATGATTGAGATAAATTCTGTAAAAGATTTGTTTTGATTGATACGAATACTTTTAGAGAAAGAGAATAAAAATGTAAATTGCTAATAATATCTACAAATATTGATTTAATCATTCTCTAAAAACAGGTGGAAAAGTATTCACTTGTAAGGAATTAATTTATTCTGTGTTTGACATATTATCTTTACATGCTTCATGTAATTATAATAGCGAAAGGTTCTGGCATAAAATCGGGTGGGAAAAGAATATACGAAAAAAGAGCTAAATTTGGTAGCTTAAAATGTATATAGCTCTTAATTTAGATAATCATTTCATTAATTTTTTTTTTCACGTCGCACTAGAAGCAACACGAGGGCTATTGGTGACGGACCTAGTAATTTTGGACCACGGTCAAGTGACGAGGACGACACTTGAGCTGGCATCCCCCCTCCTCTCCTAAATTCCACACAACGCCAACGGGAGGACTTTGGGCCCCGAAAAATTTAAATTGCATCAGCCACGGATACATGGTGGATCCTTAGAGGCCAAGGATCGAACCCGCGACTGAATGAAAACAGCGGTCTCGAATCCGAAGTCATAACCACTAGACTGCCGCGGGCAGATAATCATTTTATTACAACTGTTTTCTGAGAATTAAAATCGTAATTTAATAATACTGAATTTGCCTGAATAATGGCATGATTCATGTAACAGCAATAAAATTTTACTGGTAATATTTTTTTTCAAATACTGTCTCTGAATGATTTTTATGTAAAACGAAGCCAAATACGTTAGATTACATATACGTCATATACATAAATCTTATACTGATTATGGAAATAAGAAACCAACAACAAAAAATAAATCTTATATTACCTTATTGAATAATTGGATATGTTATTGTTAGAAAACCTCTAAATGAAACATTTAAATAAACATTTCAATAACCATACAAGAGCTCAGTTTCTTGTCGATATTTCCGTTATATCTGTTCTAAGTTGAAACAAATGCAGGCATATCGACCTCTACTTGACATTTCATGTGTGGACACAGAACACTTCAGTATAAGCCTTGTAAACTATTTTTAAATGACAGTTATACTGTGAAATTATTCTAAGAAACGATTTCTTAAGGATAATTCTTCCAGTCAAGTTGAATGTTATTGTTACTTAACAGTCACGCAATATACGAATACGAAATAACGTACTTAGGTAAAAAGTGAAATTACGGAGAAAATATCATACACAAATGATAATTCCCTAAGGTATATGCTATTATGCAAATCAATATTAAATTACGAAAACCGAAACATTCATTTTGAAATTCTAAAGCTGTAATTGCAAGAGATTGCTGTGTGAATTTAAAAAATTTCATTTGCGAAATGGCTGCTCCTGAATAACAATTAAGATATAGAATAGAGTGCACATTAGATGACTGTAAATTGATCCTCTGAAAGGTTTTCATAAAATGGCAGAGTTCAAAATATAAGAAAAAAATATATATCTTTCAGAACGAAAAATTGTCTGAGGATTCAAATTCAGTAAACAAAGTTGAAATGAGTCTTGCGTGTTAAAAGGGAAGAAAATTAAAGAAAAAATAATTTAAGTTCAGAGTTTACAATTAAAAAAAATTCTACCATTTTATGTAGGTGGACAATTTATGATCTTAATAGAAAAATATGGTTTCAGTGAACTTTATTACAGTTTTTAAATATTTTATTATTTTCGTTTATTTTATTCTTTCGCTTCCATCGTTTTTATAGCATTATTAAGAAGTTTCACGTATGAAAAGACAAGAAACAAGAGAACCAAATTTCAAGGTAGCTATGAGTATTAACATATATTTTTGTAACTGTTGAAGTACTATTTAATATCTATAAATGATTTTGGATGTAAATTGTTATTTACCTTTATTATTTCGTATCACTAAGAAGAAATATTACCTTCTAACTTTTTTAAGTTTTACGCTTTCTCTTTTATATTTAATAAAATTTCATCTAATCCATAATTTAAAAAGAATCATTTCTTAAAGAAATCAAATTTAAAAAAAAAAATATTCTAAAGCAATTTTAAACTTAAGTCTTAACATAACCACATTAATTTTATAATAGATTTAAGCTTCATAAACTTAATAATTTTGTTTTCGAATTTATTCAATTTGTTTCGTTTGTTAAAAAGAACCTATGTCATGTATATATATATATAAATATATTTATATTTAGTAGAATTTGAATATATATATAATACCTTGATTCACATAGAATTGAAAAGGTCGAAGATAAGTTCAAAATGGACTTAGAAAATGCGTGTTTATTTGTGAGTGGAAGGATCAGTGTTTAATTCCAAAGTCACCATTAAAATTTTGTATAGTGTATAGGTTGGTTACAGGTTCTGAAGTTTGACGTAATTTTGGGAAAGATAAAAAAAGCTCTACAAAATTATATGGATTTCGCCTAAACATAGATTGACAGGTTAGAAAAAAGGAGGCTTTATTTTCTCAATGGTTCTATGTTTTTGATACACTTCCCATTGTCAACTTTGCAATTTTTTAACATCAATTAGTCAATCAGTTAAAAAGCTAAGAGGATTAATTAATATAATTGTCTTCAAATAACATTAGGTAACCCTTCAGTTAATGTTTCGAAAATGAATCTAGTTTCACATATCATATACATTGCTATATTTTAGTTATATATACGAGTTAGTTATATATTGTAATTGTGTATATATATATATACAATTACAATATCAGATATTTGAATAAAAGATATTTTTACTATAAATTAAATTGCTTCTTTCTTTATGAATGTTTTAATTACAATTTTACGATGAAATATTCCAAACAAAGAAAGAAATTAACATTTACACACCCAGTTCACACATCTATCATCAGCAAAATGACATGCGCATATTGACTGTCACAAGAATAGGAATACGTATCCAATAAAAGTCAGAAAAGTGGGAACTAAAAATAAAACATATCCTGAAAAAACCTCAAGACTCGAATGAGGGTGAAACTTCTTTCTTTTCATGCATATATTTCTCTGTTATTATTTCCCTGAATTTAAATGTCTTCTTCACCGCGATGCCAAAAACACTTTTATGGCAGCATTACAAACATATATGCATTCCATTCGGGTTTCATAATCTTGAACTTTGAGTTTGTTAAAAATTGTACCCACCCAAGACATATATCTTTGAACCGTAATACACAGTGCGAAGAGGTATGATTGAATTCGCCATCCTTATCTCTTTTTTTTCGAAAAAGAGAAAAATAAAAAGAAAGGAATGAAAAGAAAACTCTCATTCTACTCAAAGCAGACCTACAATATTTGATGGCAGAATTCTAAACAGATATATCTGAATATCGGAACATCTTTTCTATTATTCAACTTCTTTTTTTTTCATTTTATTTTTTTGTTTATGTTTTACTTTTTCGAAGAGTTCTATCGATTTTCTAAGCTCATAGCTGAGAGGGACAGGAATTTTTATTACTTTACGTTTTTATTTATTTAAAGGTGGGTAAAAATAAATCTAAAAACATTTTTTTTCGTGAATTTTTTATATTCTTTTGTATGCTTGAAATCATAAGCCGAGTAAGCGGTTTCGTAGATAAACTACGAATGTAGGGAAAACTCTTAAGATTAAATCATTTTATCTATATTTTGGCAGTTATCTTTTTTTTCTTGAAGAAAAATATATTTTGAATAATATTATATTAAAAATAATATGACATTTATGTATTCTATTTATATTCTTATTTTACTGTATTTTTAATTGATGGAATACTGATAAAAATTATATCATTTGTAATGAAAAAAACATTACAATCATCATTGCAAATGAGTTAAAAATATTATTTCTGGTATTTTGATCACCAAAACAATGCTTATTTAAAATTTCGTTAATCGAGAATAATAAAGCCAGTTCTGTTGAAAAGAAATGTATTACAAAGCATATTACAAGTGCCTTAAAAGTTCACATACTGCCGATTCATAAATTATGATACAAAAATAAGGATAATTAAAGCAACTATTTTTATCTTAATAGTGAAAGGAATCAAAAATAACATAAAAAAAGATTTCGAAATTGCTTTTACAATAAATGTTCAAAATCTTGATACGCGATTTTCAAAATATGCACAAAACATGTTCAGCTGTGATTCAAAAACAAAGGTGGATATTTTGAATATATGTTGCACACTTTTTTATTGAACAGCAAACAACATCCCTGTTTACCATTAAGTATCACACACGGCTTACAGAAATAAGTATAAAACAGTATATTACAGTAAACAAAAACAATAAAACATGTGACTAAACAATGTACAAACAAAAATTAAGAAATATTATAAATATCTTCAATATACTTGATAAAAAGAACAAAATAATTTTTACTAGAAATAAAATTACAAAGATTTGGAGGCCAGTTAATTTTTAATTTTTTCAAAGCTAATTTAAGAATATTTCTCTGTGAGACAAATTTTGAATATAGAAATAAAATATGCTCAATGTCCTCATCACCTCCGCCACTAGAGTTGCAAATTGTAATCGAACTTAAATTGAATATATTCGGATATTTTTGAAAGTTACCGTGACCTGTAAGAAATTGCGTAACTTTAAAGCTAGTAAAGAAGTGAAGGTAAGACATTCTTATATGGATGTCTGGGAAAAAAATTTTCGTGATGCTTGCTCTATTTGATTTAATATATATTTCGTTGCATGATTTCAGGACACTTTCCATCATAATCTTTTTAAAGTACGATTGAGGAATATTAAGTTTAAGATCAATTTTCCGCTTCGTGGCAGTCTTTGCTTGAAAGTCGACCCTCTCATTGTCATAAATACCAGAATATTCTCGTACAAAAGAAAAACAAACAGTAATTTTCTGATCTTTGAGGTGTTTGAGATTCTTTTGAATTTCAACAATAATATAATTCGAGGAAGAGAAGTTTTTTAATGTTTCCATAGCGTAGCAGATTTAGCATTGGAATCCATACTCCAGACTAGTCGATTAATATTCTTACGCATGAAGACTTGATTAATTTTATGAAGATCTAAATCAATATTCGTTGAGGGCTCAAAATAATATGACAAAAAAGTGAACATAGTCGTTCCAATAGTAACATCCAACGTATCCATATTATAACCAGTATTTCTACGTTCTAAAAAAATGGATAAGTCATGTGATCGTACTATAATGACCGCTTTAACACAGTTAGAATCAAGAACATGATAGATTCTATAGCTGCTTGGAAAACCTGGGAGAGATCCTTTGTATCAGTGTAGATCCTAAACCAGAGCACAGTCAATATTTTCCTTCTCCATGTTCAAGATTAACTGTTGCGTCGCAGATTTTGATTTGTGGAAATTTAATTGAACACATTTCAGATCGTGTTTTGATGACTTAGCCATAATTACTACTTCGTGATTGAGTGTTCGTTTTCATAAAAGTATGATTAGGACAGCTCTCTGAGAAGAGTTTGTGATCAACCTTCACTTTCTTACGTATATTATTCGTCTTGCGATTGAAACGGATGCAATTTACACAAACCTCAACATCTGTCTTCAAGCAATCCTTTACTTCATGTTCTTCGGAACAGTTAAAATAGGCTATGGGTTTAACGCATTCAGAAACTCAATGATTGTACCCCAAACAATTAAAACATCTATTAATAATCAGAAAATCATCCAATTCACACACACTCTAGTTGATTTTTAACTTATGTAGGTGAAGAATACATTTACGAACCAGGGGATGTATTTCTATAAAGACGTGTCTCGTAAATTGAAAGTTCTTGAGAGTGAAACGAACTCTACACATACTCATGTTTTTATCAGATTCCGTAATTTTGGGATTTTGATCAAAGATCACTTTTAAAAATTCCTCATTAATGATTTCATTTGGAACATGCTTCACTAGAATAGTTGGGTTTCTTTATTTCGGCAGAGAAGTATTCAATGTCGGTGATTCTGACTTTAATTCTGTTTGAAGTCGATTCCGGTCATTTTCAGATAAACATTTTACTGATATTTTGTTTCCTCTTACATGTTTTAACTTATTTATACCCAATAGAGCTTCTGTAGTATTGATGGCAACTTTAATCATCTTCATAACGTCATCAGACGAACACTTATCAGAGTCCACAACCAGACAAAAATCTGAAGAAATAGGGTTCTTTTAATAACACTAGATGGCGCCACAATGTCAATATAGCTTGGCTTTTTTATGGCTTCCTTGAGACTTAGTTTGCAGCATTCCAAAAAATTAGCACCTTTAATTCGTTCAAAATTCTTGTAAATGGAAGATTTTAACTCATCCAGAGCTTGCTTGGCCTCCTCCTCCCGAATCAGTTGATTCATATTACATTTAGATTGAAGCGCTGATTCAATAATCCTGCATCGTTTTTAAAAAGCATCGTAAAACAAGTCATCATCTCTTTCCGCCATGTTGGCTCCCCCTATTTGTTGTACATGTAAGCTCAAAATATATTTCTACAACATATTAGAAGTGCTTTTAAACATCAGACCAAATATAATTGTAATAAAAATCGTTGTGTTATTGTATAAGAAATTTTAAGGCACCTGTTTCGTATAATTGTTATAATTTATTTACAATATCTCAGACCCAACAAGAAGAATAGTACATTTGTAAATTACTTTGCAAACAAATTGGTACTTCTTTAATAGAATGGTGATAATATAAATTATTAAATACAACTTATACGTATAACAATATATTCGATGATCTTCATAAGAACTCATTTTCAAACAATACCAATCACGCACTTAAATGTTTGTGAAGAATATGCTTCCAAATAATTCAATAATAATATTTTTCCTTCTAATTAATAGTAAGACTAATTCAAACTAATACTAATTTGAACAATTATTTAGTGTTTTAAAAAAAGTGCAGGATGGATATAGGAAATGAAGGAACATGTATTTGGTAGAATAACTTAGATATTACGTTATCACATATTAAAAGTAAGACAATGGACTTCTGAGATCTTCCGGTATTAAACATTTCACTTATAACCAGTGTTATAGATCAGAATTACTAGTATTTGTTAATACCTTTGCTTGTGTTATAAAAATAAAAATGTTTTTATTGTAAAAACGTTTACTTATTTAATAATAGCTACTTATTTGCCTTTTTTTATATTTTAAATTAATGTTTTTCTTAATTAAAATTATAATAAATATTTTACCTTGAAATTACAGTTTAAAATTACCGTTAATTGTTATTATTTTAAAAATTGCTACAGCAACTAGGTCAATAAATAATCCTGAGATTTTCAAAACTTTTGAATCTGTTCGTGATCAAAAACTATGGTTGGTCCTATTGTCAATTGCACCAACAGACTATATGTATATGAATTTCCCCAGGCAGTATTATAAATTTAAAATTAAATGAAAATTTTGATTCTTTTACGTATTTAGAAAGGTTTTTTTTTTTTTTTTTTGAGAAAAGGCAAATTTTTTTTAATATAGATATAATCACAAATTCAGAGTATCCATAATCACACACACATATAGTTTTCCAAGCCAGATTACCTTTATGATTACTAAAATTAAATTTGTGTGGGAGAGCTAAAGTGGACCACCTGATGGCTTTCATTAGTTTTTTTTGATGAAATGAAGTATTGAAATCTGTTGATGCAAATGATGATGAAGAATATTAATGATGACATTCAGTAATACAGTAAATGATAATGAATGACGTATTGTTGTGATGACGATATTATTGACGACATTGTTGATGATGATGATGACGTGACGATATGATGAGTGGTATTGACAATGACAGTAGTATTGGCCGAATACAAAGAAATCACAGAACAGTCAATTTTTTTCAGACCCTGGGACCAGGTTCAGCTCAACAGCAGCATCAAGGACTTAAACCGCCTCCCTTCCTCTCCACCCATTTTAGAATAGCATCCCCGATGCTTATGGAAGAAACGATAACACCAGTGGTGGGCTTCAGGCAAACTTCAGATGGCAGCACAACCTATACCTAAATGATTATAAGCCCGACTCCAGCGCTGGAACTGCTTATATCCAACGGGCAAACACCAGCCAAAATCGTGATCGGTGATATTTAAACGTTATCAGTATCGGAATAGGCGGCGTCTCCGATGGTATTCGCCAGAACGGAAAAGACCGACGATTGTCAGGCATCTGTTTATAACACCGGATTCTTCTTATCTACTATCACCATGACGGACTATACGCACATCAACATGACGCTGTGATGACTAAGGAAGTTACTGGCCCGCCGGACTGTTACGCAGCTCGCTGCTCCGACTTAAATATAATCAAGGTCAGATTTCGGTGTTGAATTCGGCTTCAGGCTGCCGGATGTCTTCGGTTGTAATCTTTGGTATTGGCGTGCTGTTTTAACTGTAAAATGCTGATGTGTTAACTCAAAACGTGTCTGGGAGACACATTCAGCATTGTGTGGATCTTCCCATAACTGTCGCGATCCACTGGGTTCTGACAGGGCATTATGATCTGGGAGATTGTCATCTTTGCTTTAATAGAAAATTAACTTCGTGAAATTAAGCACAATAATGCATCAACTTTTAGGTACTTACAAATATTGAGACAATATTTTTTACGACTGGTTGTGTATACGATAAAATTTCAGGAATGTACTTTTCAACAAGATGATGAGGAGGTAGCACGGGAAATTGTGCATAAGATTATCCTGGAATTTCCCAACAGATAATAGATCACCTTATCATCTCCATAGACTGTTATTGGGGAAGCCAGTTACATGTCCAAGATATTCGAAGAGTTAAGCAACATGGAACAATTTGGCTCAAATTCACTGGATTTTCCCAGAACTTTAATAAGTGTATTTCTAGATAGCCTGCTAACATATATTGAGTTTCTTTAGTACTAAAGGAATGCGTCTAAAATAAAATCTGTAGTTATTCACGAAAATTGGTAAATGTTTTCTATTTATGCTCTGCATCAATAATTTTTATCAAATCGACAACTCTTCTTGTTCTTCCTTTTTTCGTTATATAATATATAATATGACGACGTATTGACGTGATGTGTGACAATGCAATCGATATTATGTTGTATTGACCAGTGTTATTGTGTGTGATGATGATATTGTACAAAACTCTTTTTTTGGGATTTCAGGAAAGTAACACCAGATTCTGGCAATCTTTCTTACACGATATTTTTGTTTTCTTCAAATTCCCCTCCCCACTCAATTTTTCCACTCAAATGTTTAGCATGCTTACCCTAATATTACTTCGTTGATTCATCCTTGAGCAGAGTATTATAGCAGCATTTAGCTATATTCTATCTATTTCGGTGAACTATATTTTTAAGATTCGGAAGAAAGAAATATGACTGTTGTGGGGAAGCATTGAGAAAAGCAGAATTATGGATTATATACACCAAAGCTTGTTTCACCATCAAACTCAATTGACCATTCAATACAAATACTTGTTCAATAAACAAATTTGCCTCAAGCATCCAAAAGAAATGCATGATGGTTTAGTGGTACAAAACTCTACTGGCAATGAATTGAAATATAACTTCTATTAACTGCAATTGATGGTGTTAAAATCCATGGAAACATGACAATGAAGCATTGACGCTAGAAAACTTAAATGAATTTGAACAATTTATGACAGTTTGCCAAATGATAAAGTGTGAAACAAGTCAGAAGGAGAGTTCTCCGCTAATAACGTTTCATTTAATTCACAGGGAAGCAGGGAATTTTGTACAAGTCTTGAACATTTCTTATGAATTCTGACGACTTGCATTGAATTTTAACATAAACATAAGTTTTTGTAAAACAGAGGTATCACCAAGAATATATAAACAGTTTGAGAATAAAAAAAAACCAGTTGCTAATAAAACTTTGTTCAAATAAAAAAAAATAACAGAATTCAATAATGAACAAAATTATTCATTTAATTAAAAACCTTACATTTATTATAGACATATCGGCACATCTGCAGAATAATTAACATTTTATGAATAAACATACATCAGCGGTATCGTCTGACCACATAAGTTGTTAGTTATTGATTTTCTTTCTATTTCAATTCAATTTTTATATGGTATGTACTGAATTATCCACTTTCCACTAATTTCCATTTATTTATGGCAAATTGAGATTTTTTTCAGTTTATAAATAATAACAATATGGATTTTCTATTCACTTTTGCCAGTGTGAAAATATTTTTGAGTTTTTCATCTGATTTTTTAAGGTTTTGAGACACATTTCTAAAGTTACTATACGTCTTTTATGTATTTTTTTATAGAGACTATTTGCAGGACTGTAAGAACATATCTACAAAAAAAATAGTTGACAGCATATATATATAGCAATTATTCTATTTCAATTATCACTTTCTCAACCAATGGTGACGTTTGACTCACCAATCAACATTAATGAAGCACTCACGTTGCTTCTGAAATATTGAAACCCGAAAATATCAAATTAAAAGGCAGAAATATGTTTAGAAATTAAAACTGAAATATTTTGTCTCTAATTTATATACCAAATCGTTCCATTATTTTAGAAGAGTCCAGCTGATTTACTAATAAAATAGTGATAATGCCCTTGGTCTCGCTATAAGGAGTTCTCCACTCCAAAACTTTGATTTAATTCCGGAATGTTTGGTTAATTCGGTGCCTCCGGTTTAACGTCTTTGAAAAGACGGTATCCATTCCCGAACCAGTTGGCCGGTTTTTTAGGTGTGAATCTGAGTTGCCAGAGAATTTGGACGAGTTACTCATGGTATAACTCTGACCTTATCAGGACGTGAACATTTTATAGGTTTCACGGCCTATAACGAAATGTTCTACAGGCTCAATCAAAGTAGTGCTTAATCAGAGAGAACTAATTGAAGATCTCCATATAAGAACAATCCCCCAAGCACTTGAGCTTTTGTGCTGTATTTTCTGGACATTCAGACAGTGGTATAATACATCATCAGCAAAGAAATTATCAGTAAGCATTAGCAAGAACATTGCGTTCTCTGGACTACTTGTAAGAACCATATGAAGGTGTATCACAGCTTTTCTTTATAAATATCGTGCAAGGAATAATGGAATAAGCATCCTCTTTAAGTGACAGTCTGGTGCATCTTATTGAGTTAAAGATAATCCCTATCATCACATCAGGCAACAGAGGTGCTCGAAGACTAATTTCAACACAGTACCGGTGAAATATATTGATTTTCATCATTTACAGATTTGAGCTCAAAAGGCATTAGTAGAGAACTTCGATCCGACACTTCTTTAATTGAACATGATCTCTCTTTTGGACAATACAATTCTCTTTTTTTGCTCTACTACACAATAGAACAAG
>BMAW01113063.1:0-12419 GCA_019974015.1 Nephila pilipes
ATTGACTTATCTCAAAAAAAGTAATATTAAAATAAATTACATGAATATATCTAGAGGACCTACTAAAATTTTAAAGTTTTACTGAAAAATACAAATTTTACAGCTTATCGAGTAAATAATGTGAGAAATTAGACATATTTACAAAGCTATTTTTTAAATAACAGGTATTAACTTGGAGAATTTTCATTCTATATGGTTCAGAAAATTTCAAACAATTATATACAAAACTTTTTCAGTTATCAACTTCACAGTGCACACATAATACGTAAAAAACAGTTTTGAGAAAAATGCATTTAAAATTTAAATCATTGTAACTTTACATTAAATTATCCATTTGGTAGGCTAAAATTCCCCAGATTTGTAAGTTACATCTCATCTTTGGCATATTTTCTCTTCTTTTTAGATCTATTTTTTTTTCTGGCAGTTTTCACACTACAAGATGAATGTCGTCTCGATTCCGTTATCCGCTCTTCATCAAGTTGAGCAAACCCTTTCAATGTATTTGCTCCTACTTGCACATCAGCTCCATTTAAAACTTTGAAAAAAACCTTGAAAACCTTTATTAAATTGGATGACGGCCAAGTAAGCACCTAATCGTAGAGTTTGTAATTCAACAAAAACTTCTTTCGGTACAAATTTCCACAAAACACTATTAAAACTTTCATTTGCATTTTGTGTCTTCCCATGCAAACATTTATTCAATTAGAGTTTGTCGCATAGTTTCATATAATGAGGTTTTACGATGTTCATTATGTTTTTGGGTAGTCCTTTTCCAGTATCATTATATGCCTTTCCATTCACCGCAGCTCGCTGGTATTTGCACCAGCTTTCGGGGCCAACTGGACACTGGCCATGCATGGGCTGATTTTTGTTTGATCAGCAATGAAAAAAGGCAGCAATTACAGCACTTTGCATCTTTTCTGAATTGTTCACATTGCTTCTGATAGCAATACCATAATAATTTTGTAGTTTATCAATAAAACTGTCGGTGAGTTTTCCTCGACCTCCTATACCTTTTTGCTTCGATTTCAAATTTCGAAACCTTGAACCCACGCGCTTTTGAATGTGTCCTATGCATTCAAACTTTGTGACACTGTTTTCACCATAAATATTTCTAATAGATTCAAACCCTTTTGAATCGCCGTCCCCATAAAAATGCACATATTTTAATTTCCTCGCCTGGGTTGATCTTTCAAACATACGATAGATACCAACGGGTTCCATGGCACCAGATGATCCCACATGTTTCACACACTTATCAGTTATTCTACCTTCAGGATATTTTTGACAAAATCTGCACATTTTTGACATAATTTCTATGTCCAGCACTTTGCCAGTATCTATGGATATAGCACTGACACATCCATTTAAAGACAAATGTCCTCTTCGCTGCCATGTTCCATCGACTGACACGCCACGTTGAACAACTTCATCAAAATTATTTTTCTCACGAATCTCAGTGGCAGCCTCATTCATAATTTTCTGTGCCACATTACGGGAAACGTTCTCCAACTTTTTTTCAAGTCATCTGTAAGCTGTCTTAGATGGAATGTTCAGATTCATAGCTGAACACAGTTTTTTTGCAGCAGAATGTCCTTTTCCAATAATCCTCAATCCAAAAGCTAAAGCAAGGTTGATGCTGTGCATTTTGTTCACTTTTGGAGATGTACAAAAGGAGGTGGAATAATCACAGTTTGAACATTTCAGTAACAAATTAGATGCTAAGCCAAATACTGATTCTTCGAAAAGATTTAAACCATTTTGAAAACTCTCAGGACAGTTAATTGAGGAAATAAAATCATTAAAAAATTTAAAATTAATTACTATGTTATGATCTTTATTTTCTAAATTATCAATTGGTTTTGAATTTGATTGAAGTTTTGTTTCACTTACTGTTGTTGAAACACATCTATCAGTGTTGTTCTCATCCACATTCTTGGTGTATCGGTTTCCTTTAAACTTATGTTTTCGGACAGAACTTCGATTTTTCTTATTAGCCATGACTTTTAACAAAATACTAATGCTAATTAATAAAGTGAAAAATATCCACAGAAAATAAGGTTAATCGAAATAAATCACAAGATTGGAAAACAGTACTGTCACAGATCAAGTTTAAGTTTTGTAAACACAATATTGTTGCCAAACTTTTTAAAGAAATTGGGTGTTGCCATACAGTCTTAAAAGCACAAACTACTTGTATTATTTTCTTGAAACAATATAAACACTGTATTTCCAAAAAATAGCTGCTTAAACAATATTTTAACACATTTTTGACAGGTCTCAGATCATTTAAATACCCACTTCCGCCCCTTTAAATGCCTACTTCCGGTACTGGTATTTTTATTAAATCTAGCATAACTTCGCCTCTAGGTAACGTAGAAACAAAAGAAAACCTGTTTTGTAAAGCTAAATGATTGCTCTACTCAAAATAACAAAAAACAAAAAATGTGTATTTTGACCGAAATTGGCCATTTCAACGTGTTTGGATACCTTAAAGTACCAATAAGATTTTCAACGTTCAATAAGAAATAATCATTCAATAGAAAAGTACTTTATACACTTTTCAATTCTTGATATTATTTTTTCTAATATATAAAACAAAAATTTTCACGTATAATTTCTTTTTTACAGAAAAAATTCAAAATGTATTTTGAATCGAAAACGAAAATTCACATACTGTTACGGAATAAATATGTATACTTAAGGATTAATGAGAGATACAAATGAATTAATAGGATCGTATAATCCTAGAAATGACAAGATAGAAAAATATTTGCATTAACAAAGTAAAAAAAGTATTAACGTATACGTTTTCATAAACAGAAATTATTACGAGTATTTAAGCTTTACAATCATTAATAATTCTTGTATAATGTTTTAAGGAGAGGAAACACAGATCAGTATAAAATGATGCATTGATAGCATTCTCTTTCAGTGGTTCAAAGTTAGATATAATAGCTTTCTACTCTTAATTTTTTCGTTACTGGAGAATGAATGAGTAAATGCTCAGACAAATTAAATATAATACTTTTGAGTTGGTTTTCCATTTGTAAATAAAAAACATCAATATTAACTAAAAGGAAAAACTAGCAATTTAGGATAAGTGACATATAAAAATTATAAATTACATTCACAGACACATTTTTTTAAAAATGAACTTTTCACAATAAAAAAGATATTTGCGCGATCACAGCCGAAATTCTGTTGGATGTCTTGACGGTTCTCTGTCTCTCAAAGGCACACTTAACGGTAAATTGTCACCAAATATAAATAGATTATAATTCACCACACAAAACAAAGGAATATCTAAATCGGCACTTCAAAAATCGGGATGATCTTTTCGCTATGAGGAATGCAGAATTATTTTAATGGAGAATTATTTAATGCAGAATTGCTTATTAATTTTGAAGAATGCAGGATGGAGCTTCGATGAAGAAATCGGGGTGACTCTTTTTTTCTTGTGACCGTGGCTCAGGATTTGGGTGGATCTTCCATATGATGCAGATTTCATCACATACACGGAGGGTACAGGATCGGGGTGGATTTTCAAGGCGACAACGCAATTTCAGAATGACACACTGTACTTCCAGAACTGGATTCACATCTTCAAATATTTTCCTTTTAGAAATGCGGGATGCATTTATTATGAACTACAAGTACAGGGAGCACTTTTTCTTTCCACAAACTCGAAGTGCAGGAGCATTTCTTCAAAAATTTTCCTCTTAGAAATGCGGGATGCATTGATCAAAGTGCCAGGAGCACTTCTTCAAAACTCCTCTACAAAACTGCTCCAGGAATGCAGGGTGCATTTATTCCTAAGAATTTATCAGGATGGTACTGAATCAATGAGATGTTAAGGCGCGCTGAATTTTAATTGAATAAGATCTTTTCCGTCCCGCCTGAAGCCACCAAAATTTTACTCTGTAGAATCCTAACTACAGAAAGGGTGTACATGGCTCGTTTTTTATGTTGCCTTGGGGATTTCTGGATTCAAAGAAGAGGTGGAGTTTTAAAAGATGACAATTAATAAAACAATATATTTTTGTACAATATTCATAAAGTTAAAATAAAACTATTGGGCATACATATTAAGAATCTAGCAGATTACACGTCTTTCCCAGCAGGCCACAAACTTGCCTCTCAAGACACTCTGGTGAGCTCGCTCCTTGGAATGAGGTCACAAAGTAAATATCAAGTTTGTGGCGCCCTCTAGTGTTGGAAGGTGTATCAAAATGTATACATCCTATATATATATATATATATATGTGTGTGTGTGTGTGTATGTATATGTATATATACTTAATCAATATATTTTTTAGAATTTCTCTTGGCTTCACAATTTTTTAGATATTTATTCATGTATATTTTCTGGTTTGATCTCTATTTAAACTTGATTAAATATTGGACTACGTATACTTTCTTCTTTTTTCTATGGTTGATTTACTAGGTATTACTGATTTTGGTTTATTACCATGTTTTATTATAATGTAATTCACTGAAGTGGGAGGGTTTGATCTGTAATAATGTTATAAACACACACTATCCCATTCCAAAGTATGGATCAGTATTAATAACATTATTTCCATTATTCTAATTTTTTGTTTTTCTTTCACTCGGTTTTCTAGTATAATTTTTCAGTTACATTACAGATATTTGTTTTTGTTTTTAACCCTACATTGGATAGTGTAACTATTCGGCAGCAAATACCAGGTCTAATAAATGTTTCCAATCGGAAACAACATGCGTGAAACAAGATAAAGATATCTATTTAAGTTTTAAACTCTTAAAAGTGCCAATAAATGGCAGTAGAAATTCTATTCTGGGAAATGTGTTTATTGCATCCAAAATATAAGTTCGAAGCAGAAAACGTTCTAAATAGCAAGATTCCTAACATCCTAAAATAACAAATTTAATCAAAATAGTAGTATTATTTCATGTTAAAAAAATTATTACTAAAAGAGCAATTGTTTCTCTACATTTTTAATGCATTTGGTTTTATTTGAAGTTATAGTTACTTCCATAATGAGTTAAATTCATTGGTAGCCATTTGGCAACACCCCATGAAGAAACGATCAAAAACAAAAAATATATTTACAATTTCTTCTCGTTGTAGTTATAGCTTTATCAGTACATAATATTTTGAATTTGCGATTTTGTTGGATTTCAAATTGCCTAATTTCTATTTATTATGATTTATAACAAACCTAAATGATTGATGCAGTTTATTTTACTGACGCTGAAGGAAAAAAATCTTGACAGAAAAATTTTGGAATGCTTTGTCAAGTGCAAGTGAAGAATATGATGAGAGTGATTTGGATCCCACGATAAACTCTAATATACCTTTTAGAAACTTAGATAATATTAATTGTCTTGATAACGATCTGTCTTATCAGGATGATGATGTCCTCATGTTATAACCACATGTAATAAACGCATTAGAGAGGTGATGTTTTAGATAGCTTGACTCTAAGGTACAATATAGGTATACGAAGTAAAAAGTGGTATTTTCGTATCTTTTATCATTTAGTTGATCTTGCTGTGTAAACGATTGGCTATTATCCGAACTTGTAAATGAGAAAATTATAAGCACAGATATGGAAATGAAGCTTTCACAATTTAGAGTAGATTTGGCTGGATCGTTGTGCTCTTATGGTCCCAATTAAATCAACAAGACGAGATCATCTTGCAAATGGAGAGGGGAAAAGACACCGCCCAAACAAAGGAAATCTGTTTCCATTAAAAACCTTCCAGTAACAATTTAATTCGATAAAAGTGACCATTGTCCCATGCATATTGAGAACAAACAACGTTGAAAAATGTCATCATGAAGAGATTTTGCTAGAATAATATGCATCGAATATGATTATTCTCTATGCTTGAATAAAAACAACTATTTTAAAAATTATCTTTTAAGATAAATTTTAAAAAATACATGATTTTCTCTCTGATTTCTATGTAAATCCATTACCTAATGTGCCTATCTATAAAAAAAATTAACGAACTATTTAGGTATAAAACTATTGAATTGTACTGTTTCTAGTTATTTAATTATAAAAATTGTCAGTACTTATAAATTCAAAGCTATTTTTCAATTTATCCTACCCATTTAAATTATTTTTAAAAGACTGCGCAGTTACTATAACTTAAATCTCATATTCGGGTTTAATGTTTGTACCATAGTTCATCATATATAAATATATCCTATTCAAGTCCTATTTCAAAACTTTATATAAACATATTAAAAACGTGTTTCCCATTCAGAAACTAGATGAATCAATTCCTGTCCAGTTCACTATAAATATCCTAATTCAGTTTACAGGTATCGTTGAGGATTAAGAAGAAGAAGGATTTAAGACGGCTTGCACTTTTTCCGAAACCTGCGGTTGCGTGATACATTTTAAAATTACTTCAAATTAAGTAGGATCCTATTATGTAGAGACGACACATAATGTGAAGATCTTCACTTGGAGAAAAGATCAACTATAATTTCGATAATTCTTCTATTTTTTTAATTGAAACCTTGTACGCAAAGCGATTTAGTGAACTTCCTATTTCGTGGATTATATTTTGAGCATTAACATGAGTTTTGTATATTGCTTCCGCTGAAGAGAGATGGCCTCTCACACTCTTTTATTCCAAAATATTAATCTCATTAAGTGCAGTTCTGATATATCCTTCTCTCTCTTACAAATAAAAATCTTGTTTCAATATCACGGAAAAGACACGATTAACTTTTTGAAATGCTGTAAGAAAATGGAAAGAAATCGCAGAATTTTCGAAGTTTTCAGGCAAATTCTTGCACTATTGTTGAGAAGTTTTTCGAGGAAATTTTTGCAATTTTTATTTGCACACACTTCATTTTGTTGAGGAATATTTCACGCAACATATCTGCTTTTCTTTTCCTGGAGAATTGAGAAATTTTAATTTTTCAGGAACACGCATTTATGTGAATATAAGTGTTTTAGAAGCAGTCGGTGAGTGACAAGGACAGCTTATGCCCTCGAACCGGTTTGATTGTTACACATTATTTAATAAATTAGTAAAAAGATCATTAAATGTCACAGCTGTAAGAACTACATCAATTATCCGCATGAAATATGTTTATTGTTGTTGAATAAGGGAAGAGCTCCATTTAATTGTTGAAATTATTGTTTTCTTCTGTGACTTTATATTTTTGTATATATTTATTACTATTTTTCTTCTTTCTTGCTGTTTAAAAAGTACTTCAACAAAGAATTCTTTTTATTGTTTTTTTTTCAGACTACTTCAACATTTCTTGCATTGTGAAATTCATTATTTTTTCACAAAGTAGACTCCTTTGGAATAAAAAAAATTATGAAAATCGAAATCGCCATTACTGGCATATCTGGAAGATTTCCGGAGTCTGATAATGTATCTGAATGGAGTCAAAATCTTTACAACAAAAGAAACCTCGTCACCGAAAGCAGCAACAGATGGGAACCTGGTAAGTCATTTCATATGCTCTCACCATTGTCTCTCACAATACAGTTTCATTTTGAATGTTTAAAACAATGGTATCCAAAATTCTCTCTTCAACTCCTACAATGTCATAACCAAAAATTTGCGTCAAACACGGTGCAACTAGAAGGCGAAATTAAGAATGCTTGTCTTTTTTTTTTTACTTCTATTATTTTGTTCTGAAAACTTACATCTGTGTTTAAAACACGTTTAAGACTAGATGATTTATTAGTGTAGAACCATTTTGGAGGCTATTTATACAGAATGGAGCCTCTAAAATTCATTCTTAGTCCATGAGGTCGTGCTTACATACTTTGTATGCTTGCATTCCTAATTATGGTGACTATAGCTATTATTAACGGCTGACATTATAACAGCTGTCACTTCACATTTGGAATGACACTTCTCGAGCATATTTTAATCTGTGACCTTAGAAGTGTAATCAAATAAATATATTATGCAGACACTTCTTTGCCTATACATCTAATTTATTTCAAGTAATTTATTCTTCGTGTGTGGATTTCATTTTCAACTATTGTAAGAGCCCGACTTCTACCGTCATACTGTCTGATGTAAACTATGTAACTAAATGCAGATATTTCAGGAAAATATTGAAATCCCCCCAATAATATACAATAGCTCCATATAAATAACATAACAAGACTCGTAACAAATCTTTGTAAGAGCATAAAAATTCACACTGGCAATACTCATTTGTAGATATTGTCAGGAGTTACAACAGAATATACGTAACTGTTATTATGTCAATATTGCCCTTCTCATTTACTTGCTCCCTCATCAAATTCTCTACAGCCCTAAAGCATTTGATCTGTCTATTTCTGTTATTCAAGCCTAAGAAATTATTCAAAGTAGTCAGTTATAATATATGTATATAAAATGTACTCGGTATGTCTGTCAAAAAATATACCTTATCATGGGTACGACAGCAACAATCTACTACGATGCACATGACCCTAAATAATTATGAAATATCTAATTATAAACTTAGGAAATATTTTACTATAAATACACTGAAGGCTACCCAAAATACAACAGCATGAAAGAAGAATTGAAATTGCGGGAAATGTTCATAGTACATATAACGCGATGGGAAATGCAAATTATTAGCAACTTAGCACTGATGCACATCGTGCGTCCTGTAGCACCAAGTCTGAAAGGAATGCGGATTAGCCTTCCGAGAAATTGGTGATCATTAGGGATGTAAACAAGCAATAATGATATCGATCAATAATCCATGGATTTGTGAAGTGAACAACTGATCTACGGCACCGATAACATCCCCGTCGTCATATCGCGGAATGACAGGCATATTTTGAGGCTCTTGGTTCTGATGAATTGTTTCGGCATATTAGGAATCATATCACAACAAACACGGTCTGTTACATAAATACCGTTATCAGCACGTCTCATTCGACGTTGTTTGCAGCATAGTGGCACGCAAGGCGTCCATTGCTGAGATTATTTTTGAGTGCAAAACTCAGGTGTTTGTGTATGCAATGATGCATTGCACATCGAACAAGAAAACCCAAACATCATATTATTGCCTTTACAGACCAA
This sequence comes from Nephila pilipes, assembly GCA_019974015.1. Classification (NCBI taxonomy): domain Eukaryota; kingdom Metazoa; phylum Arthropoda; class Arachnida; order Araneae; family Nephilidae; genus Nephila; species Nephila pilipes. The sequence continues at coordinate 9,058 of BMAW01113063.1, forward strand.
TCACAATTCTCCCTGCAACATCAAGATGGGTATAATTGGCTTCAGGATATGTCATGTAGAGAGGTTGCATAATTCTTGCCTTATGCATAGCTAAACTGGTCCTGCAACTGGTATTTAAGCTTAAGGAAGTATCGGATTCCAATCCTTTAACACGTAATATGTATATCCGGGACAATGAATAGCCAGTGCTATGTGACTCAGGTTTGGAGCCTGTTGTCTTAACTTGTTTTCAAAGCTAAACAGGAGTCTTATTCCATCATGGAAATTTGGTTACTACACGAAGCATGCAATTGTAAAGACTTTTCACTCACCATATTGCATTGCTGTCTTGTTTGGCCTGTTCCCCAGATCGGCACGAGATCCTCTTTGGCAACATGCAGATGTAACATGGACTGTCAAACTCTAAAAGGGCATCTAAAGACTCTTTTATTCAATGTTGAGGCGGGTAGCAGTGATTATTGCTAACTGTGGTGACATTTCTCAAAAGAATCACTACTGAGAATGCTATATTTTGAATCATTTCACTTTTGTACTGTGTTATTGACTGATGAATTTAGCTGTGGTATCGCTAGTTTTCATCGGCATTGCTTTTCAGTTGGCCAGTAGTGTATTTACGATATTGAGTGTCACATAGATTATTTTTTAATGAGAACGTTTTGTCCAGTTAAAAAAAGTTAGATATTGTTTATGTTACCATATCCTTATAACTAAGTTTTTGGATGTATTTCAATAATTTATAGAAAAATTTCGTGGAAACGTTTTTTTAAAAATTTTTAAAGATTTTTTCACCATCCAATGTATCCATTCGAAGTTTTCGTCAAAAGTGAACATTTTTCAAAACGCTTTTGTGTTCCCCCTAAATATCATTAATGTATCAAAAGTTGAAAACCATGACTTTTAAAATTGTTAATCTCAAAATGCTAAAATCAACCATTTTTATGCCATCTTTGTAAAATTTGATAAGAATAACTTTGAATACATGTTTATGTCATGTACAATTTTATTTGAAAAATATACATATCTCCATGCGTTGATAAAACTTTTACAACCCTTCCCTTTTTAATTTCTCCCTGATGTTTAAAATGTAAAACAGTGTTATCACGAAATTTCTACACAAATTTGAAACTAAAATAACGATTAGGACACACATGTTTTTCAAATGAATTTTTAAAAGAAAAAAAAGTTTTTGAGATTAGAAGTGAGAACCTTTTTCTCAAAAACACTTCAAATAGTTTCAAATTTTTCAAAATACTCACGGCCATTTTGTAAGATTCCAAGTCCTTAAGCTTGTTCGGTTACTAATGTTGGTGGCCTCCTGGTAATCTTTTGCGAAGAAACCGATGTACTACGAACGTAAACTTAGAAATTGGATTTTTTTCAGTTAGAGTTTGAATAACGGCAGATGATTTACGGGTGAGAAAAGTGTTCACCTTTTTCGTATTTATAAAATAAATATTGTATTGTGGAATTTAAAATATTAAGCCTCAATCTGCTTTTGTGGTTTTTAATCGAATTTTCTCGGTTGCATTTGATTTGAGGGCAAAGTACCTAAAGCATTAGTATCAATTTTTACCATAAAACTGATAATAATTGAATGTATTTCGCCTTCTATTTAAAATTTTATTCTGAATTATCATTTGGAATGTAAAAAATCATTTTGAGAAAAATGAATGTGATAAGAAAAGAATTATTGAAAAATATCATATATCTTTTCTCACAACACACAAAAACTGTATTGACGAAAATATGGCATAATATAAAAAATTTATTTTCTAATCATATTTTTTTTCTATAAATTTTCATCTTTAATTTGACTTTTTTGTATCCTGGGTTTTTTTATTTCCACTGAACCAAAATTGATCGGTGGCATATTTTTTAATGTTAAATTGCGAATTAGAGATTCGATATATCCATGAAAGGGCCTTTTTACAATGATTTTTTTTTAATCTTCATACTATTTGTATCGTAAGATATTATGAAACATCTAAAGATGTTCTTTAAATAGAACTTAAATTTATTTTGATTCTTAAGTTTTGCTACTAGGGTAAAGAATTGCATTTTTAAACCAAACAATAACTCACTCATATGGCCATGGAAACAGACAAGTACTCTTATGGGTCATATCGAATATTAGTTTCTTATTGTATCGAGCTTGAATATCACTACTAATTAATCTCAGTATGCTAAATTGTTGATTTATCAATCTTACACGTCTCAAATTAAAAAAAAAGAATAATTTCCGTAAATATGATTGATATTAATGCCAAATAGAGACAAAAATGTGATGATAGCAACATTCATACAAAGTTCTATTTCATAATTTGTTATATTAGTTTTAAGAATTTTTTCTCTAACTAGGCTTGGTTCTATTTCCTGATGCAACGCTTTTGTAGGAGTTATATAATATTAAGGTTTAATTATTGTTTCCATTATATTGTAAAATATTTTTAAAAGGTATTTGACTCGAACATCAACGATTATCTATCTCGTCAAATTCATGGAATTAAATTTCTTATTTGATAAAAAAAAAAAGTTAAGCAGTGGAGTCTAAAAGGTATTCGAAAAAAAATGTGACTTAACCGATTATTTTCCTATTTTAGGACTCCATGGTTTACCCAGAAAATTGGGGCAATTGAAAGATTTGAGTAAATTTGACAACGAATTTTTTGATGTGTCAGAGGAACAGGCTAATCTTTTAGACCCCCAAGCGAGGATACTTCTGGAATCAACTTATGAAGCGATTGTGGATGCTGGTAATTATAATTTTAAACGCTGTAATCTGTTGGCTATTCACATTAAATACTTAAAAAGAGACAGCAAATTTACTTCTAAAACAGTTGAATCATTTGAACTTAAAGTTAAAATTCCTTTAAATTAATATGAAGTCCATGGTGTTTATCTTCATTTTATTGTTATTTGTGTATGGTAGGAATTTAGTTCTCACAATGCAGTTTATACCTGAGAGATGAATTAAAATATCATTCAGGAATAATTCATTATCTTAAATATTCAAACAAGAGAAAAGCATTTCATAACTTTTCACTATCACACTTTACCACGTTGGCATTATAAAATCACGTTTCACAATAAGCATTGGCTTATAAAAGAAGTTACAAATTACGCAATAAATACCAATAAACTTAAAAGGAAATGTTCAAAGTTTTTCATTTGCTTTTACTAAATATAACAATTACTATTTACAAAGATAAAAAATTTTGTTTTAAAATTTCTTTTTCTACACATATAAATCAATAAAAATATTTTTAATGTATGATTTGGTAAACAAAGCAATTAAAATAAGATTTGCTTTATATTTTAAAAAGAAATATAAATCGAAATTTTGAATTCCATCTTAATGAAAA
>BMAW01113064.1:0-102956 GCA_019974015.1 Nephila pilipes
TACTTATTGAGCTTTCACTTTCGTCATCTAATGACAACTAAAAATATGACTTCATTACCGATAATTCCTTATGTTTTCTAATGTTTTAACTCAAAAACACATTTGCAAACTTTAAAAATTGTGTAATTTTAGAATTAAAATAATATGTCATATGAAAATAAAAGAATAAAAAAGACTGATTTAGTTTTCGAAAAGTCGAAATGAAAAGTATGAAAAATGAGATCGAGTTTTTACCTTTAGCTTCTGATTCAAATAGAAACGCATGTATTACAGATTTAACATATGCTGGATGGACCATATAAATTATAATTTCTTTAACTGAAATTCAAAGTTATTAATTACTTACTGAAGCAATAAAAATTAGAGATCGTAAATATTTTAAATGGTACTCTGAACTGAAAAAAATACTTTTTATTTTAATCTTTTAATATTTGATTCATTTTCTTTGTTATGTTCTACATAAGAGTTTATTGACTAACAGACTTTACATTCCAATTAAAAAGGACTAAAAATATCTGCAATTATGACATTTCTTAGAATTGTTATATTTTAATATTAATCTCTCCACAAAATCCTTCAATACAAAATGTTATCGTGATTGTATCTAGAATTAAACTTCTTGAATTTGATTTTTTGGATATATGTGCAAATAATTATGTTACACATGTATAATAATTTATATCCTCGTGAATATAATTCCCCTAAAGGACACTCATCTTTCCACCTTCTCAAATTTATAATGTATGTGATATTTTTAGACAGTTTATGCAAAAGTTTAATTTTATGTTTTGCAGTATTATTTAAATGAAATTAAATATATTGGGAATGCGGGGAAAGTTTTCATATCATTAATATTTTTCTTATTTAACTGAAGACATTATTTTAACTATGAAAGAGTACACTTTTAGATAAATAAAAAAAATACTTTACGATATCATAGGAGAAAAAGGAGCATTGACCGACTTTTTTTTAAATTTATCAAATACATTTTATTACAGTTCAAATTATCGGGTAAAAAGTTTTTTGAAATTCATAAAATTCAATCACCATTTTGAATCTGTAAATGAAACGTTATTCTAATAAAACTTTTAATTATGATCTTCAATTATGAAATCTAGTATACGTAATTATAAGAAGAAAAAAACTAAAAGTTTTTTTTTAAAAAATTACTGATATGCTACCTTTATTTACTTAATTACTTTAAAAGTTTCTTAGACAACAAGGAACTCGTAATAAAAAAATAGTGATAAAATATGATTTTAGTACGTCAGGGAACCAAGCAAATTACATTATGTTAATATAATTATATTTTTTTTAATCATAATAGCGTGATTACAGAAAATGAGTATTCTTAATTAATTATTTAACAGAATGCCTTAACAACTGAACATCATTTTCAAATTTTTCTAAAATGTATTGGCTTTATTAAGACTTAAATTTACAGATGAGAACATTTGTAAATTAATATATTACGTGAGTAAAGATTTCTTAATTTTCTTATTTAAAGAAAAACATAAGATTCTTGGAAATCCATTATGTTATTTAATTGTAGCTTCTCATTAATGTAATTCTACTTTTATCATTAAAATTGGAAAAATGATGACGATACTGCTTTTTACAACTGTTTTCGAATTATGTTATTTTTTTAACAAACATCTATTCTGCATATACATGACTGTAAATTTGTATATTAGCAAGTTCAATAACAATACAATGTCATTTTATACTCATTTTTACGTTTATGAATAGCATTTGTTTTATATTAGAAACATTTAAAGAACATTTTATATTTTTCTACTATAAAAGTAAGGCAAAAATTTATTCATGCCTCTTCCAAATATCTAAAATAGGGGTAGTAAGAGTATAGTAAATATATTTAAATAAATTTAACCTTTTAACGTTTTTTAATAGGACTGCGTAATAAAAGTTGAAGTATTTGATATTATTTTAAATATTATTACTAGAAATACATTTTTACAAAGAACAAAAAAGTTTAAAAAATAAGCTTAAAATGGTTTTTTTAAAAGTATTTAATGATTTAGAGAAGTTCATAGAAAGAATCTTAATTGAATAATTTATTTTAAATACTTATTATAAAAACACTAAGTCATTTTTTTCATTTACTCTATTTTTATAAATTATTTAATAGTAAGCGAAATAGTTTAGCATAAATTTTCCTTTCGAAAAACGATTTCGATAAATTTAAAATGAACTTAAATTTTGGCTCAAGATATTAATTATGAGTTCTCTAACATCCTGTACCGTAAAATTTAAAAAGAAACGGATATATTACGAAAATGGATACAGTTAAATCTTATTCAGAAAGATTATATTTACCTTTGATTTCTGTATGAGGTTATATAGAAATTATAAGGTTTAAATAAAAAAGAAAGCATAAAGGACATCAAATAATTTTTACTCTTAGAAATAATGCAACTCATACTTTGTCTTATTATGCTCAAAATCTAGCAAGAAAACCGGGATTAAACTATTCGGGAAGTATTTAAATGGAATGTATTTACTTTGTTAAGAGAAAATACTTGACTATTTTTAGTTATTATTTCTAAAGATTTTGCTGTAAAGAAATATACCAAAGGTGTATCATGTTACTAAGACTATGAAATTTCAAATTCCAAATTCTGTTATTTTAATGCTGCCTATTAATTAGAATTTAATTTTAAGTAGAAATATTAACACCGATTAGAGAAAATTAAGTAAGAAGTTTCTGATGAACAATTATATTTTATTACAACGTGGAATTTGTCCCATTTCTTTGAAAGGCTGTACCTCTACAAAAGCTTCAAAGGGAAAAAAAGTAATTAATGATTGATGTAAAAGTCGATAAATATGTATATAAATATAAGCGCTTTATTTTCTTGCAGACTTAAGCTGTACCAAGCTACTGAAGTTTTTATTAATGCTAAAATGTGTGTGAAGTAATTACTTATATTAATCAAATTATTCTCATTCTTTCAAACAGCATTTCTTCGTTACATAGTAACAACATTAAGGATATGTAAGATACAGAAATTTATTCAACGGGCTGTGGAAAGTTAATTTAAATCAAAAACTGAAACGAAAGACGATTTAAAAACTGTTTTCATTTTTCTCATTTAATTTTCCGCTTTTTTATATTAATTTTGTACACTTTTCTTCAATATAATTTTCCGCACCAACGCTCTCAACTTTCCAAACATAGCACAACTTGCGTACTCATAAAAAATTTCATTGATGCAGTTGCAAATTTTCTATCTTTCAGAAGTCATTATTAGCTCGTTCCTTTCTTTTTTTTTTTTTAAAAAAAATGAATACTTGAAGAAATAAACTGCATATATTTAACATCTTGCAGGCAGGTTTATTATGCACTCAGCTGGCAGATATATCTGCATTTTATACCAATAGCAAAGCAGAGTACTATTTATTTGATCAAAGTATAATCGAAATGATTCCGTTCCATATAGTCAGCCTCGAATGTAATGTGAAACAGAAAAGCTCAAACCAATAAAAGACTATTCAATATAAGAAAAAGTAATTGATTTCTAAACATACTAATTGATACTTAGTGACAGTTCTTGTAATTAGTTTGCTTTTTATGTCAGTAATATTGCATCATAACATATCTTTATTATCAACATTACTAAGGTATATATTGTAAAAAGAAAACAGTTGTGTGTGTGTGTGAAAAACACACACATCATTATAAATTTAATTAAATATTAAACTCTTATGAGGGTGAATATTCTGTTGTAATAGTTAATACCCTGTAGTATAAGCTAACTAATAATTAATCACCTTAATCAAAGATGACTTCAATTAACTGTTCGTTTCGGTACAAACTACCATTTTTTTACATACTTCTCGGTGAGTGATTCAGCAATGATTGAGTAAAGGCAATTATATAATAACGATTTATGTATTAGAAAGTTCTCAAAATGTCCTCAATTTTAAATTGATATGGAGCTCACGTGTAAAGTTTAGTAAAAATGAAACAACGAGGGACTTTTAAAATATGTAGAATAGTATTTTATTTTTTCTTAAGTAAAAGCTTATTAGGAACTAAATAATTTCGTAGCTAATATAATCAATCAAATTATATTTGTACTTCTGTAATAATCGTTCATCTCCATTTTAATTACTTCTGTAAAATTATCTGAGGTCTTTTGGAAACCTTTCATGTCATTTACCTTAAATCTGGTGGAAGTGAGCGTCTGATAAAATTCAGCATTAAATAATGGCACAAGAAGAACATATAATTACCATCTAAAGTTAATTGACTAAAAATTGACACAATCAGCACAATTTTTCGACTCTCCAATATATTGAAATATTTAGATAGATGTAGTTACTCTTGATTATTTTGGTAAAGCTCTAATAGGAGCATAATTTTTTTTCTAACAGCCTTTCACTCGAAAGTGAGTTGAGCAATAATATTATAAGTACCGATTTTCAGAATTAATTATTTGAGAGATAATTAAAGTTACATAATATGTGATATTTGGGCATTTCAAATGAACACTTAAGGAAATTCTGAGTATAAAACTAATTTCAATAGTTTGTATAGTTAATGATGAAATAATCTGTGCTTGAAAATATTTATATGTGATGAATTGTTACGTTCATTTAAATATGAAATATTTTTTTAAAATTTTTTGTGATGTTTATCTAGCGATGCTGAAATATAATTTGTACATTTTATTGAGGAAAGTTAGGAGGAAGTCAAGAATATAACTTTTCTAGTTTTTTTGACAAAGTTGTTTTAATTATTCAAGGAGGAGTAAACGAAAACCACCGTAGAGCGTCAGAAGTTTTAATTCAGGGGCAAAAATATAAATTGTATTATAACCTGCTAAGTTATTTACCCCTTCTCTTATTAGTTACTTTCTAGAAATAAGTTTATATAAATTGTTGGAATAAAATTATTTAATTCTACATTTGTTCAAATATTTGTTTTTGGTAATGATAAAATTATTTTAAATTTTGAAAATACACATATTAATTGTTTTGTACAAATTTAATCTCATTTATTATTATACTTGTCAGAGAAATTTAATAATCTAAATTGAACCTTTACTTTCATGAAAGTGTTGTTCCAAAAATTGCATAAATCTTAACATTTAGTGTGTTAATATAATTAAATATTTCATTTATACACATGGGCTTTAAGAACAGTCGAAAATAACTCAAATAAATTATGAGCTTCAGATTTATTTTACTTAATCATTGTGATTTCTTTAACTTTTTTCCATACTAATTTCCTTTTCTGCCTGAAATTGTAGCTAGAAAGAAATTTCTCAGTTTATGTTATATATATATAATAACTAAATTTAATCTAAAGTGTTACATTTTTAATAGAGGCAGTTGAAAAATATAATAATAAATTCCTACTTCTTGGATTAAGAAAACGTAATAAACTAAAACTAAATTGGGGACAAATTCCTTAAAATGAGATGATCTTTAGATATTCATTTTCTAAATCTGTTACTTTCAGAATATTTAAAAATTGTTAACAACAAATCAAATTGGTAAGAAAAATATTTACAACTCAAAACTTTAAAATAATCATCGTAGAAAGTAAAAAAAATATCATGAAATTTTTTTAATTACTTTGAATTAATCCAGAAATATAGCATTTATGAATTTACCTTGCAAGAAATGTATTATGATCTTTCATGACTAATTTTCATTGCTTTTCAAAATATCTTGTCCAAAAAGTATAACTATTTTTAAAATACCGTTATCTTTCACTCTTTATAATAGAATTTTACGAATTTTAAGGTAACAGTGAAAAAAAATTGATTATATAATTTTTATGGAGTTTTCTACTTCAGAATACATTCAAATGCTAGGCTGAATTTCAGACGATAATCCAGTTTTATCAATGTAATAAAAGAAAAATGTTTTGAAAACAATTTTCTTTTGATTAAATCAACATGTCTTTTAAAATAAGCAGACTCATTTTAAATTTTCTCTTATTACGCCTCGTATTATTTTGTATTAAGCATTTGTATCTTCTTTTAGAAATAAGTTTTCATTAAAAAAATTCGAATTAACTAATTTCATTTTGTACTAAAATTTTCTTAGAGTAAATTTTAGATTCGGTATTTGTCATTCTGAAAAGGGCTTAGAGCTGAATCGATGCTAACAGTTAAATAATCTAAGCAGATGCATATGCTTATACCAATCAAAATAAAGGAAACATTTATTTTTAAAGAAAAATTTATTAAAATACATTAAAGTCAAAGATATTTGATATTGTTAAGATATAACTTTTTTCAAGTTATTAATGTTTTAAAACATGTTATATACCAAATCTGTTCTTGATTATTTCATTTAATAGTTTTGGTACGTAAGCAAATGGTAAGCATAAGTGAAAAGCTTTTACCGCACATTTTACTTATCGAACTAAAACTGTGATGATGAGGATACTTGTATTTTAAGTACTGAAAGAATCTGCTCATACACATGGAAATTGGATACAGATGATTCCAGAAATTAATTAAAGAATAAAATCACAAGGAATTGATCAATGTAGGTATTAAAACTTCCAAGATTATTAGGAGTGAAGTGAAAAATTATACATTTAAATTTTACGAGTTCATATAACGGAAATTTGGGAAAAATTAAAACAGATTCACCTCCGAATTTTCAAAGGAGTCGTATCCTTTCCCTCACAGAAAAGGAATAAAGGGAAGGAAAAATATCACATAAAATTTTGAGTTACTGAAATATTATATTTCTTTGGTGGAAAGTGTTTTATTACATTGATGGTAAGAAGCAATAACTGAATCGTCAATTGCTACTCCACATTGTGCCCTTGAGCATTGCTTTTTTTAAATGTAGCTTTAATCATTTCTAGCCAAAAAAATACCAATGAAACAGTCTCTCCAATAGTAACGACGATATGACGAAGAACCATTCCCGAAAATTTCATTGCTCCATAATTTTCGTTCTAAGCATTTACTTGGAAGAGCTGTGGTATTATTTCAAACTGGAAGGGTACAGAGCAAATTTCTTTCAACATAAATTCGAATATCTTCCAGTACTTTCATTTTCTAACTGCTCCGCTGAGATAAGATTCCATCAAATATATTCACAGTTGCATAAATCACGCGTTGAATAAAAGAGACTGAAATATTTTTCGAGGGCTTTTTATTACCTTTAGGTTTGATGTCATGACAGATATTCGTAGAAAGCTGACCCTCGATTTATGATATGCTTGTTATATATTTTTTATTTTCCTCAACCCCAAACGGTTTCTAGATATTTTATACTGATGTTTCTGTTTTTATAAGCCAATTCTTATTAGTCTTTGGAATATTGTAAAATTTAAAATTGGGCTTTGGAAAAAGTTCTTTTACACTTTAATCAATATCCTTTTTATCTTCGTTCCTTTTCGAACGCATTTCATTTTTGACAGAAGAATTTGCATTAAATTTTGATTATTAAGACATATTTTTCATGTTTATAATGGTTTATTTTTCATTCTTCACTCTAAAATCGAAATCATATGAGATATATAAATACCACAATTCCTTCTGTGCAATAAAATCTGTTGCGTTAAAGTTCAAGATGTTAAATTAAGCGGAATTTTTAAAAACCGTTATTTCTTTATCACGTCAAATTATAAGTATAATAATAAAATAAAAAGTATTGAATTAACACACTTAATGGTATATTAATTTTATCAAAATTAATATGCAATAGAATTCTTTCAAATAGTGACAGTACTCAGCTTCTACTTAAGAAAGCCTTTCAGACATTCAGACTTTTGTAATTTGCATACTAGATTACTCTTCTTTTAAGTAAAATGGAGCTTTAATTTATTGAATACCTTCTGAAGAATTTGAAAGCATTTTAAAAAAAGTTTTATTAAGGAATTAGGATTATTTTTTCTTTGCGAGTTTTACTGCTTGCTGTTTTGGTTGAACTCTAGATCACTAAAAACTCAATGTGACCCTGAAATTAGTCGTTCAATTCACAGACGAGGAATTATATATATATATATATTGGGTTGGCAACTAAGTAATTGCGGATTTCACTCATAGATGGCTTCAGTTGAATTTTTAGGTTTGCAGACGTAGTACAAATGTAAAACACATTTTGTTATTTGATAGTTGGTAATTCAGCTGTCAATCAGTAAAAAAAGTTTTTTGATCGGTTGCGTAGTTTTCGCTTAGCCTTCGTTGAAGAATGGAAAATCAAAAGGAACATTTTCGTCATATTTTGCTTTTTTATTTCCGCAAAGGGAAAAACGCATCGCAAGCTCATAAAAAGTTATGTGATGCTTATGGTGACGAAGCCTTAAAAGAACGGCAGTGTCAAAATTGGTTTGCCAAATTTCGTTCTGGTGATTTTTCACTCCAAGATGAAAAACGCTCTGGTCGTCCAGTTGAAGTTGATGACGCCCAAATCAAAGCAATAATCGATTCGGATCGTCACAGTACAACACGTGAGATGGCAGAGAAGCTTCATGTATCACATACATGCATTGAAAGTCACTTAAAACAACTTGGCTTTGTTCAAAAACTCGATATATGGGTTCCTCACGAACTGAAAGAAACGCATTTAATGCAACGCATTAACAGTTGCGATTTGCTAAAGAAACGTAATGAAAATGATCCATTTTTAAAACGACTGATAATTGGTGATGAAAAATGGGTTGTTTACAACAATATCAAGCGGAAAAGATCGTGGAGCAGGCCAGGTGAACTCACTCAAACAACATCAAAAGCTGATATTCATCAAAAGAAGGTTTTGTTATCAGTTTGGTGGGATTACAAAGGAATTGTCAACTTTGAACTCTTACCACCCAACCGAACCATCAATTCTGATGTCTACATTGAACAACTAACGAAATTAAACAATGGAGTTGAAAAAAAGTGGCTCGAATTGACAAATCGAAAAGGTGTTGTATTCCATCATGACAATGCAAGGCCACACACATTTTTGGTCACTCGGCAAAAATTATTGGAGCTTGGTTGGGATGTTTTGCCACATCCACCATATAGTCCTGATCTTGCACCATATGACTACTTTTTATTTTGATCTTTACAAAACTCCTTGAATGGTAAAAATTTCAATAATGATGATGATGTCAAATCGTACCTGATTCAGTTATTTGCTAATAAAAACCAGAAGTTTTATGAACGGGGGATTATGATGCTGCCTGAAAGATGGCAAAAGGTCATTGATCAAAAAGGGCAATACATTACAGAATAAAGTTATTTAGTTCCATGAAAAAATTGTCTTTGATTTTCTAAAAAAAATCCGCAATTACTTAGTTGCCAACCCAATATATATATACATTCATATTTCCTGCATTTTTTTTTCAAACAAATTAGCGTAACACGAGAGAAAATTTTAATTAAAAAATATATATATTGCAAGTATTAACTTTTGCACTCTTTGGCGAATGTCAAAAGTGCACTCTTCATAAATAGCCTTTTTGCAATAGTTATTCTTTCTTTGTCGTTTACATTTCATAGATGGATAGAAAATATAAAGTCTGCGTTTTTCTGTCAGTAGTGTTTCTCTGTAGGCTCTTAATATTAAAAATATCATCAGTATCTATTCCGATAGAATATCTTAAATTGACCATCATGATCAGCATATATCGAAAAGTAACTAGTGTGTATTGGGGAAATCTGAAGTTTTTATTATTAAAAATAATCGAGATAGAAAACTAATTTTAATTTGTTCTTCTTAACACTGCTCCATATAGTCACCATTGAAAGATATACATTTCAAACTACATTTCTTAACCAATAAAGACCACAATTGCAGAACTCAGAAGATTGCGTCGAAACCCATTGATTCATTTTTTGAATACCATATGTTTTGTCAATTTCATGCCCGAAATGTTTTTCTTTTCAGTTTCTGGGAGTAAGAAAAAGTCGTTAGAGCAAAATCCAATGAATAGAGCACGTTTGGAAAAATTTCAAAACCATTATTGTTTTGATTCTTCACCCGTAACTCGAGAGTCAATTTTCACCTTGATGCGGGATACTTCCATTTATGGCTTTCTGAAAACGAAGAAACATTAATAGGTGTAATTTACATTATCATGTACACAAAATATATTCATATAAAAATAAATTTTATTAATTAATTTTAGTTATGTCTTAGTAATAATTAAAACCTTACGATATTCATTCTAATAGTTGTGTTTATCACCTTCGGATAATTCATTTTGCTATGAACGTATTGTGAGTAAATAGATGTGAGAGCATCGGGAATATCTCAATCTAGTAAGACCGGTAGCCTATTAGATGAATGTTTAGTTCAATTTTTTTTTCTTTTTGGTAAAATAATGATAAGATTTCTATTTACGTTTTGTAAACTCAGCTATAGTGAGCTTCTTTTCCTTTCTTATATTTATTATGAGGGTTGTACAAAAAGTAAGATTATTGAGCCTCTATTGCTCATATTTAATTATATTCAACAAACTTGGATGCCTTGCGTTTAGGATTAAAAAGAGAATGGGCAATTGTTTATGTTATTCAGTTGGTTAAAAACTTTTGAGGTAATGCCATATTGAAATGAGCTTCTCAATTGTGAATTCTGCCATCAACGAATTGAGGAAACTAGTCCGGTTCCTTCTAGCGAAGGGAAACATGCCAATAGAGATTTTTAATTTTAAACAGAAGACGTGCGGTCTTGCAGACCATTCAACATGTTTCTCCCATCACCCTTATGACATTATTTGTGCAATAGAAAATAGTCTTCCTCTGGATTCTCCTTCTTGTCATATTGTTTTGGATTGCGAATGCGGTTTGAATTCTATCCCATTCTTTAAGAGCTTCTGTGAGACCACACCTTTCTTTCAGCGTTACAATTTTCGGCAGAAGTACACATAGAAAACTTCGGGCCGATGAGATTGATTCATTCAATGATCTTCATTACGTGGAGAAGCTGCAAAAGATTCTAGATGTAGCTGGAAGTGATTTTAGTGGAGAAGATGACTGTAGAGATGATTATATCTTTGAAAATTCTAACTCTGCAGACTCAAATGTTTTCAGATGATAGTGATTTTTCTGATCCAGAAAATCTGTAAGAAATTCCATGAAATACTACTATGAAAAAAAATTTATTCAAATGGTCATCCACTGAACCTAATTGAAATCTTAGAACTCCAATTAAGAACAAAGTAAGACTTCCTAGGCTAAGACTTTACGAAAAAATCGAGGATTCCAAACCAAAGAATGGATGGGAACTGTATATACTAATAACTTGTACCTGGAGTTGTGAAGTTGAAATATTAAAGGGTTCAATGAAAGAGAAAAAATACCTGTAATCTAATTAAGGATGAAACCGAAAACAACTAAATATTTCTGAGCTTAAGAAAAGAAGTGGAGTATATCAGAATGTGGAGTTATACAAAAAAGAAACAAAACTGAAATGATGGAAAACATGTCATTTGTATCTCCCAAGCAAAAAATGAAAGACAACATATTTATGTTTATCTCGTTCAATCCCTGTTGTTTGGAATACTCGTAATGCAATGAATGTTTGTTTGGATTATACAATGCATGAGTTAAAGAATAAGATGACTAAATTCTTTGATTCTAGGAAATCTCTGATATAATTGAACAGGTACTGTCCCATATTTTCTGTACTGTGCTATATTGAATTTTCTCCTACTTAAATTTGATTTGCATGTTAAATAAATAAAACATAATAATGAATAAGAATAGATTTGGTTTTGTTGTTAATTTTATAAAATTTACTGTGGCGTATGATTTTCATCAAAAATCTAAGACTCAGGCAAAATATTCTTGGAAATGTTTTATTCCATTTTAAAATGTAAAAACATATTTTTTTATGTAAGTTCAAAGATCAAAGAATATCTAAATGAAATAAGAGGGTGATATTTTAATTTAAAACTTTTTAAGGAAATATACCGACTACTGATCTCTGAGACAGCAAGTCTTTTGTTATGTCCAACGTTTTCACCTCCCCTTTTACTGGATAAGGGGGAAAATAATTTACACAAATGGTGTTAGAAACCATATTAGTGTGTATAAGGAAGTTCCCACAACATAAAGTTTGCAGATAGAATTCAAAATCGTTGTTTCGGCACAAAAAAAAAAAAAAACGTCGCATCTGACTTTTAGAAGCATAAGGAGATTTTCCTTATCCAAATTTGCCCCACAGGAGAGTAAATAATGAAATAATGCTCAGCGATACTGAAAAACTCTAAAATGTTACAGATGTTGGTACAATACAAAAGAATGGAATGGTAACGTAGTTAGTGTGTTTGAAGCACTACAGTAATTCTCTATACAACTAATGCAAGAAAATAACTCTAGAGCCTATTAGATAGGGGCATCATCAACCACATTTTTCATCGCCCTGATCTAGCAACTTCCTATTTTCGTTTGTTCATCGCTCTGAAGCAGGTTTTCGGTGGGAAAGTTCCAACTCTAAGATATACAGTGATTTCAAATGGACCAAATCGGTGGTCAGAGATTTGTTTTGAAAAAAGTATAAGATAGCTCAACCGTAGGCTCACAAAGCATATTTTGAAGGAAGGCAAAAACATCGAACTATAATATAAAAAAATAAGTCAATTCCTACTTAGGTCAACAATGAAAATTTTTATTTTAGTTACTTTTTTTATTAAATATGCAATTAATACAAATATGCATATACATATAACAGAATCACAATATTAAGTGGAAAAATGAATTCATCCAGATAAATAAAATGGTTGGAATGCAGTTTATCCCAACCACCTTTGGCGACAGGAATTATTTGGTGGTATTTTGCCAAATGTGGTTACCCTAGTCCGCTTCGCGGACTTAACGTTCAGCCAAAAAAAAAAAAAAAATCGCCAAGTTTGGCAATTTTTGAAATCGTGCCAACTGTTTGGACTAAACTGCATTTTCATTAATTAAATTTAATTAAATGAATTGATATCTGAAAAAACTGTATTAACATCAAGTGTCATGCACTACAAGTTTAAAAAAATGTATTTGAACTTAAGTTCATGAATAAAAAGTATTTTATTAACGATTGAAAATTTGTACAATATATATATAGGGAGAGTGTGAACTAATAGTAGGAATTTAAAAATAGTGTTTGATAAGCGAATATGAGTTTGTAAGTTTTTGAAAATATATTACCCTTTCGATTTTTATGAAATGTATTGATTATATTTACTTTCTAGCCAATCTTCGCACGTTTTTTACGCCAATTTTGTTCTATACTTTCCACTTCTTCCTGCAAAGCAACACTCACTTCTCGCAGTCCTATATACATTTTGATTGATAACTGAAAATAATTGCTTATTTCAGATTTTATATCTAAGATTTATTTCTGAAACAGTCGTCATAATAAATGGTGGGATAGAAATAAGAGATATTGCTTTGCATTTTATATAATTGCTAACGCTGATTGAGATGCGTCTAGCTTTTTATTTTAATATCAGATAATTTCAAAGTGCATTTGGTAACATATTCTCCCCTCCCTTATGTTCATATCTAGTTATTTTTCTATTTATTATTAATTTTCCATCCTAAAGGAGTGTAATATTGGTTGGATCCTATTTTAGCTGGCTTGACAAGTCTGGTATTTTTTCTGGTGGCGATATTTTGCCAAATGTGACTACCCTATTTTCTCTTCGCAGTAGTAAAAAATCAGATTTTGGAGCCAATTTGGCGCAAATTTTGAAGCCAGCTCAAATAGGATTGTACGTATGTTATTTAAATAGTTGAAAAAGGAATTATTTAGCACTTACTGCTGGTTGAAATATAAGTTTTGATCCCTGAATATTTAAGAGATAATGTAAAAAATGCTGCCATATAATACAAGCTAAATTTGTTTGATCTAATTTTTTAAAGATATGCTTTAAAAATACACTACTTGAAATGAAACAGAGATTTAATATGTTCTTAAATAAAAATATTTTTATTTACTTGTTTTCTTGCTGTTTATATTCTAAAATGTTTATTACCTTCAAATTAACATTATTTCCCGTATTTATTTCAATTATTTTGATCATTAAAATTACATGTGTTTATTTTTTAATAATAGCATTAAAGCATTGTCATATATGAAAGTATTGTACAATTTGTGTATAATAATTTTCGATGGAGATTGAAAGAAGATACCATTTTTTAATTGCTTTGCTTTTTGTCGCATTTTATTTTCTTCGCATTAATGTTGAGCGCTTCTTCATAAAACGAGAGGCACGCCAAGGATACAATTTCAACTTGTCTTTTGTTTGTTTTTACTTCTGAGATCAGTTTTCGAAAATATACATTGTATGCCTATATCATCTTTCATTTTTTCAAAAATCTGATAAAACCTCTGTGCTTCAGCTTAACTCTTGTGCAGGGCTACGCATATTTTTATAATAGTAGTAATGCTCATGAGTAAATACATTGCTCAATATGACATGAGTTAAAATTTCTTTTACCTATCATATTTTAATGAAGCGACATTGAAAAAAAAAATATTTAACTTTATCCACGTTTAAACCTAATTTTTGATAGAATTAGATACTAAGCGCTTATGTGAATGAATATTTTTTTACTGTAATTTAATCGGTCATTTAACAATCACACAAATCAAGTTTATTTCCAAACTTACTTTTTACTATCGCAAACGCACTGTAACGTCGTGATCCCAGAATGCGTAGAATGAAGCGGTAACGTGAAGGGATCACACAGCTTAAGAGAAGATAATTCTTTATTTTACAAATTTCATTATTATATTCTAGTTTGGCGTTTCCGCCTGGTTTCTATTTACACACACTGCTAACACATCTATCTTCATAGCACAGAGGCAAAACGCATATAGCTACACAGCGTAAGTCCAAACACATGTAGTTGAAATACCACCAATATCTGAATATCCAATGTAGTTCGATTTAGTTCTTAATTCGCAAGAGAAGGCAATCGCCTCCAACTTCTAGCTGGAACGCTCTCTCGCTCCCCGGCAGGAATCCCTCTCCTCTTCTTCTTCTCCCTTTTTAAGAGCCCGAGTAGGTTTGTCTCACGCCCTCCTTTTGATTTATTTTCCTTTTTTGAAAGAACCATCCAATCAAAGACAAACTCTGATTTTGTCCCCTGCAACATCATTCGCTCAAGTTGGACACTATCAGTTTCCCCCACGTGCAAGACCGTCACACAGCTAGGCCATAAATTCACATTATATCCATGACATGGGTCAACAATACCTCACAAAGAGGATTCAACCCTGCCGCACCTGTGTAACAGAGTCAGATATCCATGAATGTGGCTGACCCAAGCCACCTGACTTTGCTCTTTATGGCTTTTAAGCTATATATATATTTAATGGGAAGCTGGGAACAAAACGGGGGTTCAAAGCAAGTCTTTGGAGGGGTTATTTATAGCCTATGCTACAGCACTCTTAAAGTAAACTCACATTCTGAATCCGTCAGTCACAGCATTCCTTCTAGTTCAAACAAAATAATATTTTCGTCGTTAAAGACTCATTTATGATGTTGAAAGAAAATACTTTCGACTCCGGTATCACTTCCATTCACCAAAGCTTATGTATCAAAAAAGGGAATGAACATTAAAAAAATTAGACTGTTTAAAGCAAATTCAGGATAGCATTCAAAAAATGCACATGGAAAAGAAATACATGGAAACATATTTGCCTGACCATCTACAGAAGTGGAAGGTAATCCTGATGAGAATGATGGAGAATCTATTATACGCCTTAGTGACAGAGAAATATTAAAATGTTAGTGTTTAATGATATCTTTATTAATTTTAATTGATGAAATGATTAGTATCAGTGTCTTATTTAATTTAAATACCACTTATCTGATTTCTCTGCTAAACAACATAAACTGAAGGTACTATTTTAGGATATTGAAATTTATTTCAACTAAATTAATGAAAATAAAAACTCTTTAGCTTTAAGTTCTAAACCCTATATTCAGCCAAATAAATGCCTCGGAATTTCGCGTATATGCGCATTATATATATATTTTTTTTATGGATTCCTGAAAAGTTGTAATTGAGTGACATAAGTGGTTTTTCAAATGACCAATTCAATTAATATACGCTTGTAGTTTTTTAAGCATTAATTAATTACAATGATATATATACTCGATGTTCCTTTTTAACATGGCAATATTATTAATGCGGAATGCTTTATTACTCGGGAAGAAAAATTAATCTTTTTGAGTGTTTCTCGACGGATAATTTAAATAATGTCTTCAAAAATGTAATAATTTGAACATGCGATTGAAAATCAAAATATGTCTTAAATTATAACTATACAATTTATCTCAAAAAATTCATTGAATTGAAATGTCATATAATTTTTAAGAACAGTAGAATGAAAACATTTTTTGGAATGCATCTAGTAAAATTAAATATTTTGGTGCAAATAAATTCATTTGAAGTTAAATTTGTACTTCTACAGCAATCATTCAGTTCTGTTTTTAATTATTTCTAATAGGAAAGGAGAGGAATTTGAAAACTTTTGATGACATTAACTTTCCATCCAATGGAAATGAGCGTTTAAATGAGAGTGTAAGAAATATCTACATAATTACTTTTCTTAATTAACTAAATGAAATGTGACACAATGAACAAAATTACTCTGTTCTTGTAGATATTTAATTTCTCAACCAGAAATATCTGGGTTCGAAATTGTTTTGGTAAAGCTACTTAATTGGATAAAGGAAATTTCGAACAGACTTCGATGCAAAAAATATGTGAAAAAATAAAATTTTTAATCATTAATTTGGAAATTAATTAACAGAGAGTTAATTAAAGCTACATGATATATGATATTTGGATAGATAAATAGGAATTTGTAATCAAGATCTTAATGCAAAATTAATTTTGGAAAGATGTATGTAAATGGTGAATTAAGCTAAGCTTGAAAATATTTATTTTTGAGTGAATAGTATCAGCAATTCATTTGAAATAATTTCTCGAATCTATCTGTTGTTTTAACAAGTAATACATGATTTTCATTCTTTCCTTATAAATTTTAATTCAAAAACTACAGAAAAATAAAAATTCTCTTTCCAAATTTCTTGATATTGTTATTTTCAATGGTATAACGAAAGAATGAAAGTGACAGATATGTTTTGCAGTCTCAATTAGCAAGTAACACTTATATGTTTTCTTCAAAATTCAAAAGAAGGGTATTTTTATTTAAACCAGATGAATTTATTTTTTTCTTTTAATCTGTACAATATAATATAATTTTTAGTTTCAAAATTTAATAAGAAATATACGATTTTATTATTTCAAGTCCATTTTTGTTAAAAAGAAATGTTTTTAAAATATAAAAAAATGAATTAAAAGTGTTGATGTGCAATGTTTGCATCGTTAATTATTATTAAATATGTAAAAGAAATTAAATTTTCTATCTCTATAGCATTTAGTTTAAGACCAATTTTTAAAATTAAAAAAAAAAAAATATGCCTCTATTTACCATTACTTTTTAAATAAAAAAAAAGTACTTTATTACATATAGACACATTAGTACCAAAAATAACAAAATTCCTGGCTTCAGTCTCATTGTACTTATTTATATCGATAGCTATACTCGTATCTTGTATTCAAAAGATTCCTAATATATAAAAAAAAATCTAGCCTGAAATGATTTCTTTTGTTAACAGTTTTAACACATGTGAATATTCTAAGAATTGGTATCTAAATATAGATTAAATGTATTAAAATATTGTATGGGCAGGCTACTTAAAATGTTCTAAAAGCTTTTGATTCCTTCTTATTAATGATTTATTATTTCATGTTAACAAGACATTTAATGTATGTCGAACGAACTTTTAATGATATTAATCCAAAGCAATATATTAGTTGTATGATAGATTCTTTGCTATGCACTGTGCGGAACGCTTTATTATTATATAATCTCAAGTGTCATAGCGAAATTTAAGGTGGGGTTGTTTTTAGATTAAACGTCACAATAAAGGAAACTAAGATTGTGAACTCGTCGGTATTAAATTGGACTGAAAGTATCAACACATCACTTTATCCTTCTCAAAACATAACTAACTATTTACAGCTCTTACCAACATCGCAACAGAAAAATTTGATATAGTCTCGTTTCCTACATCCTCCCCACCCTGGTCAATCTCGAGAGGGATGACCACAGATACCGGGTGGGTTACCTTTCGATTATTAACCCTCAATTCTCAGGATCTTATCTTCCTATCATGTTCCTGATGTAGGTTCATCACTCTGGCCTTCTTCCACATGTGCCGTGGTCGGATGTCTTCTTCAGGAGCACGATATCGCCAACTCGGACGTTAATGAGACAGTTTTAGTTATGAACTTAATGAAAAGATCGCAGTTGAAGTAAATATTTCTTTGACTATTTTTTTCACCAAAAACCGTCAAATAAGTCCTGCTGTAGCTTGTAGATTATCTTAAGCCTTATGTCATTATCCGGGTTGGATGGAATGGCTTTGTTTTCATCCTGTCAAAAAATGATCTGGTGTTAATGCTGCGGAGTGGTCGTCTTTTCTCTCTTCGTAGACCAATAATCGGCTGTCGAGAGAGGCTTCTATTTCAACAAGAACAGTGGTCAGACTTTCCTCGACTAAAAGTGCTGATTCGAGTACCTTTCGCAGACATTGTTTGATAATTCCTATCAGGCATTCCCACCAGACTCACCACCAAGCCACTCGTAGGGCGATAGATTTCTAAGTTATACCATTTTGTTAATGGTAAAACTGGATGCATACTTAGATAGAGTCGGATGTGATGCATAATTGTTGAGGCTTTCAAATGCAATGATGATGACTTTAGATTTGTCCCAGATGCTTGATAACTGAAATTGAACTTGTCTTCACGTTTGGCTAAAACTAGATGGAGATTCGAACGCTTAAAGTTCCAAAGGTCTGGTTGTGAAATAATTGGAAGTTTCAAACTGTTTACAAGATCAGAATAGATGAATCTATATTGACTTCCACCATCCAAAAGGCAACGTGTAAATTTTGTAATCCCAATTGGACCCTTTATGAAAACTCTCGCAGTTTACAAATGAACAAAATTGGATTTAAGTATATCAATTTTGTTTGTAGATGTGCATTCACAGACTGCTTCCCAATTGGAGTTTTACATATTGATGTATGGTATTTTTTCTTGTATTTGGGACAGCAATATTTGTCTTTACGAAAGCAATTTTTTTGGGCGTGACCACGGTTAGTACACAGGAAACATCTGTTGGTAGCCTTCAATTTCTGTATGCGTGCGTCTATGTCCATCATAGAGTTGCAATGTTGAGGCCAATGTTCAGCAGTTTCGCAGAAAGGGCAAAAGGGTGATTTTTTTTTACTTCAGTAACTGATTTAGAACGCAAATTGAAATTTTCTAAAGAGGATTTTATAGAATATTCTGAAACTAGTAAGCGTTTAATATTATTTGCAGCAACTACTCCCTCAACATCCCGGCTAAAAATTTCATTAATTTTGTAATGACGCCTTCAACCAAGTTTGGCGTACACAACCCAATTACGACATATTTCATGTGGAAAAGCACGGAGTATTTTTGGAGCGAAAATTCTTCCGTAGAATTGCGCGTTTTCAACTGAGGCATCCAACGTTCGTAATCATCCACTACAATCGATATATAACGCATTTAATACTGATGGAGATGGATTTTTAATAGGTGTTAGATTTTCTAAATAATCGAGATGAGTTTGTATTATTTTGTCCTTATTGCCATATTTCGATTTTAAAATATCCTTTGTTGTTGTATATGTATCTGCAGTTATATTTATTCAATCAACTAGTCGTTTTTCCTCTCCATCTAAATATCCACGTTAAAAAACATGTTTGTTAATACGTGATAAACGTTCGTTTTTGTCCATGCAGTTTTCAAAGCGCTTTCAAAAACTGTAAAATTCTTCAATTTCTCCACAAAACGTAGTTATTTTTACTGTAAGTAGGTTTAATGTTTGAAGACGCATATGCGTAATTTATACTGTCAGCTATTGGCGTTAGCGCGTTATTTATACTTTCAGATATTGGCGATCTAGGCGAGGAAAAATTCATGTTCGTATTCGCTTTCTTTTTATAAGTAAACATCGTTAAATGAAAATTTTATGTGTATTTTTTGCTATCTGTTATGTTTTCATTATATTCTTCATTCATTATATTCATAACTAACTATTTACAGCTGTTGCCAACTGCGCAACAGAAATATTTGATACAGTCTCGTTTCCTACAAAGATCACGTATAGAGCATCATTATCTGAATGAATAGAAATTCTTACGCTGTTATTCAATCATACATTTTTTTTCATGGGAGAACCATGCAAAGTATGTTGTGAAGAAGAAACATTTTAAGCATTAACATAGAACAGCTTCATGAAATATAAATAAGTTTTTAGTTAAAATTCTTAGTCTTGAAATCTTAAGAAATGTGCTTCAATTTTTTTCTGTTTGTAAATAATTTACATGAATTTCTATAAGCTTGAAATTAAGTCTTTTCATTTTATGATGAAACACAAAAATAAGATTAAAATGCAAGTCATTTTTCAGTTCAAAATCATTTGACGTAACTAATTATTAGATTAATTAATTGTTAAATATCAGATTTTGTGTTCCTTGTACAGAATAATTCAATTTTAATATTCTTGTAAGTTGAGATTTGAATTAAACAAGTTGTCTTGATTAAAATTTCAAAGGTCAAAAATGTTGTTCATAAAACGATGAAAACATTTTAAATTCTGAAATCTTTTGAGCATAAGATTGAGCAAATAATTTCCAAATAACAATAAATACTTTAAAGCTCTAATTTTAATTTTTGATATCTTAACGTTCTGCATCATCAAAGGTGTTATATCTTTTAAATTTTTTCTAATTAAGTGTTATGATATCGTTTTATATGAAGAGCCATCACTACAGAGTGTGTACAATTAAACAAAAAAAAATGGATTGACAGTTTTAAATATGAATTTTTTCGTTTAATATATTTTCTTTCTTTATTATTTTAGAAGAAATTGAAGTGTTAAATTCACACGAAAACAAAAATAAAAAAGTATTTCTTGAAAGTAAATTTTATCAAAACTGCATAACTCTTAAGATGTTACGTAATGCCATTTTTTCTCAAAAAGCTATGCTGATTCAAAACTCGTTGTTATTATTTTCAATATCATGGAATTAAACACAGGCAAATAGAAGCTTTTAAGTGTTTGATGAATGAAAGCAAAAGGAGACTGAATTACCAAATTCTTTTTTTGAATTTTATTCCTATGCATTTAAAAGTTTTTATTGATTCTTGTATGAATTTCGTTAGTTAGCTTTCGTTAATATATACATATACATACATATATATATGTTATATATATATATATATATATATATATATATATTGTCGAAATGTTATGCTTTTAGAATTTTATTTATTTTAAACAAATCTAATTCGTAATCCTTGGTAATTTTACCTGGAAAAGATTTTCTGATTATGCGTAAATAGTTTCACACCTTCTAAATAGATATTTTGTTATAAAAATGGTAGTGTGTTGTAGACTCTTGCATTTAACTCGTTTAAAAATTCCTCTTGGAAATTAGATACCAGGAACTCCAAAACAAAGATGAAAATAATAAATCACTTCGAATAGATCAGAGGTTCAATAGCATCTTTCAAGGCTTTTCAAGAATGAAGAGAAAAACTACACCCATGGTTGCTTTACGAGTTTGCATGATAGAAGTCGTTAAATGCTTAAAATAAATAAACTACCTGCGATTTCTTGGAAAAGTCGTAACCTTTGACTGAAAATTCCTTCTTTTTTTTTCTTTCAAAGAAAACAATAACGGTTACAAAAGATTCACATAAAGTTTTGAGTTACTGAAATGTTTCTTCGGAGAAAAATATTTTATGACCTTGATTGTAAGAGGGAATAGCAGAATCACCAATTGCTCCTGCATATTATGCCCTTGAGCATTCCTTATTTTAAAAACAGCATTAATCATTTCAGGCCTAAGGTAAGGCCAATGAAAAAGTCCCTCCAATAGTAAAGATAATATGACGAAGAGTTATTCTCGAAAATTCTATTGCTCCATAATTTCCTTTCTAAGTATTTACTTAGAAGGGCTGTAGTATTATTTCAAAGTGGAAGGGTAACTTCCAAATTTCTCTTCAACATAAATTCAAATATTTTCCAGTGCTTTAATTTTCTAACTGCTCGCTGAGAGATAAAATTCCATCAAAAGTATTCATGGTTGCATAAATCAGGCACAGAATGAAAAGAACTCATACATTTTTGAAACTATTTTTCTTATTTTTTGGTTTGATACAACGACAGATAATTGTAGAGAGATGATTTTTAATTTATGATATGTTAATTACATTTTACTTTCCTCGGACGTACGTTTTTTAAGTATTTTATATTAAAAGTTCTATTTTTCTTTTTTAATTTTAATTTTTTTTTCAAATTTGAAACTGGTTTTGTAAACGTCCTTTTACAGTTTTCTCAAAAATGTATTTTTCCATTACTTTTTAAATGCAATACATTTTTGTCAAGATACTTTCATCAAACATTACTTAATAAGATACGTATCTCATACTTAAACTGCTTTACTTATTATACTTCACTCTAAATTAGAATATATTATACTTTTATATAGACACTATTTGAATACCAGAATCAAGCTTCTTTATGAATTACCAGCTCTTCTGTGTTTCAGTTTAGAATTCTTAAATAAATTATTGACTTAAGATTCTGACAGTCCAAATTTGCTTACCACGTATTATTGGATATAAAACGTTTGTACGTTTTTAGTATCTCATTCCAATAAAATTCATTAATACAATTTACTTTTTCCACGATGAAAGTGTTTTAAAATAGTAAGGGAGTATTACAAAATCTCTTAAAGAAAACAAACCTCTTTGTACAAAAAATATAATTGTTGGAGTGAATTGATCGATACAGAAATAATGAAATCACTTGAAAGGAATGCATAATTATAACATATCTAGCAAATCTGCATCTAAGAACAATTTAAATATATAACATTTAAGGTCAGTATGCAAAACTGTACTTCTGTTGGCCTTATTCAGCATTTTTATGATGCTTAGATACATAAATTGTTATATATGCTTCACAACACTCAACAGCATAACAATTTGCTTTAAATTCACATAGAAAATCGCTCCAATTAAAATACATTCATTTTTTGAAAATAATCTTTATCCTGTTTATATCGCTATTAAAATGATTATTCAATTTGTGTGGAGCTGATGAAATAATTATTTTTAATTACGAAAGAGAAATCACATTTAAACAAAATTTAGTTTGATGAGAAAATTCAAACAATGTTTTTATATGTCTTATCTATGCTTCACAGAAAATTTAATTCGTAGAATAAGTATTAGTTACGGTGAAAACACGGAAATCTTCTAATATATTGTTTTCTTCCACTTTTATCTATTTTAAACTAATAATTTATAACAGTATGTATTCTCTTCTTTTGATAGCATTGCTTTTAAGAAATGTTTAACTGTCTCTCCCTTGAATTATTAATTCAATAAGGTAAGAATAAAAAACCTTTTGGATTAATTCAAAGCTAGTATTAGACAACAGCTAATTTGACTTATGCAAATTTTTGTGCCTGAAGAACACATTCAATAAATGATTTTGAAACAATGTCTTAAGTAGTAACTATACGTCTAATGTGTATGTGAAAGATAATTATACCAAAAAAGGCAGAAAACATAACTAAAACCCATTTTCTTATTATTTTTGAAATGCTATGCTATGCAAACCTACTTAAAGGTATTAGTATAGCACTTTTACGGACATTTGCTATTTGAATAGTTGATTACTGTTAGAGTAATGGAGTACTTATTAATATACCATTTAATAATTAATAGAAATACTTCCTTAATGGTTTCATTGAGAAAATATAATTACCTTTCCTGTGCGGTTATTATTGTTTCGATAATGTTTTTATGTTGATCAAGAGAGTACATTATCATTTAAAAACTCTTAAATGCTTTGTCAATTTTCCCATCAGTATCTAAAGATCTTTTTTTCCGAGATTAGAAGGTATTTTGTTATTGAATTATATAGTAACTTCCTATAAATTATTTTATTGGAAATTAATTACTCATATTCAGAAATGCCAGGAGAATTGCAATTTAATCCTTCAAGTAAATTGAGCGTAGTTAGTTAAACGTCCCAACATGGCTGTGTTTGTCACTATAAAAATTAAGATAATGTTTCATATTTGATAGAATACCCATTTCAATGTAATCACGTTACATGGATAATATATTTCAGCTTGTTACACACATGCCCTTCTTATGTAATAGAATGACCGTGGTAGCCTAGTGGTCATAGTCGTGAACTTGAGGCTGGCGGATTTCGTCGAGTCGTGGGTTTGAGCCTTGATGTTGCTAAAGACCCGCCGTGTAATTGTGGCTGATACACATTAAATCTCAAAGACCTAACATTAGCGCGGTGTGCAAGTTAGGAGAAAGAGGTGTCGTACTCGTCACTAGACGGAGATTCAAAATTACGAGGTCCTTTCACCAATGCCTCTCGTGATGCTTCTAGTGTGACTTTAATAAAACCAGAAATTTAACAAATTACATTTTTAGATTACTCTGCCTTAAAATCTACCATCAGCAATAAGAGAGTATCAGTCTTGTTCATTTTTAGCCTTTGCTTAAATTACGTCATTGTTAAAACTTTTCACCATCTTTATTTTAGACTTGGCATCAAGGTGGTAACAATTAAGGAGAACCATCGAATGAAAAAGTATTTTACAAAACTTTGTCAAAAATAACAGCGAACATATTTCGAAATTACTATACGTGGTTAGAGTTAAGACTAAGAATGATTCTGACAGAAATTTCAATTTCTTGAAAATCATATTTAAGAAATAATCAAAGTAAATTCTATGAATGAATGTGTTATTACATGTCATAAAAATTAAATATTCATTTGTAAATAAAAGCTGAAAATAGGATGATAACTTTATACTACCCGAAATATTTCAGTTTGCATTCAATTACTAACAGAAGTAAAAAGTATTTATTAGTACAGGTTATTTTCTTAAAATAACCAGTTACAGAGGCCATTGTAGCGGAAGTGTTATGGCTGCGCTAATGGATGACATTGTTTTCATCAGATCAGGAGTTCAAATCCAAATTCCACTAGAGGTCCATCATCCACCACGACATATGCATGTTTCACCTGTTACTGCTTAAATCCTACGTTTCGATAGTGAGGAAATTAACAGAATGAAGAGGAATCTCAGGTAACATCCTCGTCATTTGATTGAAGCTCAAAATTACAAGTTCCGACGCCAATAGCCTTCGTGTTGCTTTTAAGTGTGATGAGAATAAACAATCAATAATTTAATCAGCCTATTTTAGCTAAAATTGAAACAAATCTGTGAAATTTTCAATTTACCAATTTAACTCTTAACAGTTTTCCTTGCGAAGAATAATAATTTAAAGTAAAAATGTGATCGAAGTTCACATTTATATAAAATTATAATCTATGTTATAAAAGTAAGATATCACATTGGTTTCTGGCTTTCTGTGTAAAATTTAAATGTGTCACATTTCATACATGACTTTATCCCATGATAAATTAAAAATACTTATTTTATAAAATATTATAAAAAGGCATAATCATTTATCTTATCGAATTTCAAACTAAAGAACATGTAAAAAAGAGATTCTAATGTGATAATCTAACTCAATCAACTGTTGAAAAAATATTTCAGAATTTCAAATAAATTTTGATACACTTTTGAAACGAATTCTTTCTTTTAAAGCATATTTATCCTTATTGTTTACTTAAATATATTATGCATGGAATATATTAATTTCTTATTTTCATTAGATATCAGAGCTACTGCTTTGTAAGTTAATTTTTTTCTTAAATTATTTATAATTATATTTGAAATTAGTTTCTAAGAATTTTAAAATATATTGTAAAGGAGGCAATTATAAAGAAATTTTCTAATATTTCTAGGGTAAAAATATTCAAATTTAAAAACCTAATAGGGTGATACGCATTATATAAAAGAATGTTACAGCACTTTCTTTCATCAAAGAACTCCTTTTCGAATCATATTCTATAATAAGTTAAACAACTTAATTCACTTTAAAAAGCTTTAGCATACGAAAAAAAAGTTCAAATTTATCCTCTCTACTCACACAATTTTTTTTGTCAATATCATTCACTACTTATATCCGAAATGTGTTTACTTTAAAAAAAAGTTATAATGAATTTAATGTAATTTAAAACATAACGATTTAAACTATTATTTCAGAAAAATTTGAAAAGATAAATAATTAGTTACAGTTCAGGATTTGAATTAAAATTTAAAAATCAAATAAGTAAATGCCCTTTATGATGTCAATAAAAATTTATCAGACTTTTATTTAATTTAGCTCTTTACAATCTTAAGAATTGCACTTTATCCTTCAGCGAGATGAAAAGCTTTACAACATTTTTAAGCAAACATTTTCCAATGTTAATAGGGAAGTTTAATTAGTTTAGATATAAACTACATTCCACTCCATTATTAATTTCGTTCCTTTATATTAATTGAAACTGAATATGCTATACATTCAAGGAAATTACACTTTTATTTTAAGGCAATTTAAATTATTTTGGGGGAAAATAAAATTTATTTATCTTGTTTCCTGTTTATGAAATTTTACTTCCATGACAAAGGATTTAAAAATTTAGTTTGGTTCCTATTATTCATTTTCATATAGTTATAATAGTTAAACTATTTGTAAATATAATAAATATTTCTACAAATATCGTTGTTTATCAAATTTTTCAGTTTTTTTTCTTCTTATAAGCGAAATGAATAATTTCATAATTATTTCATATAGCAAGAAAAATTATTCTCTAATTAAGCTTAGTTTACTCAAATTGGAAATGAAATTTAGGGACCATTTTAAAATTGTTTTGCTTTAATATTTAATTTTCTTCTTCATCAGTTTATATACTTTTTCTGCAAAAAACCTTCTACTATACCTTTAAACAAACACTGCACTGCTTTTGAAGTAATATTAATTTTCCGAAAAAAAATTGTGCGTGTTGAGCTCTAACTTCCTAAAAAAATTCAGAATTCCTCATTATATTTTCCTTTTTCATAATTTCAAATTAAATTTTCAAAACAATGCATTGCACATTTATGTATAGAGTCTTTATTAAAATTTGGTGAATGAATCAAACTCAGTAATTAAAGTAAAATATTATTTTCTTAGTTATTATTCGACATAATATTTATTAAAAATATTATTTCGAATTTTTTTAATTAATGTGTAAATTTCCTATCGAAAGATGTAATTTTTTTAGACATTGAATAGAGTAGCAAAATATTCTGCTGCAAAGTATGTTTAAAAAGAAGTCAAGATAGTATTAAACGGCAAATATATATGTGTATAAATTTTTATCTAAGGTTTGAAATCTATCCTAAAGCAACTTATAAATTTATGTTACCCCCAAGATAATACAAAATTTATCAACCTTATTTTCATATTTTATATTATTGTCCTTCACTATACTCAAACATCGGTAAGTGATTTGTCTTAAAGGCAATTATTTTCCGAGTTTTGCTAATTTAATTCAAACTAGGAACTGAATCTGGAAATTCTTATGTAATCGCATTAATTCAGTGATTCCTCATTTTCTTTTCAAGTAACCTTTACACACAGTACTACTAAATTATCCGAATAAAGAATAACCTGCTTTTTAGAAATATATATATATTTCAGCAAATTCATAAAAGTTTTCATCAACAAAAAAATAAAATGTATCAACATGTTCCCTATATTTTTCGGTTTTCGAAAAATTTGTTCCCTGCTCTCCCTCTAAAAAAAGTTTATAAAAATCTTATAAATCTCATTATTGATGCTCAGTTTTTATAATTAATATTATTTTCATAGTGATAGTACTCAAATTAAAGATAATAGCATTAATAATTAAATGAAGTAATAATTATTTTCCTTTCAAATATATTTTGGATGGAGATAATAATAACATATTAGATTAATTATATTTCCTTATAAAATTATTAGAGTAAGACTTTCATTTCCTTTAAAATAATCATGACAGATAACAAATGCATTTTTAATTATGGTCATTTATAACTACATATCTCTATTTGAATGAAATAGTAAATTCATAAACATTTAAATTGTCACACTTATTCAGTATTCTAGATTTCCTGATATAGCAAGTTTATATTTATTTCAACACCTATTTTACATTCATCTGGTGTCTGTTAATGTTTGATTCTTGATCCAGTCCTTAATGATTACTTATACTTAACTCTTTACCCCTTAATGATAACTTATACTTAATGGTAGATTTATAGTTTTTCTTAAAACAACTCTTTTATAGGAATATTATATTAGGATTCTGCATTTAGATAAATCTATAGTATTAATCAGGAGGAAATAAATATATAATCTAAATCATATAATTAAAAAAATATTTGGACAAAACAGAAGATATCAAGTTGTTAATACTTTATTATTATCTCTAAAACTAACCTTACTTTATAACCACTTTTGAGTGATCTTGTTATTCATTTTTTTTAAAAAAATGCTTAACTTATATCTTATCTCATATGAATAATACTTTATTACTTATTTTACAAAATAAGTTCCAGAATTGGTTTCAGAATTCTATTCCAACATTTAATGTCTTCCATAATCTAGACTAAGGGTCGACAACCTTGTTGCTGTGGCGTGCCAAATCAATCAACCAATATGATTCAGGATATCGCACAGAAAGGAATATTTGAAACAATTTGATTCCAAACGTTAATGCCTGCAATGTTATGGAATAGAGGTCCAAATTTCAAATTTAAAGTGTTATTACATATTAATTATACGTCACTTAAAGAAATTTATTAACATAAAAATAAACAACAAAAACTATAAATATTCCTTTAACATAAATGAAAAAATTAAAGTTGTGCATACTTTACGTATTATGTAACTTTTAAACATATTTATTAAAATAAAAATAATTAACCACATTATATAATTTTTCTTTCAAAATAGTTAAATGAATAAATAAAATTTTAATCCGAAACTTGTCTTGCATTGCTCTACATAATATCGCAATATCAGGGGTATAATATCCGACTTTCAATTTGAATTATAATTCTGATTATTTAGTTGTTAAACAGCTTTTTTTGAGCTACAAGTATTATTCATATGAGATAAGATATATGAACATGGAAATGTAGAGCCAAAAGCAGAAAACAGAGCGTATGCAATCTTTTTCAAACACTTAAATCTTTCCGGTAATCACATCCAGCAATTTCAAATTGCTGTCGATTTTTCATCAGAATTATCTTCCAGATTTTTTCATAACTCCGTAAATTTCGCTTTCCACTTAATTCTGAAGATGTTAGTTCAATAAGTTCAATTTCAAAGTAATTAACTTCTATCCTCTCAAAAATGAATAATTATTATTAATGGGTTAAATATTGTTAATGGGAATATGAAATTATCAGGTTTAATTTAGAAGGGATATCTAAGCATAAAAGCTTCAAAGTCTGTATTTTTTGAAAAATTCATTCTTAAGGGCGTCAATGTAAGTTTAAAGTTTATCTTTGTCTATGGTCGATGCAATTGCAACCACTTTAACATTTGAGAAGTAATTGTAGGTAATAGTATTAATATATAATTCTGTAACAAAGCCTTTCAATATTGAAAATGTTCAAGCACTGTTTGGCCCTTTCAGTACAATACTAAGTACAAAACTAAATCGTTCAGTTATATCAGTCAGAGTAACATCAATTTGCATAATCGTTCTCAATCATTCAATTGGGGGTAATGTTGATCTTTCTCACTAAGAAAAACTTTAATGTGTTCCATATACGACATAAATTTATTCAAGACATTCCCTCAACTAATATCAGCGAACATAACTGTAATAGGGGAGAACCATATAGCCACTTTCCATTTCATCCAAAAGAAATTTAAATTGCCTGTGCCCCATTGAAGAATGAGACACTATAAAATGAAATATTTTAGCATCATTGTTCATTACAGAATTTAAAGCTTTGATGAAATTTTGGTAACAAAATTTTCATAATATTTTATCCAGTGGAAGTTTAATACTTTACAACTAATTTGCTTTTTAAGAAGTTCGACAAATCCATTGCAGGAGCCCCTTAGTAATTAGACAAAAAATTTCATTCATATATTAATGTTTTTAGTTTCAAAATAATATATAAATTAATAATATCCGGTCCCTCAGCTAGTTGTCCCAGGCAGAAGAATCAAACAACTTTTCTTTTCTAATCTTTCAAAGTGCTTCTTTTATTCGCTTATATTATTTATGTTTATTTATATCATTTTTAGTCAGTTTAGGTCAAATTCGCTGTATATTAGATGAGATAATTTAAGCTTGATTTTATTATAAACCATTTGTCCAGATTTGTTACACCTATCACAGATTTAAATGTTTAATCGAACACATTTTTGGTAGCTTCGTATTTTAACAATCATTCTTATCGAAGAATAACCTATATCGAAGTACGTGATATTTAGAAGAGCTCATAATTTACCTTGAATAGCAAATGATTTATTTTAAAGAGTTAATTTTTCAATAGAAATATTAAAGCATTACTGCAATAATTTTGCAACACAAGAAGTTACTATTATCATTATTTTTGTTAAAAAGTCATTAGTTAAAATTCATTATGCTGGGTCAAATTTACAATATGTATAATTGAATTTTTTTGGTATATTTATATTTCGAGTAGCCATTTTCCAAACAACAGATTTGTAGTAACTTATGCATTATCTCGGTTAAAACAAGAGTTTTATTTTAGCAAATTTATTCAATAGAGATATTTTTTTATCCCTTCCTGGTAATTTGTAGGTTACGAATCAATTTACATTATTCTATTTCATTTTATATTTTAAACACTTCAGTTTTGAAAAATAGTTATCTACTGAAATAATTTCACATGAAGTTTTTAAGATTAAATTGCTATCATGTAAAATATTTTAATTACACAATTTATTCGAAGGTTTTTTTAAAAGTTCATCGACTTTTAAACGATAAATCATTAATTAAGCAATGAGCATTTTTTTTTAAAAAAATGTTACAATAATACATATTACGCGATAATTATGGATACTAGAAAAAATTAACGTTGATTGAAATTTGTTGCTTATTTGTCTCTCAGATAATTTTTATTTGGCTTTTCAATTCTTTTCCACTCAATGTAAAAGTTAGATTAAGCTTTTTAAGAAAATTAATTTCTTAAGGCCACAGAAATTTTAATTACTCTATTATCGTATAATAAATAGCCATTTTTAAAATTTTATATTATTATAATAAAAATTCTCTAATATTAATTTAAAATAATAATTGATAATATTCAATAGAAACTCTAAGACTTAAGTCTAATTTAAGTATTTTTCACAAAATAATTCACGTTCTTCTCGTAAACGAATAATTAGAACTTCAATGAAAAAAATAAGATGAGTATAAAACTATAAGAATCTTTAAACCCAGTCTCTTCAATTAAATTACTACATAGAAAATCCTTCTTAACAAATTCCACCGTATATGTATGGAACAGTTCTAAGACGCGACATTTTATAACGCTATTCTTTATCCTCCTCAAAACCTTGTAGACAAAGTCCTCCTCAAGAAATTTCTTTGTAAATATGTACAATATCTCTAAGTTGCGAAATTCTATTATACTTTTTCATACTTCTGTACGGTAAAAGTAGGCAAATGAAACTGTTCTTTCGTCAAAACGTTTCAAAGACAGGTTGAACTGCTTTGTAGCTATACACCAATTCTAAAATATTTTTATATTTCACAAGTATTCATTCATTTTATTTTCATTCGCAGAAAATAAACACGAGGCCTTTTCAGAATTTATGCTAACTCTTAAATTTCTATCCTCTTAGAAATGAGCATTTAAAAGAGCTGGATAGGAAGAGCAGCATAATTACTTTCTTAAATTAATTAAACCATTACATGATCCAATGAGTTGATATCTTAGACTCAAAACGTATTTAATTTCTTAGGTAAGAATACTAGAACACTGCCAGTTGCTGCATTAAAGAAGCTTTTCTATTTAAAGGAATTTCAAACTTTCTTCCAATTTATGGAAAATATTCCAAAAAAATGGAATCTTAAATTACGGTTTTCGAAATTAATTTACTGTGAGTTAATTAAAGCTTTGCCGTAGAAGAGGGGATATGTTTAGATATTGGAAAAGAGGAGCCTTAGTCAACAAAATCCCGATGTAGAATGAGTTCAAGAAGCAATTATTGTTAATGATGAAATAAATTACGGCTAAGTTATTTATTTTTGAATGTTTGGTTTGGTAATTTTGCTGAAATTATTTTCCGATTTCTTGTGATGTTCTACTTAGAGAAACGGAGAAAGCACAAATGAATTTTAATTTAAATATCTAGGACGAAGTTAAAATTAATTCTTCCACAGTTTTTGATAAAGTAACTTTTAATTAAGAGGGTAAGGAGAAAGTAACAGGTGAGTGTTTTAAGCAGTTTTAAATTAAAAATTCCACTTCCCTGAATTTCTGCAAAGTTGATTAATTTTGTAGAGGAATATTTATTTAAAACAATGTACTTTTGCTTAATTTTTTTCACCTTGATTATTAAAATATTGTGATAACAAACATTTAGAAAATTTATAATTTGCTCTACTTAATTTTACGTTTGCACCAATCTTAGTATACGATTAGTATATAAGATTTACTTTTTGTAGATCTTCATTCACGTATTAGTATGTAAATTAAAATAAATTATTTTTAGTAAATGGACTTGCTGTTATATTTTTTTTAAAAACCTGCAAAACTTTTATATTTATTTAAAAAAATTGGTACTTGAAAACAAAAGTATGTTAATTTTAAAGTATCCTGGAAGCTAAGGAATTGTGTAAACATTTCGTTTAAATTACTCTAAGTTCAATGATATTTTCCCGTAGGATATATATGCAAACTGCGCAAATTAAATGAAAAATGAACTTTTATTTTATTTTATACTTAATATGCTTGAATGGAAAGATACTTTTAAGTTAAAAAGAATGAATATTTTTAATAGTAGAATTTGATATTCTTACAACATTATTATTCATCAATTTTAACAAAAAAGGTTTATGTTTCGGAAAAAAAATATTTCTCAACATGCTTACATGCTCCCAAACACTTATTTGTAATTTTATTAGTTGTATTTTCATTTATTTACTGTGTTTTAAATGAAACAATTCTGCTTGAGGGTTATATTTAATGCTTATATAAAAATTCGAGAAAGAAACAAAAGTTTAAGGCTTATGTATATCACAACACTGTTTACATAAAAATGTATTTCGAATTTTAGATAAAATTAGATGAGGTAAGATTAGATGAAATTAGATGAAAATTTATTCAGTACGTCAGACTATTGTTTAATTCATTATATAAGTTTATTTATATAATATGATTTTTCTTAATCGTGAAAAAGGAATCAAATTTATTAATTGAATAGAAATATTTCTTAACTTAGCCCCTTTTTCAAACTTATCCCATTTACATCTGAAAGATTTCTGCTTCACTTGAATACAAAACAAGTTTTACATTTGTAAAAGTGATATATATACAAATAATGTGATACACCTTATAATATAATATAATACCTTTGTATTATATCTTTAATTATTTTTCGCTGTACCCATTTCAAAAATGGGGTTTGGGAACACCTTTCTATAATTATAAAGGTTACGTTTGATTTATTAAATAACTGCATGATTTTCCTTCACACTGAATTCCAAGACTTTTTATATGAATAAAAACATATATATCAACTGTTCATGGTTTTAAACTTCATATTGTAGTCTTACAGACTTTTACATTTCCTAATCATTGATGCTATAAAACTTATTATTTTGCTCTTACTGAATGTGCTAATTTTTGTTCTTGAAAAATAAGTATTCATATTCTAGAATTTTATCTTTTAAATAAAGAATTTGGTTTTGTAAAAACTGAATTCTTTCTAATTAAGGAATTTCATAGTGAAGAAAATTCACACAAACACAGAAAACAAATGAATTTTGGAAAAGATTAATTTAATAATGATTGCATAACTCTGAATAATACATTTAACTTTGAAAAAAGTTAATTTTAATCATTAATTCTTTTAGTATTTTCAAGAACATGGAAATTCTCATTTTTGTTGTCGATTGAAAGGCAGAACTGTATGAAAAATGCTTTAATATTTTAATAATATTTTCATTGAGTAGTTTAAAATAAATATTTAATCTTTCTAAAGTTTATTCGTGGTATAATGGAATAAATTTTATTATTGTATTTATATAATATATAATTTAATAAGAAAATCATTAAAATGTTTAACTTTTTTAACTAACTTGTGCCGGTTATCTATAATGCGTTTCTAGATAATTCATTTCACGTACTTATAAAGAAGTACTAAATCCCAAGCAGTTCTTTAAAATTTTGCTTTGAATATTTTGAATACATGCAAACAACTTTATTTAATATTATTTAATTTTGATTTAAATTTAGTTTCTTATAAAATTTAACTTTCTTAACAAATCTAATATTTGGAATAAATATGAATTAAATTTATATGAGTTAATTTTTCAAAATCAATCCTTTCTATTTTATGGCCATCAAATTTGTTGAAAAGTATACGGTTTTAGTTATGAAAAGCTAAAATAATTAAGCTTACAAATTTGATTCTACATTTCTTTCTGTTAATGTCCCAATTACGGTAATACCGATAATAACTCAATACTTCATACACTAATACGATAATTCGGTAACACTCTCAAGGAAAGGAATACATTTACCAGAAATTCTTTAAACCTTGAAATTTTTAAGGAAATTCTTTAAGCCTTGAATCTTTTAAAGAAATTCTTTAAAAAATAAAATTTCAAACTGATAAATAATTTTATTTTAAATTTGTATATTGTAACAAAGTTTTATAAAAATATTTATATTCTAAATATAAATAATGCAAATTAAATTCAAAAGTATTCTGATAAATTATTAGTGATAGATATGCCCGAATACATTTTCATAATACAAGCTTTTATAAAATATGTAATTAATTATATATTTTGTAATAAACTATTTATTTTATAGTTATAAAATATGCAATTAAATATATATCTATACGTTTAAATATTTTTAAGAAATAAGCGTATAATAAGAGAACAAAATATTCCCGCGCAGAAAAATATTTTTCATATTCCACTCTAGTTGGGTTAATAATTGCAACAGAATTGTATAAACTATTTAAGTTTATTTTCCTATTTAAAAAAAATTCTTTTTCAACGATTTCATTAACATTGTTTATGCAAAATGCGGATTATTGTATTGTACTTCTGTTTGAACTTTGATCGGTATGTTAAGTTTATCTTCTTTCATTGAAAACATAATTGCAGATGTCGAAGAAAAAGTGTATCATGCTTATATGTAATTAATTTATTGAATTATCGAAAAAAACAACTTAGTTTTACTGGTAACAACTTGAGGCTCAAATTCGCAAGTTAAATTGGTTTACCGGTTATATAATCCCTAGTCCTTGTTCTTTAGTCCTTTACTTTAATAAACTGTTTTTTTATCTGACGAATTCAAAATACCTATCAAATTTAGAAATCTATGAAAATATGATAATTCTGACTTAACGTTTTTCAGTTTTCGATTCCGAGAATAATTATGTTTGTTCTTCAATTCGAATTGCCCGCACTTATTGGCTTCAACCATATTCTTCATAACTGTAAGCTGGACTTTTTCCAAAGGCTTCGGTTAAAATTCAATGTGATTCTGATTTTATTGTGTTGGAGAAAGCGGGGAGATTGTCAGAGATTATATATATATATATATATAGAAATTTCATTTCTGGTGGAATAAACCGTAAAATTGAATTTACAGCCCGTAGGACAAATCACCGAATTCTGTGAGTCACGGCAGTGGAGGGACGGGTGAGCTTCAGATTGGTTGACAGTTTACATAATTACTCTGGGATGTGGGCCAGATAACGGAAATAATTAGAACCATTCATTCCGGAAAAAGTTGAAGTGATGGTAGATCAAAGATTAGGTTTAGAGTTTTAAGTAGGAGTTTGTTTTTATAACAGAATAAAGAAAAGGTTTTAATGTAAGGGTATTTAAAGTTTCAATTATTACTAAGAAATAACAGAGATATTCTGAATGAAATTCATTCTGCATTTTTATTGATTGTAATGTACATAATATTGTAAATTATATTGTATTGTTTGTTTGATTTTCGGTAGCCTTAGATTAAAGTAAACCGTTGAAGGTAAAAGATAGAATTCAATTTGCTGAGTTCTAGAATGGTGGCCTTTGAAAGGTCAGGGAAAATGTATAACTTTGGATGGTGACTATGAAGTGATGTTTAAAAATATTAAATAAAAATTAAGTTCCTGCGTATATTATTTTAGCAATATTTAAAACTTTGCGTTGGATAAATATAAAGTTTTTACGATACTACGATTTACTTCATTGTAAGTCTTCCTGAAACCAAACAAATCAACATTAATAACTATAATTTATCACATTATGTACATAAGACTAAGTTAATAAATATAAGGGATTTTATTCAGATATTTTGGTCATTTCTTAGTAATAATTAAATCTTTACGATATCCCCTCATATGAATGTCAAACAGTATAGATAATCCTATGTTATAATACTTTTGATTTAGTTTGATTATTGAAATTATTATATGTTAAATATGCATAAATGTAGCATGAATGCTTTTCTATAAAAATTCGTTAAGTCAGAAATTAAGCAAAAATATGAGAAACATTTTAAGAAATAAAAAAACATACCTAACGGAAATAAAATCATTTGTTTAAATTTTAGAAACGTAAGCATTTTCGCTGTATAATTACTAGATCTATTATACCATATAGCCTTGTGTATAGAATACGAAGAAATACAAAGTTCATTTGAATAATATTCCACATGAAACTGATCTCTCAGTCATTAAGGTTATTAAAACATTTGAAGAATATTTAAATACGCAATTTAATCATGCTTTGTGACATATATCCCTTAAAGTTATTTGTAGCACTTAGAATTTTGTATGCCTACTAATGGTATTTGATTATTCTATAAAATTTTAAAAGTGTTTCTTAGTTAAAAGGAGTTTCTTTTCTTCTTAGTTGAATATGGGTATTATTTTTGAGAGACATTTGCATTTAGGTACACTTTAAAAATACTATTGCAATACATGGTGCCGCATTGCTTAATCTTCAATAAAATATACTTATGCACTTCTTATGACGTATGTACTTTAAAAAATAATTTTCATAAGAAAAAATTACAAATTTACAAATATAAAATTTTGCAATTTTTCAAAGAAAATATAAAATGATATCATTTAAAAAGTTAGTTAAATATGTTTTGTATCTAGTTTGTGTCTGTTTTGCATATTTCAGGATTACATCTTTTAAATGGTCCTTAAATGAAAATATGTCTCACATATCGTGTCCAAATTCAACTAAACAGTGAAAAAACCATTTTTGAAATACAACTTACTTTTATTGTTCTATAGAATCATTAAAATATTATTATTAGGCATATAATAAGATGTAAGCTGTGCTAATAACAATAAAATATACATGTCACAGATACGCAGACTGAAATTCGGTTATCTTCCTCTTCCTCACATGTCTGAGTACTCTTGAAAGATTGAGAAAGTAAGCTACTTCGTAATTATTGCAATCAATGGTGGTGATACAATTTTCCTAACATTGTTATTTTGAGTATCTGATGTGCAGAAACAACATGGTCTTTATTGTAGAGGATTCTTAATTTTTTTTAAATTCAAGTCTACTTTTATTTATGAAAATTTTTGAGAAAAATTAAAAATAGTTATGGAAGAAAGTGTTATATTTATAATGTATTTACGTGAAAAAAGTACACTTGGATTTGATAATTTCGGCATTTTTTTCTCATTTTTATGAATTTTGTATCAGTAATCAATTTTAGAAACTTCCAAATTCGAACACGAGAAACTTTTTAGTTAAAACACCCGGATTTTTTAAGTGTTGAAATATCCTTTTTTTAGTTCATAGTCGAAACATTTGGTCAAACTGTCTGAGGTAATAAAAAACAATTAGAACTTTGCATATAAGTCTATGAAGCATGTGTGTCCATTTCAAAAACAGACTATCTTTCATCTAAGTCTTAGTGTACTCGAATTAAGATATTGGATGATTATGTTTCATATGAAAAGAAATCAATTCAACCAATAGGGTAGATAGCATTCCAGCCAGCTACTCCAAATATGTTCCGTAAACCTTTCCCGCTTTTATTCTTCACCAGATCGAGAAGTAACTACCTAAATGGCTAGTCGCATAAATTTTTCTCCTGACACAAAACTAATTTCAAACAACTAACGTTTTATATTACTTCATTATATACATTATTACTTCATTATTACTTATTATATTACATTTAATGCTTAGTAATTATTTTATTCCTTTTAATTTTTAATATTATTTTATAACAGGCAAAATTATATAATAGTTTTATATTTAAGTGTAAATTTAATGTAAATTTACTCTGAGAAGCAACACGAGGGCTCTTGGAGATGGTACTCGTAATTTTGAGCAACACCTGAGCTGCACCTCCCTCTCCATACTTTCACACCATACCTATAGGAGAGTTTCAGACCTCGATAGATTTAACGTGCAATAGCCCCGTTACTCAGCGGATCTTTAGAGGTACAAAATATTTATCATATTGAGATCCCATATCTCTTGATATCTTTGTTTCAATGCAGGAATATTGTGATGAAATCTTTCTCTTTCTTCTAACTTACAAATCGTAGGATTCAGAGAATGAAGTCCAAATGGAAAGTTGGGAAATGTACATAATAGAGTGACATCGGACATGTTATAATCTCGTAACTGTATAGGAGTCTATTTATTTGTAGTTTTTGGTTTTAGTGTTGATCAAAAAACATTGAATTATTGAAGCAAATGCCTTCATGATAGGCAGTTCTAGATTAACATGTTCTTCAAATCTTCATCTCTCAACAGTTTCTGATCTGTGATCCAACGAATTTTCCCTGTTTTAATTTATCATCTCTCACATTAGGCACATGACTCTATATATATGCAAACCTTTTTCCATTTTTGTTCATACCCTTTACAAAATTTTAAAATAGGCCTATCTTTAAATGCTGGAAGAAAAAAAAAAGGAAAGAAGATGTACATCTTACAAGAAAGAAAATGTACCATTGCTTTCAGTCCATCTGCGGGACGTATTTAACAATATATTCCTCAACAAGTCATTCTCTTTAAAAGACCAATGTTTAACAGTATAGTTTGTTCATCAGTTATGCCTCTGTCATATAGACATATAGACACAAGAATCAACAATAATTTTTTAAATTCACTTTGAATACCTAGTACTTAGCATTTGATTCTCAAATCTATACTTAACTGCTAGTTGCACGTGACGTTAAAGTATTGCCTTCATAACACAGATATTCTCTCCCAGTTTCATCAATTTCCCATGAGTATGTCACCGGTATTGATAGTTTAGTATGGCCATTGCGTAGCAAAACTGCTTATCTTAAAAGATTATATTGCCTTAGAAGCGTCTTGAAGGGCTATATTCGGAACAAACCAGAACCCTGAAAAAAAGAACCCTGAAAAATCTTTATTTCTATTTCGGTATAATGAAATTCTAGTGATTGGAGCCCTTAAATTCCATTGCTGCAGTCTAAGCCTGAAATTTCCAATTGATGTTTGGTAATATTATCATCTCGGACTAAGTCAATTTAAATTTCTTTGCTGAATTAAATACTGTGTTATCTTATGATTATAGAACTGAAAAATTCATCAAATGATGTTCATGGTTATAACTCATCTCATGTATTTTTCTGTAGAGGATGATTGTTCCTATGGATAAGGCAGAGAAAACTCCGGTAATTCAGGTAAAAATAAGGTAACAATCTTATTTGAACTTGGCTGTTCTTTCTAACTTTGTCTTTCAGTAGTTAAATGTACTAAGGTATCGCAAAAACTGTCTGATGAATTATCATATGAGATACGGGATCTATACATGATTATGAAATGCATAAATGCATACTCTCTGAGACATCAATATAAAAACTACTCACTTCAAATAACTGAATAGAATTCAATTATCATCGATGCAAAGCTCTCAATCATCAATCGTCATGAAGCAAGCTAATAAGAAAGCCATGAGATTGATACCCATTCTGTGCGCGAGTGCCACATCAAAGAATGATTCATTGCTTTAAGGCTTATGATAACCTTATATAATAATGAACTAGAAAGCTACAAGATGGATTTAAGACGGATATTTTAAAAAGAAGTACATATGTATATAAAAGTTTTGATGTTCTTCTTCAAATTCTATGGTTTATTTTACATATATTTCAGTTTACAAAATTCTGGAAGATGATAGCGCCTTCTTAAGGTATCTTTCGTTATCAGCACATAAAAATGTGCTTGAGGTGCAAAGTTTTGCTTCTGTACCAATGCCTTTGTTACATATAATGTAATTAATTGCTTAATTATATAACTTAAATTCCTTTTAGGATAATCAGTAAAAGAAAAATTGTCATAGTTCAATTATTCAAG
Source organism: Nephila pilipes (assembly GCA_019974015.1). Classification (NCBI taxonomy): domain Eukaryota; kingdom Metazoa; phylum Arthropoda; class Arachnida; order Araneae; family Nephilidae; genus Nephila; species Nephila pilipes. Next base: position 40,603 of record BMAW01113064.1, read on the forward strand.
CATTTATATTTATAAAATACATTATAACTATATTTTCAATAAGAGTAATACACGAAAAATGTATCATGATTTAAAGCCCATACCATAAACTTTTTAAAATCGGATATAAAAATATGCTGAAAAATCTATAAGCAATTTCGTGGTTTAAATATTTATATACCAAATAAGTAGGATCATTCGGACATATGCACATAGTTTGATGAACGAAAATAAAATATGAAATAATTGCTTCAGCATTGAAGATGTAAAACTGTTTATAATTCCTACGCATTCATCCACATAATTTAGAAAGACATATATATATATATATAAATATATATATCTAAAATTTCAGAAACCTCTATAGTATAAACGTATTAGGAAACAACAAATAAAACCAGAATTCTCTAATCGATGCTTCAAAATAATATAATTTTTTCAAAAAAATATAACGAAACTTATCATCACAACAAAGATTTAATCTCCCCATAATTGTCAAAATATTTTAAACTTTTACAAGTGAAACAATCCCTGGCAGAGAAGTTTTTAAATTCGGCAAATTTCGATTCCAGTTCTCAAACCTATTAAAAATCAAATGTACATGCAAGATTAAATTAGATTTTTTCCAAATCCCCAATAAAGTTTCCTTTTCTCGTCAATTCCCCACCATTTATCCTCGATTAAAAGGCAAACTAGCTTTTTACACTCAATTTAAGCCCTTCCAATCGGAAAGCTTTAGCATTCAGTAACTACAATGGCCTCACCAAAAATGGCTTTTAGTGCTGATCCCTTAAAGAGTTAGAAGATTCTTTAAGAAGCCTTTCTAGTGGCGATGGAATTTGTTAGAGTATCCTTCTACCTTGAGTAGTATTCTCAAACAGCATTCCTAAACTTAATGAGGCTAATTTGAAAGATTTAATGGAAATGGGTCACGTGAGTTATCGGCGTAAACATCTTTATTCTCTCAATAATGGGTTATAACATTGTACATCTCTAACAGGGTTTACTGAGCATTTTCTGCTATTTATTTTTAATGACGTCGTTTATAACTGGATTAATTATAAATATTTCATAAATAAAGGGAACAAAAAAGATACGTACTTTAAATATGGGTGTGTATTTTCTTCAGCAAGAACACAGTTATTATTTTAAGGTAGATGGACTACCGATAAATGATCTTAGGCATCGATGCAAAATGAATGACAATTTAATTTCGCACATTGAATATGGTAAGATATCCATATGATGTACCAAAATTTATTCATGTGTTTAGTTAAAAGATTACCTCACAATTAACTGCGAAATATCATGTATTCAGTTGGCTCTGTGTAACGCAATCCTATTGCCCATTAACCTATCATTTTCACTGTTACTCTAATCACAGTAACTAAATGTCAACTTAAGTTTGAGCACAAGCAAAGTAACTAAAATAACAAATTATATTTCAAGAAAAGTTCATTAATTATCTAATAAGATAAGGTGCTCTCCACAAATATCGAGTACTAAAAAGTTCAATAATATATCATAGAATACGCTTATCGGAATACGATGCAAGTATATTCTACAGTCAATCAATTCTCAGCACAGGGTCCCAATCTCGCCAAAGAAACTAGATGCACAGGAAGGCATCCACGCACATTACTCTATATTCTTCATATTACAGTAATCTTATTATGATTATTACTAATTCATTTTAATTCTCTGTCACTTTTAAGCGACTTGATTACATATATCCATTCCACTTCTTAAGTTTACTTCAATTGCATCACATTTCATTTGATTAGAATGAAGCTGGAAACTTAAATAAAAAGTCAGAATGAAACCCTAGATGTTAGTTGAGGGAAATTTTGAAATTATCTATGTTACACATTTTACAAACTGCTATTAAATTCGGCATAATCGCATCATTCACAACTTCATGTATAATCATATGGAAAATAACTCCCTTTTCTGAATTCTAATATTGACGAATTATTGCATTTATTCTGCTGCGTTCATCATTCCACCTTCACATTTCCCCCTGTTTTTAAATGAATTTCTAAATAGTTGTAAATTATTGTTAACTGTTCCTGAAAAATTATAAGAAAAAGAATAATACATAGCAATTAATTTCAATAAGATGTAAGATAAATATTTAACTCAAATCTCTTAAGAAATGAAATTTGTTAATCATTATTCTCCTCCTTTTATCAATACATAAATGTATTACTTATATAAAACACATAAGAAATAAGGGGCTTCCAAAAACATCGCCTACACAGAAAGAATTATTAAAGTTTCACATATAATAAAACAATATATATAAGCAGTAAAAATATAATATACATGTATCATTTGTTAAAAATAATTTTCTATCAATAAAAGAGATAACGAGTAAAATTTAAAAAACAAAAATAAACATCTTTAAATTTTGTCAAATACCGAATAGCTTTAATAAAAATAGATATAAATATTTTACCAATAAAACTTCTAGGAACAAAACTTCGCCCCCCAATGGCCGAGCTACACCAACACGGGAAATCTAGGGAAAAAATACTTGCCTCCATGATAGCAAAATATATCAAGCATTTTAGAAATTCATGGTAAATCCTTTCTGAACAAAGCCACAAATCTGTCGTCAAGAAACCCATAAATGAAATGAATGAGAGAAATAAGAAAATATTCTTAAAATATTCGATTCCTTCTTATTCCATTCATGATTTATGTAACTGCTATTTTTTGATGGAATCTTTTCTCACAGGAACCGTTAGAAAATGAAACCTCTGGAAAATTCTCGAACTTGTATTAGAAAAAATATGTTCAAGTATGTTTTAGTTTGAAATAATGTCACAACTATCCAAAGTAGCTGATTAGAAAAAAAGTTATGAAGCAATATAATTTTTGGTTACAGCTCTCTACGGTATGGATTTCATTTCAGAGACCTATTTCATAAGCTCGCATTTTTTGCAGAAAAGATAAACCTATATTTATAAACTAAGGTTGAAAAGAAAAATATGCTACTGAATTTCGCGATTTCCTCTTACAATTTTTAACCATCTACTTAATAAAAAAAAATTCGCGATGAAATTCATTTAATGTAAAATTTTTTAATTAATTTTTTTGTTTTATTTCTTTAAAAACCTTGTATGAAGTTACAATGCATTTCATGACCAAGGAAAGAAATTATTTTATAATTTTTTTAAGAAAATATTTTATGATTTTCATTATGCAAACTCGTAAGATGCGGGTGATAAAATCGACAAAATCAAAAGGTGAAAAATATTTTTCAAACTCTCGCTATAAATCTTGAAAATTTTGATTCTTCCTCTGAGCTATTTCAAATGATTTTATTTATCTTAGTACCATCAGAAATTTCTGAAGTTTAGTCTGTGAAAGGGTAATATACTAGAATTGTTACTACCACAGTTGTAGAGCAAAATATTATTTTGCTTGAATAGCCATTCAATAATGATTGCTTAATAAATAGCTTTTTTACAAAAGTTACGAGCAAATAAACAATTTAAAAGGTGTGATAAAAATATATAAAATAAAAAAGTTTAAATTCCTTAATTTTTGAAAAAAAAAGTTCTTTTTTATATTCTATCCGTTATTCTATATCATATGAAAATTCGATTGCACTATTATCATATTATTTAACATTACACTTGCTATTTAAAGGGAAAACCAGAAGCATTCTTGTGTTTCTTTTATCTTTGACATTGAAATCACATAAAATGAACATTTTTTAAATCTAGAATTTGAATGATTCAATTTTTTATTGTTATATTAAAGTTGCATTTAGCAAGTTGCATGATGGCTATTAGCAACGAAACCTCTTAATTTTGAGCTGCAATCAATTGATGCGGATGACACTTAAACTACACCTCCTTTTTCAAACATCTGCAGCACGCCATTAGGAGGACTTGAATCCTCAATATATTTAACGTGCATCAGGACCTTCTAAATAGTGTTCTTAAGTGGCATTAGGACTCGCACTCACGACTTGATGGAAACAATGCCGAATTCGGTTTCACAGCTATGAGCCGTAAGATACCACGGCCATCTGGAATAATGTCACGAATAAACATATTAAACAGATAGTTTAAAGTACATTAATAATATTCATCTTAGTACCAAAAAAGTATTATAATTAAACGAATTCATAAGAAAATTACTGAGTAATGTAACCACGATTTTTAATTTAGTGAACAATAATTTTTATAAAAAGATTTCACATGATTTGACAAGTTTTTTTGCCATTTCTAAGAAGCTAGTAACCCAAGCGTATCGCAAAGAAATATTTAGGTTGTTAATTTATAATTCTATAAATCTTTCAATTAAAAAAATAATATTTAAATAAATTTTCCTTATCTCACTTGTGCGAACTAATTTCCTACAGATTATTTGATTTTTTATTACATGTGTATTACTACTTTATTTTACTTATAATTTTATTTATTATTGTAATAAAAACATTAAAAGTTTGTATTAAATTCCTATACGTAAATTTAAAATCTAATAACATTCAATATGGGCTAATTACTTAAGTTTAATTATGCTATGGAATAATTAACAGATGTCAAGTATTAAGCTTTGAAAAGTTCTAATTCATATTTAAAGTGAAAGAAGAATGCACAATAAATTTAAAAACAGATCCTATTTTAACTTTTAAGAAACACCCACACACTGCAGATATAATTATATTTAGACTTTAATACCCTATTGTTAAATGGTAAGTGTAGCGATTTTAAAAAGTAAACTAAATTAAAACTAAGCTAATACTACTGAAAATTAATGATTTAAAAAATTAACTAACATTAGTAATTATCTTACATAAATAATATTGGGTAACACTAAATTATAATTTTTGTTTCATATTTTTGATTGCTTATATTCTAATAATAAACATTATTATATTTATATCCTACAAATTTGACACGTGCTGTAAGAACAAGAAAAGTTAAGATCTGACTTTATATTCTTAGCAGATAAATTATACAATCAGATTCAACAATCTGTGGAATATCAAGCATTTAAAATATATTTTTTTTTATATTTAGCCTTTTTTTATTTATTAAAAACTATCTCATAAAAATTCAAAACCCAAAACTAATTTCGTCTATTCCTATTATCTTTAAACATCAATTTAATAGTTTTGCTTTACTCAAGGAAAGAAAATGTCTTCGCATTAGTCGTTATTTTATATTCTAAAACATATTATAATTATATCTGTTATACAGTACAATATCTGCATTATTAAATTAAGGTTTACTTAATTTCTATAGATCAATAAAAATCTTTTTTTAATAAAGTTTAGAAGTATTTCTCAACTTGTTGCTTTTTAAATAATGTTTATAAAACTGTTTTGCTCCCAATTTTATACCATATAATCAAATCAAAATTAAAATATAACTACTGAAATACAGAAACTTTGATATTGTTTAGTAGATTTCATCTGATGAAAAGTATTTGATTAAAATGATAATATTTAAATACTTTAGAATTTAAAGCAATTAATTACTAAAATATTTCAAAAGAAGTAATTAAATAAAAAATAATGATAATTACGTGACATTTTTCTAATATTTATCTCAAGTCGAGAGTTCAAATCCTTTGTCTCGTATGACCTACTCTACCCAATTATGGGTGATGCTACATACTAAGTGAAAGTAAACCTAGAAGCTCTCAAATGGCTCAGTGTAAAGTTTTGGATCGTTAATCATCAGCGCGTGTTTAATCCTAGTACAAAATAAGAAGTAAGTCCCTATTACATTTACTGAAGTAATCACTAATACGAAGCTTTAGTGAAACAATAACTCCAGGCCAGGAAAGAATGCTCTTTTTAAAATATAACAGTAAATTTAGAAGTGAAATTGAAATTTTAGCAATATTAAGTGCAATTCGCACTTTAGTATCCTGTGATTCTCAAATACTTTTCAAATTTGAATTTCAATTAAAATAATATTTGAGATTTTACCAATAAACCCTATTATTAGATATCCAATATACAAACGCATCATGTTTATATTTGCTTAAAATATCAGTTACTATGAGATTCGTATCGTTCCTTCTTTTAGAAATATTTTTCTTAGTTTAACATATTTAGCGTTATATCTTCATTCTTAGATGAATAACGGGTGTATTAGATAGTAAAAGTTATAATTAAAAAGCTTTTTCACAGTAAATATTAGGAATTGATATAGATATACAAATGAGTAATAGAAGCAAAGATGAATTCAAATTTTGACGTAGAAATGAATATGATAGTTTGAAAATAATTTTAATTTTGATGAATAGTTATACTAGAGGTAGATAAAATAAGAATGCTATACAAATAAAAAGTAATATATAATCTTTAAAATAGCTATTAATACAGTAACCTTCCTATAATCAGTCACACACGGGATCAAGGTCGTGTCAGATAAGCAATTTTTCCGGATTATTGAGCGTCAACAAAGTTTGAAAAGAGATACCACAGATGTCAACCCTGATAAATATTTAAACAATTAAAATATATTTAATGTGTTTTACCACATGTTATGATTTCACATTAATAAACTATATAAATATCAGAGTAATAAATTTAAGTTTACGTTTCTTTGAAGTGTGTCTTGCTTTTATCTTTTTCGCTATTACAGCAGCAAACTTCTTAATTTGTTATTTTTGTTTTTTAAATCATAAAGAATATAGAAGATCCAATATTTAAATAACTCATTTTGAAGTTTCACTTTTCACATTTTTCTAGATAATATAAAGTATCTTTATTTCTGTTAACGAAGATTAATTATTCTAGATATCTCACACTCTACTTTCTCTTATAAGATTCTTAATCCAAATTTTTGACCAGTCTTCAGATTAGAGTTTATTGCTTGCTAGAGCCCTTCATGTAATTACGACTGAAACTTCATTTGACGAAATTTAGATTTCATCAGACAGCCTCAGTGCCCTTGATCTGAGGAACTGGACTGAGATTGACGATAGAGCAGCTGTTTCTTTTCTTGAAACCCACAAATATCTTCCGCAGAAACATGAAATTTACTTTCAATGAGTTCCGTTTCAAATAGTACTTTTTAGTAACGAAACTGCTGAAAATTTGTCCAAGGGAGGAACCAGTATTCTAACTGGGCCGAATACTTCTTTCACATCCCTTGAAACATATTCAAAAATAAAAATTTCAAACCAACAATTATGGATTCCCCTGATTCATGAAAGGTGTACCAAGCAAGCTCTTGATTGTGTCCTGATTTGAGAGAATGAAGTGTCTACACTATCGTTTGGAGACTTAGAAGTGGAAACGCTAGGAGTCTTAATTTTGACAAGGGGCAGAAAACCTTTTCAACCTGCACAAATTTGTAATATTTCTCAGGCTTTCCCAAAACTTCTTTTAAATTGTATGGTCTTGATTGCGAAAATATAGGTACTTCAATGACAGGAAGACAGTCAGAAATCTAGCCATTGACTTGAACACGTGAAATGAGACACAATACAAGGTCAGCCTTTTGCTATATACTGAGGTTCGTATCTAGCCTCCGTCTTGAGCATGTGAAATAAGACAACATAAGAACAACTTTTTACTATATACTGAGATTCGTATGTGTACGTTTATTACTTTTATTAGAAGAACATTTGCTAGGCTTCAAGAAAGCTGAGCACTTTATGAATACAGTTGTAATATAGTACAAATGTCATTATAACCCACAACAAAACAAGAAATACCACTATGAAATTTTAAGAAATCAGCATAATGAAAACTCAGATGAAAAGAAAAATTTATATTACACATAGGTAGTTAAAAAAAATTGTGACAGGATTCTCTATGGCAAGGAAAATATATGTGAGCATTACTGTAAAATGTTAGCAGTGTTGTATCGTGACTTGGAAGTCATGAGTAATTAACGCTCGAATTCAAGCAAAACTATTTCGAAAAGAATACGGTTGGATCGTTCCGAATTATGGATTATGCTAAACAATAAAATACCTGATTAAAGAGAGGTTATTATTTTTAATTTGTATCGCTTGCTCTTACTGAAACAGTCATTGAAGAACTAATTAAGCAAATGCAGTTGGAAATTGTCCAAAGTTTTATTCTGGAATAATTTAAATGACGGAATATCAACTATGTAGAAAAAGGATGAAAAACATAAATATAAAAGAATATTTTTAAACTTGAGAGAACAGTCACTAAATCAAAACATTATAGAAAAAAATTTGAAAGCAGTTGATTCTGCAAATAAATTAAAAAACGAGAATTAAGTATTAACAATTACATTTTGTCCTCTTTTATCCGACGTGAAATAAATATATACATTTAGAGGGAGGGAGAAACCTTACACCCCATCACCAAATTTTTCTGATGTATATTAATTGCATTTTTACTGAGTATTATTCGATATTATTTGACTTTTCACACGTGTTTCATAGAGAGAATTTCAGCTACCTTATTTAACATTTATAAGTCTTACAGGTTCTTGATTTGAGTCAAGAGAATTAAAAAATAAATATACTGCTCATTATAATTTTGACATTAGTGTATTAAAATATAATTAATATCGGGGCACAATCCCTCAAGAATTCATAAGTAGAATAATAACTTGTGATGAAAGAATTTAAATTTCTACTAAGTAGGAAAAAAGGAACTCTTACAGGAATACATACAACTTTCTTTTATATAAAGAATGAAAATAAAGCCGGTAGAATCTTATATTATTCACATTTATGATCCGATATCAATACATATTCTGGAACTACAGAAATGATAAATTTCAGTGATTGACATAACAGTTGTGGTTTTTTTCTTTTTATAGTTATTTTCTCAAAGCATTTCATTTTAATTTAATTTGAAGGACACCTTATGATTTATTTTTAACATCTTTGTGTTAAATATTATTTATATATAATGAATAGGCTGCTTATTCTAAATAAAATTATTTGTAAAGGGAGAGAAAATGTTTTTTTTGCAGTAAACACTTTGTTATTAAGCAATTGTAAATCATGGAAGCGCCTAATTAACAAAAATATGAAATTCAAAATAATTTAAACCAACTCTTAACTTTTTGAAAACAATTTAAATAGTTTTAAACATAAAAACTTGAATTTGCATGAATTGCATTTCTGATTTCTTAATGCAGTGTTAACGGACAATTATGAGTTTATCACAGCTTAATACTTTAAATTTATCACTACTATTTATTACGCTTCACTTTATACGAATTAAAAACAACATCAATTTTTGGAAGGCCCCAAAATTCTACACCTTTTTCATCTCTTTGGTATTTTGTAATCAAATTCTGTAAGCAAATAACTTTAAAAAATTTACATTGAGGGACCTTTAATTTGTATGAAATCTCTAGACTTCAACCTAGTAATCCTTACGAATAATGAAGTTGTAGACACGATATTAACCAAACTTTGCCATACAAATTTCAGCCAATTTTGGTATTTTGTTAATCTTACATCTTCCTTTCACTTGTATAAAAAAAAACTACAGGAAATTCTATTATCATTTCCTAAAGATATAATTAAAATGAAAGTATTATTTACAATTAATTGTTTAAACAATATTGATAAAGTTCAAGTAAGCTTAATATCAAGACCATCGATTCCATTACATACATTCAAATTTAAATTTTTGTTATATAATTCCTTTTTTAAGTCTATATATATATATATATATAAGTATATATAATATATATATATATATATATATATATATATTATAATAATTCATGAGCAACATGACTTCCAAATCTGTAGAAACATCCACCAGCTCCTTTAGTGGTGGGAATACATCAACACAGGATTTTATAGGACAAAATATTGGTGAGGAGTGATGAGTATCAAAAGCCTTTGACAGAGTCTGGCACACAGGACTGATCTACAAATTCCATTAAATTTAACCCCTACCTAATTAAAATATTAAACTCATGTTTAAATAACGAAATTTTTCCATCATTAAATGGTATTCAATCAGATCCAAGATATATTAAAGCTGGAGTCCCTCAAGGAAGCTTAGATTTTGTCTCGATTCTTTTTTTGGGTGGTAAAGAGCAACATGCAATACACCACAACAGCATCATTATCTGCGTATAGCGGGATCTTACTACGATACTAGCAAGACACACTATAATCCAGCAGGCCACTCTCTAGCACACTTAATGGAGCTAAAGAATTGTAACACATCAATCAATAACTCGAGACTAACCCAGAGATGCTCGTTGTAAACCAGTAATATACAGGTACAACCTTTGCTTGAAACGTCAAAATTTTAAGTCAATCGGACCAAAGCAACTGAGTTATCGAGGTTGGAGTAAAATCGTTTTACTTGGTTGTTTAAAAATGGAAAAAACGCCGAAAGGTTTCGTGTTCTGATAAAACATTGTTTTTTTAATGTGTAAAACGCAATGCAGCAGAAACAATACGTTGAAAAATGTTACGGACTCTTGTCATCAAAAAGCAGTTGTCGGTGGTTTGCCGAGTTTAAACGTGGTCGTACCGACACCGTGGGGCAACTCGGGTCCTGTGAAGCCGTTACACCACCGGGAAAATGTGGAGTGAAGTGACGCTAAATACTATCGAATGTGGAAGTGAAGCTCCAGGTAGGATTGCTGAGACTTGAATATCATATGGAAATTATTTACTATCCTTCATGAAAAATTAAGCATGAAAAAAAAGGTTTTCCAAGTGGAGTTGCCACGATTACTTTCGATGGAACAAAAAGCAACAACGAGTCGATGATTCAAGCTGTTTATCGCTATTTACTCACCCAACAAAAGATTTCTTGCGAAAAAAGAAAAAGAAAAAAAATTTGAAAAAAAAAAAAAGATTTGGAAAAAAACGTTGGAACGATTTTATCACCTAAAGGTGATTAACAAAGGTGTTATGTTGATGAATAAAAAAATTTGCAAAAAAAAATGTTTGTTTTCTAATGTTAGTCTCATAGAAAAATAGAACAGATATTTACTTAGTAAATAATAAAATCCCTAGTCCTAGTCCACAAATACTTAGGAGTAGTGGATAAAGGCTACCTTTAAACAACACGTAACTCTAATTAAAAGCAGTATAAAACTACAGTTCATAATTACATGTATCGCCTTATCTCGCTCACAGGTACATTAAGTAGAAATTAATAAGTTGCTTATCTACACCTGATAATTAGACTAATCCTGACCTATGCATGTTCAGTCTGGGTCCCACTGTCAACTCAACTCTCTATCCTCGAAAAGTCTCAAAATGTAGCCCTCCAGAATGATTGTAAACGAACATTGTTATATGCACCAATAACGATATTAGAAAATCCATCAAAATATCCTTCATATCTACATTAAAAAAGTTATTCAAAAAATTTCTTCCATAAAATTGATACCTCCATAAAATAGAAGTCATCCAGAAGCAATAGAAAAATACACCCCAATTCGAAATAATCGACTACTACATGGACACAGAGAGAGAAATTTTAATAGATTAATTATTAAATCTTTTCCTAAACATCTTCAAAAAACTTCGTCATACAACACAACAAAATCCTTCCCTGAACCCGCCTATCACTCTGATGGCAACCCTCCACAACAACCAATCAGAAGACATCCTCTCAGATTTTGAGAGAAAACTCCTGATAACCTATGGAAATATTACTCCAAATAACCACTAGACGGCCTAGCAAGGATATCTACTGCCCCCAACCTCTTAATATTAAATTTCACATAAAATAGCCTTTTCAAACAACACCACTATAGTAATTAAACTAAATTTAACTAAGAAGTAAAAATTTTAGATATTTAAAAGCTTAGCTTTAATGCATTTTTATAAAAATAGTTTACTATTGCTCGACTAATTTCACTAAATTTTCAGAGTGTGAATTTTCACTCTATAGATAAGAAACCAAAGTTCAGCCATCTTATGTCAATGAAAGTAAATTCTGAGGATTAAAACCCCGTGAGGATTATGTACCCCAAAAACAAGTCACTATTTGTAAGCATTACCTTAAATCATTTTGTAAGAAGCTGGAATCAAGATATGACTGAAAAAAATAACATTATTCAGAATTTTTTAAGCTGGGAGGTAGCCTTTTTTTTTTTTTTTTTTGCTTAAAATTTCAAAATGCGTCTATTTAGTTTGGTTTCTTTGGAATCTTTTAAGCTCAAATGGTTTTTTTTAATATTGATTTACTATTAGCCACCAAAGGGCTATTGTTTTAATTGGATCCTTTCAGTGCAAGATTACTTTCAATTTTTTTTAACGTAGTTTTTCAATTTTAATTAAATTTAGCAATATATACAATTTAATAATTTATCGTTTTGCTTTTAACTTTTAATTACATTTTAGCTAAAATATATTCCAATTAATATTTTATCGTTTGTTTAATTTTTATTATGTAGCTGATATAATATTTTATCTAATTATTGTATTGTTTTGCTTTAATTTTAATTACAAGTAGTTGATATAACATTAAATCAATAATATATAGTCCAGTTTATTATATGTAGCTGATATAATATTCAAATTATAATTATCGTTTTGCTTCAATTTTAATAATTATATTTAGCTAAAATAACTATTCAATTTAATAATGTATTTCTTGCTGGTACAATATCATTAAGTTTACTATTGTCCATTTCTAGATATTTCATCATTAACACTGGCTTTATATTTAATTAAGATAATTTAATAATAAATTATAAAAAAAAGCCAGATTGGGTGGCTAAATTTGTTCTTTGTACAGACCTTTTAATTTTTTTTTTTTTCAATCGTATTTGTTGACACATTACAGCATGCACACACATTTTATTCAGTTTATAACTATAGAGTCTTACGTATTTTCATTCCTCCTGATTTAGCCCCGACAACCTCACTCCACTCTCCTTATACACCTCCTCCCCCCCCCCACACAGGGCTCGCCTTCCTTTAATAGCCTTATTTCACCAGATGTGGGTGTCAGATGACTTTACAACTTGGTTTGTAATTTAAAGTACAAAATATGCGTTTTAGTGTAATTTGATTATTGGTTAGTTTATAATATATAATTGAAAAAGGATACTGATATTAACATACATAATTGTTTCGAGGAATAAAACCCAGCAAAATAAAATAAACCAATATTGATGTCTCAGAAAATATGAATGCGTTAATTACAGTCATTCAGGAACAAAAAACAGGAAAATAACTGAATGTCTTAAAAAATAATAAGAGTACCATAATTCATTTAATTCTATAAAATTGCCTAATATCTTTCATTTTCGATATTTTAATAAATTTCCTATATAAAGCTATAAATTACCACATTCGAATATGAAATAAATGTATTTCAGACTCATTATATTTGAAATTCTTGAACTGATTAATTTAAATTGGCTTGAAAGGTTACAAAAAATACCTTAGGATTTTTGATGTAACAATATTTACATTAATTAAGAAAAAATAAATTATACAAACATCAAATATAAAACAGAAGTTTCCAAAAATTCGACTGGCATGAAAAATGCTTATTTTTTTGATCTTAGGCATGGTTAAATGATAACAGATAAACATTACTTTTTTTGACAAATGAAATAAATACACTTCAGAAATAAGTGGTTCTCTACGATCATAAAACAGTGAATTTTAAGATGAGATAGTCTCCCTATGGACTCTTTTGAGTTTTGTAAATAAAGACCAAAGGGGTCATTACACATTTAATGCTCAGGAATGTGAATTGCATTTTCAGGAAATAGAGCTTTTTCTCTCGTAGTTACCACCATTCATCTCGATGTCTTTTTAAATAAAAGCTCTCTACGATTTGGCACATTCACACAGACACCATTTACGCTGACGTATCACGCGATCCACATAAACACCTATTCACTCATAATCAACACATTAATATTACACGAACCTTACTTCTTTTTCAAAGGAGCATCACTGATATACTTCTCTGGTATGCAGTGGTAAACTTTTATAATCTTATTTCGTTATATAAAATTAAATGAATGCATCAATTAAGACTCTTCTCTTTTTGCATCATTGTTCTTATTCTTTATATTTTCATCTATAGAGACCTCTCCTACTATACCACTTCACCAAACTAATCAAATAATCAGCTTAAAATGATTTGATTAAATCAGAAAAGAAGGTTCACATAATAGGGAAGGTTAAATTTATTTCTTACATTGAAATCAATGGAGTACATAAACATTTAGCTTAAAACACTTATCTCCTGTTTTGGTCTTACATATTATCATCAACAAAAATAAACATCTAAATTTTTTATTGAGAGAATATAATTTGTTCTTTTTTATAGGTTAGATCATTAATTAAACGAAATAACGACAATCTTCTATTTCTATTTACTTTCAGTTATCTTTATTTCGGTATTTTTTTTTCTTATTTTCTATATACTTTTATATGAAGCAAAACTATTGGAACTAATCGAAGACATTTTTGATAGAACAAAGAAAGGTATCATGAATTCTTCTCATTATATGATTCCGATTGGGTGTTCATGGTCAGTGTTTCAAAATAAAATCTTGATTTCTTTCTGTTTTCACCTGTGTGGCTTGAGTATTTCTATCTTTTTTATGTTACTTTGATAAAGATTTTCTTTTATTGCAAGGAATTATGGACAAAATGACAAAACAATTCAAAATGATATGAATTGAGTTTCGAGATCAAGCTTCGAAGAGGAGTAAAAATGTAACTATTGATTACAGAGTATTGCTTGATACATGCATTCTTGAAAACTATGTTTTAGATTTAAAAGAGTATAGATACAATCACTTACGAGCGTACACCTTTATTTTATTCATGGAATGATAATTGAAAGAATGTTTTTCAGTATAGGTTTTCAATATCCACACTATTTTCAGCTATTTTGATATGAAAAGTTTTTAATTGACTTTTTACATCTTTTGTTTATTGTTAGTTTTTTTATTATATTGTTGGATCAAATAATTTGTTTGATAAGCGGGTAATATATTAATCTCCTTAGAGAATATGACTTTTTATAATAACAGTTTTCTATTTTGAAATGTAGAATTTATGCATAAACCAGTTTTAAAACCTGTCATGGGCGACTTGATTTGATTATTCATAGAAGAGAGAAAACTCACATTTCTACGTTTGCAAACTCTGTACAATATTTGCAAAACCAATGTTATTTCAATAATATTTAGCAAATTTAATAATAATTTAGCCGTCGGTTCATTTTAAATTTATTGTCCAGAAATTGCAGAATCAAATTAATCTACAATATATATGTCAATATGGGTAGGTCCTGTGATGCTAAATTGTTTTTTCTACTAATTCTGGTTAGATCTATCAAGACGAAATGATATACTAAAATGTCATGTATAAAGACTGTTTTGTACTTCTTACATATTTAGATTTCACTTGAATAATTTGCATTATGGGTAGTAGATTCTACAGCATCTATAGAAGGAGAATTTAATTTGAAAATGTTTTGCAGTTCCACGGTAGCAGAGTGATGACCGCAGTGCCAGAGTGGTTATGGTAACAACGCAGCGGCAGTTATTATGATTCTTATTCTCTCAGTGGCTAGAGCACTGATGAAATTAAAGACACACATGACTGAGTACATGCTAAATCGGTCGAGGTTCCGTATCGGTCAGTTCCATATCATGGGCATAATGAAGGCAGCATAGAAAAAGAGAGGTACCAGCAGGTGTCATTCTTATTTCTTGACCAAGGCTCGAAATTACAGGTCTGTCACTAATAGCTCTCGTGTTATTTAGAAGAGCGTTGTTGATAAACAATGAATTAAATCTATATGAAAGTTTTACACTCACACGGATGTATGAAATAATTTAATTTGTTGTTTATGCCCAGAACTCCATGTAATACCTTGATCATTTTCCGTTTTCTCCTTCATTTATGTGACCCAGGATGGTTATATTGATTTTAGCAATAAAACATTCTTTCCATGGATATGTTATATTTGGATTTTGGCTGTTAGCCGGTTGTTTGGATTCCCTGGAAAATTATACCTTCATGTGTACTGGGTATTAATTGAATGGCTTAATATTATTGTTTACTATTTATACAAAAAAAGCTATCTGTATTTTTATTTTTTGTTTATTTATCAGTAGTATTAACATTGCATTCTATTAAATAGCCAACAGACAGGCCTTTTATTACACAATTCACAAAATTCTTCTTGAATTTGTGGGGAAAAAAAAACGCGGAAATTATTAACTTAAGGTAAAAAATAATCAGAAAATGGTAAGAATA
This sequence comes from Nephila pilipes, assembly GCA_019974015.1. Lineage (NCBI taxonomy): Eukaryota > Metazoa > Arthropoda > Arachnida > Araneae > Nephilidae > Nephila > Nephila pilipes. Next base: position 56,779 of record BMAW01113064.1, read on the forward strand.
GCAAATTTCAGCTACATAGTTCATGACTAGAAATTTCTTTGTTTAAATGTCGTGATAGAAGATGAAATCAATTTAAAAGTTCATCAGCAATCAGGTGGTGCTTCTTTAATAAAGAACAGGTAATCCAAATTTATCAGTATTCCACTTGTTTGTTACTAATACTAAAATAATAAATGTTTATACCTAAAATAGAAACTGTTTACTTCAGATATTTACAATTTTTAAATCACTAGAGAAAGTAAATGTAAGCAAGTTTGTTGAAAAAAAAACAGTGATGAAAAAAATTGTATTAATAATTACAAAATGACCTAGTTGAGCAATTAAAATTTAACTTTTTTTAATCATAATATATGTTTCAACATTTGAACAATAAGTTCTCCTCTGCCATTAAGGATACATTTTAACCATGAACCAAATATTTGTAATAAAGGAAATGTCACATTCAAACAAAATTCGAACTTTCTGTAAAAGTATGTCGTAAGAAGAATTTTTTTTGATTGATTAATCAAGGAAAATTTAATTTTAGTTATCAATTTCGTTTCATTTAAAATAATTTAATAGCCTTTGCTTCAAAACAATGTACATCGCACCATGAGCGTTTTTTTTAGAATTATTTTCTTTAAATTTCGAATCCTCTCATTTTATGGCATCATGAATGATAAAACTTCAAATTCCATCGGTTTGAAGAGTTACATTTACGTTGTATATTTTAACTTCAAAACTAGCACAACCTTAAAAAAAATTATGAGACTTCTAAATCTGAAAGTATTTAAACTCCTATTGTAGTACATTATATTCTTTCACATATTCGAGGTTCTGACATTCGATGTTCTGGCTATTAATACTCAACTTTTCACCACCAGGCGCCTCTGTGCGTTGAAAAGAAAACTGATATTGGCATAGTCGTTCTTCAATACACATTATACATATGGATAAAAATTAATAAATGTTTAATATAAATATCACTAAAAGCTCATAAATCTTTTTTAGTTAAACTAAATAAACATTTGGCTAATTTCGAAAAAAAACACATTGGAGCCTACTGCAAACAACTACTTTTATATTTGGAATTATTCACAGATACGTTATCCTGAGGAATATAGCGATGCATGAGCATTTTAAGAAATCGAGTCTGTTCTTTGGCGATACATGTCTTCATTACATAACAAAATTGTTTTTCTTTACTGAGCAATGTACGAGTATGAAACTTTTCTTGGAGCATTAAACATATGAATCAAGAGATATATGGAATTTTAAATAATAAGCACTGATAGTTGAATCTTGTTGAATAATATCTAATAGTGTGATTGGAATAGAAAAAATTGGAATTTGTCCTAATAAAGTAAAATTAACTATTCAAATAATGAGTAGAAAACTCTACTACTGTTTTTTTTTTTTTCTATTTTCACGATATGTTTTATAGAATGAGAAAGAAATTCATATTAAGTCAAAATTCTGCAGAGAATGAATTATTTTTTTTTGAGGTTAGAAAAATTAAAATATATCACCACTCATAAATTAAAATAAAATTTAAAAAAGGATGAGAGTTTTAACCACGTATTCCTTTTAAATGTGTTCATGTTTTTACTATCGCAAAAAGTATAATCTTTTTTTAAATAGAAAAAAAGAGTTTGTGAAGAGAAGAAATGAGAATACTTATGCGAATCTCTTCATTTTACATTTTCAGAAAATTCTCAAAGAACAGAGAGAATGCGAGATTAGATTATTTGTAACAAAAATCTTTTGGGCTATATATAAAGTATCACTTAAGATAAATGTTACCCCCCCCCCCTCCTAAAGTTGCAATCGTTATACACTGATATATTGTGTAGCAAATTTTGGAATTCTTTTGCAATCTTTTTTTAAAATGTTCTTCAAAGACAGGTTAAAATGATATTTGTGTTACCAACCTTGGGTTATGCAAAACACAAATGTTGTTAAATCGTCTTTATTTCTAATAGTGATGTGTTAAGTTCATTGCTCTTTTATCAAAATTTGATTGGATCGAATGATTTAAGATTTTTGAATTATCCTTCTATCGAATTCTTTTAATCTCTTGCAATCATTTTTTAAATACTGCAGCACTAAATTTTTTTTCTGGTGATGGAGGAATTGAATATAGCAAAATCCTTATTCAAAAAGCCACCTCCTTGCCATTTTGAAAAAAAAAATCGATTTCATTTTTAAAATAAGATGTCAGACTATTTATTCTGACTCTGGAATAAGGAAAAGTAAAATCATTCCCGAAGCTAAACAAATTTAAAAGATTTACCGAAATGAATTGGATTGTTATTATTCTGAATTTAATTATGCTTGGATGGAATACTTTTGTCAACAGAAAAAGTTCAGGAATGATTTTTCTGTTACTCTTTATTAATCATGAATAAGTTCATTAGTGAATCGAACATAAAAGTAAAGCAGACGTTTTTCAATTTAATTAACGCTAATTTAGGAAGTAATGTTATTTCTTATAAAATGCCACTGAATATTTTTTTGTGTGCATTTTCGTTTTCTATTATTTTTCCTGAATTCTCCCTCTTTTCTTCCATTTGTTATAAAAGTGAATTAAAGAACATTTAATAAATCTGATTCAAATTTTTAAAAACAAGTACAGTATCTTTTAACATTAATTAATATTAAAAATGATGTTTATAAACTGCATTTACAGAGTTATTGAAGATGTATATTAAAATAATAAATCATAGTAGTTGAAAAAGCAGAGATTATGTATTGGAGAAATATATTTGTTATTGAAAATGTTTACCTAACGTTACGTCAAAATTAACTTAACCTGATTAAGTAATAAACGTTGTATTTATTTCATTTTCTTTAAGGTTTATCTCTCTTTTTTTTTTTGTTTTCATGTCTTGAGTATGTACTTATTCATAATTTAGATTTATCTTCTTGATATATATGTATTAGTTCAGTATTTTTTTTAATCTTGTATCTCCTCTTTCTTGGTTGTTTTCGTATTGTATTTGTTCTTTTTTCTTTGATCTAGAGTTCATTAAAATGTTCCATTTTTATATACTTCATTTTATATAGCCTAAAAAAAATTTCTAAATTTCCTTTTAAGTTAAAAAAAAGTATTTCTTACGATTTAATTATGGCTTCTAAAACAATTATAGTTGATCAATAACTTACCATATATATATATATATATATATATATATATATATATATATATATATATATATATATATAATGTGTAGTAATAATTATTATTATTGTGTGTGTGTGTGTGTGTGTGTGTGTGTGTGTGTGTGTGTGTGTGTGTGTGTGTGTGTGTGTGGTGTGTGTATTGTGTAATCTAAAGAAATAAACAGCTTTATTTGTATAGAATGTAAATTACAAATTTTTCATATACTTTGCGTTCTAGTTGGAAAAAAAAAAAGAATATATTTTTCAGTATGTTTCGAATCACAACTTATAAAATGTCTGATACAATTGTTGACATAAAAATTATCCTGAAGAATTACCAAGCTAGTTACACTAATCTTAGTTTTTTATCGTTGCATATAATTGATTAATTTCAAGAAGTTTTCTGGTTAAATAGATATGAATAAGTAAAACAGCGATTACAAGATTTTATTTAATGATAAAAGAGGGTTCTTTAAGTATACTGCAATTTAAATCAAATTGTCTTTTTTAAATGGAGTGGAATAAAAATTGGTGGATGTTCTGAAGAGTGTCGTCTTTAACATTTTATCAAAGAAATAAAGAAATTGCGAAAACCATAGCCATCTTATCACACTAATGGCCAATAATGTTGTGTAAAATGCATTTTGGATTTTAGTTTCTCTTTGTGCCGATTAAGGAATTTACCTAGTTTTCGAATGTTTAACTATTAACAGATATTTTAAATTTAAAATAAATTTATCCAATAATTAAAGAAAAAAACATTATTCAGAATAAAACTTTATAATTACCTGGAGAAATGTAACATAGTATATCATAATAAAGATTTGATTTTTTTTTCTCTTTGATTCTTTAACGAACACCTTTTTTCATTCAATTTTTCCATTAGCTGAGCATTATAACTACACAATAAATTCTTACTCACAGGTTGAAACTTTTTTAGCTCCATTAGTGACAGTGATTCCACAGCAGATAGAAACAACGGTGATTATTGCTCTAAATCAGAATTCCGAAACTCGATTTCCTAGACACGAAAGGCTAAATTTTAAAAAAAGAAATACAGAATCATGTGGGCCACACGGTATTTAAATAACGGGTTAGTATATATACAGTTAAATAAAGCGAATATATATAAATTCAACGTACTTCTTCATAGTACTAACGCGTTGTATAAATTTATTTTATATAATTTTTGTAAATTAATATTCTTCTTAAGTATCAAGCAGATTCTTTAATATTTTTATGTAACAGCAAAAACACAATAATTCTCCTTATGCTAGAGTACCGATGTCCGTGATAATTATTCGTGTGTTACCTGCATACCAAGGATTTGATAAAAGCATACTTAACTTGAGAGAGAATAAACAAAGCTCAAATAATTAAAATAGAACTAAAATAGCAAAAATTTGGAAAAGAGTCAATATATGTCCTTGAACATTATTTTACAGAATAAACTTTTATTAATTCAGTACTTGCTCTACTTCTGTCAAAGCAGAAATTGCTAACGTTAGGTATATCAAGCAGGTAGCTTGAAGTCTGATACCATGGTAGATGTTAGGTTAACAAAAGTTACCAACTGACTTAGATTTTAGTGTGCTTTTACCAATAAGCGGACGTTAGTAACAATCCACTAACTTCATTGGTGAAGATCAAATTTAAACAAACTCTTTCAGGAATTTAGATCTACAATCATAAAATGCGCTGTGCAGAAATAATTGTACAATATTTTTTAATTTGTATATCTCCCAGAAAAGAAACACAACGAAATCTATAGAACAATTCATTTCTTACATAAAACTGCGAAGAAACAAAAATAATGTCAACTGTTAACAATGAAAACAATAAAACAAACGATTACTGACATAAAAAAATCATTGTTATTAAATTTAATATTGAATTAAAAGTAAAATATGAAATATTAAAGAGACAACAATATTCTTTTCAGATATCAATATAAAACATTCGATAAATTATTAAAATGAACAAATTTTGAATTTAAATGCCAACACTTTCTGTCACAAAATAAAAATTAAAAATAAATCTTTATATATCATTCTATTGTCAAAAATAAGTATTATTTTACTATAGCCTGCTATTCCTTACTATTGTTGGACGAAATGGCGAGTCGATTCAATTTGACTAACTATTAGTTCATTGGAGAATTTCAATTCTTTTCCAAGGGCATGGGTAATTATAAATTTTAGAAGTTAAGCTATGTTATATCTTGTAAAGTTTTTTATTTACATGTAGTTATGTCGGTTAGACCACAAATATGTAGCTAATGTGTAACGGTTGCCTATTCCGGGCTGCCTCTTGTGTCATAGCTAAACTCAATAATTAAACACTAAAGACTCAATAAGTCAATCAAAGAGACACTAGAACAATAATTACCGCATTTTATTAACTTCTAAATATAACAACAATTATGAATGCTCTCCTGGGCAAGGGTTTTTACTATAACTCAATCTACCAATAATAATCTAACGAACTCTTACCACTAAGCCTTCCTCTCGACTGCAATTCCAGACTCTGGAACAATTGTTGAACACTGGAATAACTAAATCACTTGAATCACTCAACTTTAATCAACCACCTACTTCAACCTCTTTTCCCACCTCTTTCACTCCTCCTTCAAGCTCTCTATCGCGACTCTCAGTCTGAGTTTATATATTTCTAACTCTCCCGTTTCACTTCATTTCTACTTGTTTCAAAATCACATTTCATTTTGGTTGGAAAATTTGTTTAGCAAAAGCATTCAATATTAATTAAAGTCCCCAAGTTTAGTGAAGAGAAACCGCTAATAGCCCCAATGTTACAAACTAGTGCTCAAGGTCGTGGAATCATGCCCAGTATTGCTTTCGTCGGAGTCATGGGTTCGAGCCTGATGTCACTAAGGGCGGTCATGTAGTGCTGATGCAAGTGCAAATCTGTTCGGGTCCAAGACCTCCTGTTGATGTGTTGTAAGCTGGTAGAGGTGATGCTTAACTTAGGTGACGTCCTCGTCACTTAAGTAAGGAGTTCTAAATTTGCCCTCAAAGCTCTCCGGGTTGCTTCTCAATGTAAGTTAACGCACACTCAATCCAATCATGGGCTGCATGGGATCTGAGAGCACGAGTTTGTCGACGACTATATTTAAATCAATGGTTTAAAGAGATCAGTAAATGGTAGTTCTCAACACAGAATACATCCACAGGCGCGTTGGAAATTACCTAGGATACGTTTGGTCGAAGGCTAACGTTGCGGGCTACGTTGAGAATCAACACCGTTCCCTGCAATATAAAACCGCGCAAGAATATGGCTATAAATTAAATTTATCGAATGCGTGTTTCAAAAAACAGCTCTAAGTTTGATTAATAGATGGGTCCTTATTAAGAGGAAGAGTTAATACATTATAACATTGTTCCCAATAATTTGGCCAGTACATAAACAACTCACTAACCATTTTATAGTGCACCACACAAAAGAGTACCACTGGGCATTGAGGTTATTGTAATTGAACAAACCCAAGCAAGATCCTTACAATTCCAAAACAACTTTTTTTTGTTAAATAAGTAAGTTATCAAAGAAATAGCTAACAATATGTTTGATAAGAAAATTTTTCTAAAAGTTTTTTTGAAAATGTAAATTAAGACAGATCTAAATATACAAAAAAAAAATTGTTTCATCTCATTTTCTAAAATCGAATAAGTTATGAATACTTTTCCAATTATACTGTTTCGGATATGTTATATATGTAGAAAATTATAAAGAAACCCAAAACTGGTATAAATGTCCATGGATTACATCTGAGAAGAAGAAATGAAAATATAGTCGTTCACATTCCTTGAATTGATGTTTTTTTGTTTTTTTCGTGACTGTTTCAGATTTCATACAATAGTGTACATTATTATTGAGAAAAATTCTAATTTTATTTAAATTAGCTTTACTATCAAGTTTTGCATATTTTTAAGTATATAAAATTCTAAAATATATTTTTAAAAGAATGCCTAGACGGGGCATTTCTATTGAGAAAGCACTTGCTTTGTTTGAAGAGCTCCCTTTTTCGTAAGCCCATTGTGCCTGAATCAAAGAGGCTAAAGCATACTGATCACATAGCTGTGTGGTGCACTCTCAGAAGGTGTGCTTTTTGTAGTTCGAGTATAAAACGAGATGCATGTGTAAGGATTGCATAGTACCATTATGCATGCAATCAAAAACAGAAAGCTGTTTAATAATATTTCATAGTATGTGAATGTGTATCAGTTTTTCAGTGAATTTATTCTATTATCTCTTTTTTATTATAAGTATCAGCTATAAATATAATATAAATTTTAAATTTACTTATTTGAAAAATTTCATTACTATGTGGAAATATATTTCTGGATAAGGTATAATTTTTACATATTATATTATTTGTCATATGGCTCTAATTTTTCTACTGTATTGTTTTGCATATAGTTCTTATATTTTTATGTACATTATTTGTATGTGGTTGAACATTTTTATCAAAGCTTGAAATAGAAATATGCAATTAAAAATATACCTCTCTTTAAATAAAAATGTATATGTATCTCAAATCATTTTTTTTCTTTTAAGTTTAGTATATAATATAATCATTATTCTGAGATTTATTAATGTATAAGAAATTATACTTAAATTAATGCATCTATTTTTTGCAAAAATTAATAGTCTTAGAAATAAAAAAAAACTGCATCGTAAAATTCTAATATTTTCAAAAGTGTATTGTAATCTTAATATTTATCAAACTAACTAAAATAATATAATTTTTTATAAAAATATTTATTATTTCTTCAAAGGATTACGATAGAGCGAGGATACAAATAAGATGTCCTAGAAGGGGAGGGGGGTATATTATTTATACAGGGCCTTAAAAATCAGGAAATAAATAAAAATTAATTTTACCACTTGATATTGTGTCCTTTTAACATTATTATTCCATATCAGGTGAATTTTAGTAAACATTTAATATTTTTTATTTACCATTCATCAAAGGATTAATTAAGTATTAGTTGAACAGATGAATCAATCTAGGGTGCTATTTTGGAGAGAAAATATTCCTTAGACATTATATTACAAAGTTAATAAGTAAGTAGTTGTGTGAGACTTGAGTGGTGCACCCTTACGTATGTTATTGATTTTTACTTTTTTTATGTACGTTTTATATTAAATTCACATTTAGTTGCATATTTGACTGAGTTATGGCACAAGAGTCTAATAGGAATACTTATTGGCCATATAGTTAACAACAAAAAAGGGAAAAGGTGCGATAGATCTCGGTCGGTAGACAGCATAAATCTGTTGGACGATGAGTGAGGTTTTACTATTGTAAATAATCCAATAGTTATGTAAAAAGTAATATTCATCATTATTAAATTTGATTAATTTATCAAATGTTATATCGTAATGTATAGTTAGTTAATATTCTTCAAGTAATTGTATATGTATATCAACATAATTATTTCATAAAGATGAATATGTTGCAGTCTTCCATAATTTAGGTCTCCAATACAGAATGAGCTCAATGTTAAGTACCGGGTTTATTGAACTTCACTTTTAACATCGAAGATTTGGATTGAATTAGCCCACTAGTACGCTTTTCAATATACAGAAAAATAACCAACTTACTGCTATATTCCTAATCACTTTATTAGCCACCCAAAGCGGCTATTGTTTTAGTTAACCCAAAAATGTCGTATATGACCACTTTTAAAAAAAATTTGCATATATTTTTTTTTGCATATATTTTTTTATGCTTGCTTTCACCAGTAACGAACATAAATTTCAAAAATAAGTCATCATAATTTCTCCTCGATTTTTTATTGCAATGAACTAAATTGTATGCAATATATTTCTGATACCTGTTTTCACCACAAATGAACTAAATTTTCAAAAATTTGTAGTAATAAATTTTTCCCCAATTTTTTTATGGATTGAAGTGAAACAAATACAAAAAATAAATATTTTTATTTACTTATAGATTTATATATTACCTTACTAGCCTCCGAAATTGCACAATACATTAAAGTCATAAAAATTAAAAAAAAGCACCAGAAAGAGAAGGAGTGACCAATAAAATAGTTAAAAACCTTCACCGTCTCTGTACCTTCCTACTGAGAAATATAATTTTTTTTAAAAAAAGTCTCTGTCATTTCCCGGATACCTGGAAAAATGCTGCAGTTATTAGGATTTTCAAACCAGAAAAAGATCCTACTCAACCAGAAAACTACTGGCCAATCTCACTATTATCAATTCTCAGCAAAATTGCTTAGAAAATCATTCGCAATAGACAAATGCAACTCCTGAAAAATCACGATATAATAATTCATGAGCAACATGACTTCATTCCAAATCTGTAAACATCACACCAGCTCCTTCGAGTGGTGGAATACATCAACACAGGATTTTATATAGGACAAAATATTGGTGAGGTATTAATGGATATCCAAAAAGCCTTTGACCGAGTCTGGCACACAGGACTGATCTACAAATTCATTAAATTTAACCCCTACCTAATTAAAATATTAAACTCATGTTTAAATAACAGAAATTTTTCCATCACATTAAATGGTATTCAATCAGATCCAAGATATATTGAAGCTGGAGTCCCTCAAGGCTTAATTTTGTCTCCGATTCTTTTTAGATTATTACGTGAGCAACATACCAATACACCACAACATCATTATCTGCATGTAAGCGGATCTTACTACGATACTAGCAAGACACTATAATCCCACAACTTTAGGCCACTCACTAAACACACACTTAATGGAGCTAAAAGAATTGTACTCTACTTGGAAAATTGTACTGAACATTTCCAAGACAGAGGCCGTCTTCTTTTCCAGAAACTATAGAAAAATAGAACCAGATATTTACTTAGTAAATAATAAAATCCCCTGGTCCTGGTCCACTAAATACTTAGGAGTAACGTTGGATAAAAGGCTACCTTTTAAACAACACGTAACTCTAATTAAAAAGCAGTATAAAACTGCAGTTCATATTATGTATCCCCTTATCTCGCTCACAGGTACATTAAGTAGAGGTAATAAGTTGCTTATCTACACCCTGATAATTAGACTAATCCTGACCTATGCATGTTCAGTCTGGTCCCACTGTCCAACTCAACTCTCTATATCCTCGAAAAGTCTCAAAATGTAGCCCTCAGAATGATTGTAAACGAACATTGGTATATGCGCAATAACGATATTAGAAAATCCATCAAATATCCTTCACACAATATCTACATTAAAAAGTTATTCAAAAATTTCTTCCATAAAATTGATACCTCCATAAATAGAGTCATCCAAGCAATAGAAAAATACACCCCAATTCGAAATAATCGACTACTACATGGACACAGAGAAATTTTAATAGATTAATTATTAAATCTTTTCCCTAAAACATCTTCAAAAAACTTCGTCATACAAAACAACAAAATTCTTCCTGAACCCGCCTATCCTCTGATAACCAACCTCCACAACAACCAATCAGAAGACATCCTCTCAATTTTGAGAGAAAAACTCCAGATAACCTATAGAAATATACTCCAAATAACCATACTGGACGGCCTAGCAGGATAATATCTACTGCCCCAACCTCTTAATATTATTAAATTTCACATAAAATAGCCTTTTCCAAGCAACACCACTATAGTAATTAAACTAAATTTAACTAAGTAAAAATTTTAGATAGTAAAAACTTAACTTTAATGCATTTTTATAAAAATAGTTTACTATTGCTCGACTAATTTCACTAAATTTTTTAGGTATTGAATTTTAACTCCTGGGTAAGTAAGAAACCAAAGTTCAGCTGCATCTTATATCAATAGTAAATTCTGGGGATTAAAACCCTGTGAGGATTATGTACCCCAAAAACAAGTACTCCGCTATTTTTTAAGCTTTACCTTAAATCATTTGTAAACTGGAATCAAGATATGACTGAAAAAAAATAACATTATTCAGAATTTTAAGCTAGGAGGAAGCCTTTTTTTTTTTTTTTTGCTTAAAAATTTCAAAATGCGTCTATTTAGTTTGGTTTCTTTTGGAATCTTTTAAGCTCAAATGGTTTTAATATTGATTTACTATTATTAGCCACCAAAGGGGCTATTGTTTTAGGTGGATCCCTTTCCGATTACCAGATTACTTTTCAATTTTTTATCGTAGTTTTCAATTTTAATTAAATTTAGCTTAAATATATGCAATTTAATAATTTATCGTTTGCTTTAACTTTAATTACATTTAGCTAAAATATATTCAATTTAATATTTTATCGTTTGCTTTAATTTTTATTATACGCAGCTGATATAATATTTTATCTAATTATTGTATTGTTTGCTTTAATTTTAATTACAAGTAGTTGATATAACATTTAAATCAATAATATATAGTCCAGTTTAATTTTAATTATATGTAGCTGATATAATATTCAAATTATAATTATCGTTTGCTTCAATTTTAATTATATTTAGCTAAAATATATTCAATTTAATAATGTATTTCTTGCTTTAATTTTAATATCGTAAAAGTTTACTATTGTCCATTTCTAGATATTTTATCGTTTACTTTAGCTTTATATTTAATTCAATAATTTAATAATAATTATAAGAAAAGCGAACCTTGGGTGGCTAAATTTGTTCTTTGTACAGACCTTTTTAATTTTTTTTTTCAATCGTATTTGTTGTGACACGACACAGCATGCACACACATTTATTCCAGTTTATAACTACAGAGTCTCTTACATCGTTTCATTCCTCTGATTTATCCCCGACAACCTCACTCACTCTCCTTATACACCTCCCCCCCCCCCAAACAGGGCTCGCCTCACTTTAACTTCAGCCTTGTCTTCACCAGATGTGGGTGTCAGATGACTTGCAGCTTGGTTGTAATTTAAAGTACAAAATATGCGTTTTTAGTGTAATTTGATTATTAGTTTAGTTTATAATATATAGTGAAAAAAGGGCCACTGATATTAACATACATAATTGGGAATAAAACCCAACAAGAAATAAATAAACCAATATTGATATGTCTCCATAGAAAATATGAATGCGTTAATTACAGTCATTCAGGAACAAAAATAATTAACTGAATGTCTTAAAACATAATAAGAGTACATAATTCATTTAATTCTATAAAATAAATTTTACCTAATATCTATCATTTTTCGATATTTTAATAAATTTCCTATATGAAGCTATAAAATTACCACATTCGAATATGAAACAAATGTATTTCAGACTCATTATGTTTGAAATTCTTAGACTGATTAATTTAAATTGGCTTGAAAGGTTATTTGTCTTAGTTTACAAAAATACCTTAGAATTTTTGATGTAGCAATATTTACATTAATTAAGAAAAATAAATAATACACAAACATCAAATATAAAACAAGTTTCAAAAATTCGACTGGCATGAAAAATGTATTTTTTGATCTTAGGCATGGTTAAATATTATTAGATAGACATTACTTTTTTTATGACAAGTAAATAAATACATAGTAATAAGTGGTTCTCTACGATCATAAAACAGTGAATTTTAAGATAAGATAGTCTCCCTATGGACTCTTTGAGTTTGTAAATAAAATACCCAAAGGGGATCATTACACATTTTAATGCTCAGGAATGTGAATTGCATTTTCAGGGGGAAATAGAGCTTTTTCTCTCTTTGTGGTTACCCTGCATTCATCTCGATGTCTTTTTTAAATAAAAAGCTGTCTACGATTTGGCACATTCACACAGACACATTTACGCTGACGTATCACACTCGCGAGTCACATAAACACCTATACACTCATAATCAACACATTAATAATTACACGAACCTTACTTCTTTTTCAAATGGAGCATCACTGATATACTTCTCTAGGTATGCAGTAATTGTTAAACTTTATAATCTTGTTCGTTATATAAATTAAATGAATGCACCAATTAAGACTCTTCTCTTTTGTATCATTGTTCTTATTCTTTATATCCTATTTTCATTTATAGGAGCTTCTCTCCTACTATACCATTTCACCAAATTAATCTGAAAATAATCAGTTTAAGTTGATTTGATTAAATCAAAAAAGAAGGTTCCGCATCAAAGGGGAAGGTTAAATTTATTTCTTACATTGAAATCAATGGAGTACATAAACATTTAACCCAAAACACTTATCTCCTGTTTTGGTCTTACATATTATCATCAGCAATAAAAAGTAAACATCTGAAATTTTTATTGAGAATATAATTTGTTTCTTTTTTTATAGGTTAGATCATTAATTAAACGAAATAACGACGATATTTCTATTTCTAGAAGTATTTACTTTCAGTTATCTTTATTTCGGTATTTTTTTTTTCTTATTTTCTATACTTTTATATGAAGCAAAACTATTGGAACTAATCGAAAGACATTTTTTTACGATAGAACAAGAAAGGTATAAGCGAGATTCTTCTCATTATATGATTCCGATTGAATTGTTCATGGTCAGTGTTTCAAAATAAAATCTTGATTTCTTTCACCAATGGTTTTTTTCACCTGTTATTGACAGTATTTCTATCTTTTTATGTGTTACTTTGATAAAGATTTTCTTTTATTGCAAGGTATGGACAAAATGACAAACAATTCTAAAAATGATATGAATTGAGTTTCGAGATCGAAAGCTTGGAAGGGAAAAAATGTAACTTTATTGATTACAGAGTATTGCTTGATACATGTATTCTTGAAAACTATGTTGCAATTTAGATTTAAAGAGAGTATGATACAATCACTCACGCGCACGAGCGTACACCTTTATTTTATTCATGTGGAATGATAAGTGAAAATAATGTTTTTCAATTATGTGATTTTCAATATCACACTATTTTCAGCTATTTTGATATGAAAAGTTTTAATTGACTTTTTACATCTTTTGTTTATTGTTAGTTTTTTATTATATTGTTGGATCAAATAGTATTTGTTTATTAAGCGGGTAATATATTAATCTCCTTAGAGAAATATGACTTTTTATAATAACAGTTTTCTATTTTGAAATGTAGAATTTATGCATAAACCAGTTTTCAAAACTTGTCGTGGGCGACTTGATTTGATTATTCATAAAGGAAAACTCACATTTCTACGTTTGCAAACTCTGTACAATGTTTGTAAATCCAATAGTAATCTCAATAATAATTTAGCAAATTCAATAATAATTTAGCCGTCGTTTCACATTTTTAAATTTATTGTCAGAAATTGCCGAATCAAATTACTCTACGACAATATACATGTCAATATAGGTAGGTCCTGTGATGCTAAATTGTTTTTTTCCCTACTAATTCTGGTTAGATCTACAAGACGAAATGATATACTAAATGTCATGTAAATAAAGACTGTTTTGTACTTCTTACATAATTAGATTTCACTTGAATAATTTGCGATATGGGTAGTAGATTCTACAGCATCTATAGAAGGAGAATTGAATTTGAAAATGTTTTGCAGTTCCATATAGATGACCACGGTTGCAGAGTGGTTATGGTAACAAGCAAGCGGCAGTTATTGTGATTCTTGATTCTCTCGAGAAGTGGGTTCGAAACCTGATGAAATTAAAGACACACATGACTAGTACACGTTAAATCGGTCGAGGTTCCATATCCTTCCTAGGCATAATGAGACAGCATGAAAAGAGGGGTACCAACTTGGGTGTCATTCTCATTTCTTGACCAAGGCTCAAAATTACAAGGTCTGTCACTAATAGCTCTCGTGTTATTTAGAAGAGCGTTATTGATAAACAATGAATTAAATCTATATGAAAGTTTTACACTCACATGGATGTACTATGAAATAATTTAATTTGTTTGAACATGTTAGAACTCCATGTGTCCACCATTGATCATTTTCCGTTTTCTCCTTCATTTATGTGACCAAGGATGGACATATTGATTTTGCTTATTAAGAGCAGTGTGCTTTCCCATGGATATGTTATATTTGGATTTTGTGCTGTTAGCCGATTGTTTGGATTCCCTGGGAAAATTATACCTTCATGTGGACTGGGTATTAATTGAATGGCTTAGTATTGTTTACTATTTATACAAAAAAGATATCTGTATTTTTATTTTTACTATTTATCAGTAGTATTAACATTGCATTCACAACATTAAATAGCCAACAGACGGAGGCCTTTATTACACAATTCACAAAATTCTCAATTCGTGGGGAAAAAAACGCGGAAATTATTAACTTAAGGTAAATAAAAAAAATAATCAGAAAATGGTAAGAATAGCAAATTTCAGCTACATAGTTCGCGAAGCTAGAAATTTCCTTGTTTAAAAATGTCGTATTAGAAGGTAAATCAATTTAAAAGTTCATCCTTAATCGGAGGTGATCTTCTTTAATAAAGAACAGGGTAATCCAATTTATCAGTATTCCACTTGTTTGTTACTAATACTACTAAAAATAATAAATGTTTATACCCTAAAATAGAAACTGTTTACTTCAGATATTTGCAAATTATTTTAAACCACTATTGAAAGTAATGTAAGTTTGTTATACGAAAAAAAACATTGATAAAAAAAATTGTATTAATAATTACAAAATGACCTAGTTGAGCAGTTAAAATTTAACTTTTTAATCATAATATATGTTTCAACATTTGAACAATAAAGTTCTCCTCACAAGTGGATACATTTTAACATCATGAACCAAATATTTGTAATAAAGGAAAATGTCACATTCAAACAAAATTCAATTTCACTTTCTGTAAAAGTATGTCGTGAGAGGAATTTTTTTTTGATTGATTGATAAAAGGGAAATTTAATTTTAGTTATCAATTTCGTTTCATTGAAAATAAATTTGTAAACGCTTTACTTCAAAAACAATGCACATCGCACCATGAGCGTTTTTTTTTTTAGAATTTTTTTCTTTAAATTTCCGAATGTCATTTTAGAACGGCATCATGAATGATAAAAACTTCAAATTCCGTCGGTTTTGAAGAGTTACATTTACGTTGTATATTTTTAACTTCAAAACTAGCACAGCCTTAAAAGTAAGAATTATGAGACTTCATAAATCTGAAAGTATTTAGAGCTCCCATTGTAGTACATTATATTCTGTCACATATTCGAGGTTCTGACATTCGATGTTCTGGCTATTAATACTCGGCACTACCACCAGGCGCCTCTGTCCGTTGAAAAGAAAACTGATATTGGGCATAGTCGTTCTTCAATACACATTATACATATGGATAAAAATTAATAAAATGTTTAATATAAATATCACTAAAAGCTCATAAATATTTTAATTAAATAAATAAACAATTATCTATTTTCGAAAAAACACATTTAATTTCCTTAAATATATTTCACAAACAACTACTTTTATATTTGGAATTATTCACAGATGCGTTATCCTGAGGGAATATAGCGATGCATGAGCATTTTAAGAAATCGAGTCTGTTCTTTGGTGATGCATGTCTTCATTACATAACCAAAATTGTTTTCTTTACTGAGCAATGTACGAGTATGAGGGAACTTTTCTTGGAGCATCAAACATATGAATCCAAATAAGATATATGGAATTTTAAATAATAAACTGATTGTTGAATCTTGTTGAATAATATCTAAATAGTGTGATTGGAATAGAAAATTGGAATTTGTCTAATAAAGTAAATTAACTATTCAAATAATGAGTAGAAAACTCTACTACTGTTTTTTTTTTCTTTCACGATATGTTTATATAGAATGAGAAGAAATTCATATTAAGTCATTCTGCAGAGAATGAATTATTTTTTGAGGTTGAGAAAATTAAAAATATATCACCACTCTTAAAAATTAAAAATAAAAATTTAAAAAGGGTAGAAGTTTTAACCACGTATTCCTTTTTAAATGTGTTTCATGTTTTTACTATCGCAAAAATGTAATCTTTTTTTTAAATAAAGAAAAAAAGGTTTTGTGAAGAGAAGAAATGAGAGATGCCTAATAGAATCTCTTCATTTACATTTCAGAAAATTCTCAAAAGAACAGAGAATGCGAAATTAGATTATTTGTAACAAAAATCTTTTGGGCTATATATAAAAAGTATCACTTAAGATAAATATTTACCCCCCCTCCTAAATTTTAATCATTACGTTATACACTGATATATTTATAGAATTTTGGAATTCTTTTGCAATCTTTTTTTAAAATGTTCTTCAGACAGGTTAAAAATGATATTTGTGTTACTTAACCTTGAGTTATACCAAAACACAAATGTTGTTAAATCGTCCTTTTATTTCTAATAGTGATGTGTTAAATGTACTCTTTTATCAAAATTTTGATTGGATCTGAATGATTTAAGATTTTGAATTATCCTTCATCGAATTCTTTTAATCTCTTACAATCATTTTTTTAAATACTGCAGCACTTAAATTTTTTTCTGGTGATGGAGGAATTAAGGAATTAGATATAACCAAAATCATATCTTCAAAAACCACCTCATGCCATTTGAAAAAAAAATCGATTTCATTTTAAAATAAGATGTCAGACTATTTATTCTGACTCTGGAATAAGGAAAATTAAAAATCATTCCCGAAGCTAAACAAATTTAAAGACACCGAAATGAATTGGATTGTTATTATTCTGAATTTAATTATGCTTTTGAATGGAATACTTTTGTCCAACAGAAAAAAGTTCAGGAGCCAGTTTTCTGTTACTCTTTATTAATCATGAATAAGTTCATTAGTGAATCGAACATAAAAGTACTCTAAAGCTTTTAGAACGTTTTTCAATTTAATTAACGCTAATTTAGGAAGTAATGTTATTTCTTATAAAATGCCACTGAATATTTTTTGTGCATTTCGTTTTCTATTATTTTTCTAATTCTCCCTCTTTTTCTTCCATTTGTTATAAGAAATTAATTAAAGAACATTTTAATAAATCTGATTCTAATTTTTTTAAAAACAAATGCAGTATCTTTTAACATTAATTAATATTAAAAATGATGTTTATAAACTGCATTTACAGGGGATTTATTGAAGATGTATATTAAAATAATAAATCATAATTAGTTCAAAAAGCAGGAATTATGTATTGGAGAAATATATTTGTTATTTGAAAATGTTTACCTAACGTTACGTCCAAAATTAACTTAACCTGATTAAGAAGTAATAAACGTTATATTTCATTTTCTTTAAGGTTTATCTCTCTTTTTTTTCTTTGTTTTTCATGTCTTGGTATGTACTTATTCATAATTTGAAATTTATCTTCTTGATATATGTATTGGTTCGGTATTTTTTCCAATCTTGTATCTCTTTCTTGGTTGTTTTCGTGTGTATTTGTTCTTTTTTCTTTTGATCTAGAGTTTTTCGTGTAAAAATGTTCCATTTTTTATACTTCATTTTATATAGCCTAAAAAAATTTCTAAATTTCCTTTTAAGTTAAAAAAAAAAGTATTTCTTACGATTTAATTATAGCTTCTAAAACAATTATAGTTAGTCAATAACTTACCATATATATATATATATATATATATATATATATATATATATATATATATATATATATATAATGTGTAGTAATAATTATTATTATTGTGTGTGTGTGTGTGTGTGTGTGTGTGTGTGTGTGTGTGTGTGTGTGTGTGTGTGTGTGTGTGGTGTGTGTATTGTGTAATCTAAAGAAATAAGCAGCTTTATTTGTATAAATTAATGAAAAATTTTAGAATTTTCTATACTTTGCGTTCTAGTTGAAAAAAAAAGAATATATTTTTTCCAGTATATTTGAATCACAACTTATAAAATGTCTGATACAATTGTTGGTAGCAAAAATTGTCACAGAAAAATTGCAACTGATTTTTCATCTTAGTTTTTTTTATCGTTGCATATAACTAGTTAATTTCGAAAGTTTTCTGGTTAAATAGATATGAATAACGAAACAGCGATTACAAGATTTTATTTAATGATAAAGGATTCTTCAAGTATACTGCAATTTAAATCAAGTTGTGTTTTTAAATGGAGTGGAATAAAAATTGGTGGATGTTCTGAAGAGTGTCGTCTTTAACATTTTATCAGAAATAGAAATTGCGAAAACCATAGCCCATCTTATCACACTAATAGGGCAATAATGTTGTGCAAAATGCGCATTTTGGATTTAGTTTCTCTTTGTGCCGATGAGGTAAGGAATTTACCTAGTTTTCGAATGTTTAACTATTAACAGATATTTTTAAATTTAAAAGAATAAATTTATCCCAATAATTAGAAAAAAAACATTATTCAGAATAAAACTTTATAATTACCTGGAAGGAAATGTAACTTATGGCTTATATCATAATAAAGATTTGATTTTTTTCTCTTTGATTCTTTAACAGTTACCTTTTTTCATTCAATTTTTTTCCATTAGCTGAGCATTATAACTACACAATAAATTCTTACTCACAGGATTTGAAACTTTTATGCTCCATTTAGTGACGAGAATGATTCCACAGCAGATAGAAGCAACGGTGATTATTGCTCTAAATCAGGAATTCGAAACTCATTCCTAGACACGGGCTAATTTTAAAAAAAAGTAAGAATCATGCGGGCCACACGGTATTTAAATAACGGGTTAGTATATATACAGTTAAATGGGAATATATATAAATTCAACGTACTTACTTCATAGTACTAACGTTGCTTATAGAGAGAATTTATTTTATATAATTTTTGTAAATTAATATTCTTCTTAAGTATCAAGCAGATTCTTTAATATTTTATGTAACAGCAAAAACACAATAATTCTCACTTATCTTCGAAGTACCGATGTCCATCGATAATTATTCGTGTGTTACCTACGCCTGGATTTGATAAAAGCATACTTAACTTGAGAGAATAAACAAAGCTCAAAATGATAAAATGCTGAACTTAAAATAACAAAAATTTGAGAGAAAAGTCAATATATGTCCTTGAACATTATTTTACAGAATAAACTTTTCATATTAATTCAATTACTTATCTGCTTCTGTCAAAGCGAAATTGCTAACGTTAGGTATATCAAGCAAGGTAGCAGAAGTCTGATACCGTGGTAGATGTTAAGGTTTAACAAAAGTTAGTTACCAACTGACTTAGCTTTTAGTGTGCTTTACCAATAAGCGGACGTTAGTAAACAATCCACTAACTTCATTTAGTGAATCAATTTAAACAAACTCTTTCAGGAATTTAGATCTAATCATAAATGCGCTATTACAGAAATAATTGTTTACAATATTTTTAATTTGTATATCTCCCCAGAAAAGAAACACAGCAACTCGAATTCTATAGAACAATTCATTTCTTACATAAAACTTCTTGAAAACAAAAATAATGTCAACTGTTAACAACTAAAACAATAAAACAAACGATTATGACATAAAAAAATCGTGTTATTAAATTTAATATTAGAATTAAAGTAAAATATGAAATATTAAAGGAGACAACAATATTCTTTTCAGATATCAATATAAAAACATTCGATAAATTATTAAAATGAACAAATTTGAATTTAAATGTAACACTTTCTGTCACAAAATAAGAATTAAAATAAATCTTTATATATCATTCTATTATTAAAAATAAGTATTATTTTACTAAAGCCTGCTGAACCATTCCTTACTATTGTTTGGACAAATGGCGAGTCGATTCAATTTGACTATTAATAGTTCATTGGAGAATTTCGAATTCATTTTCAAGAACCATGGGTAATTATAAATTTTAGAAGTTAAGCTATATTATATCTTGTAAAGTTTTGTTACATGTAGTTATGTCGGTTAGACCGCAAATATGTAGCCACAATAGACTGTAACGGTTGCCTATTCCGGGCTGCCTCTTGTGTCATAGCTAAACTCAATAATTAAACACTAAGACTCAATAAGTCAATCAAAGAGACACTAGAACAATAATTACGCATTTTATTAACTTCTAGTTAATATAACAACAATTATGAATGCTCTCCTGGGCAAAGGTTTTACTACCTTAACTCAATCTACCAATAATAATCTAACAGACTCTTACCACTAAGCCTTCCTCGACTGCAATTCAGACTCTGGAACAATTGTTGAACACTGGAATAACTAAATCTCTTGAATCACTCAACTTTTAATCCAACCACCTACTTCAACCTCTTTTTCCACCTCTTTCACTCCTCCTTCAAGCTCTCTATCGCGACTCTCAGTCTGAGTTTATATATTTCCTAACTCTCCCGTTTCACTTCATTTCTACTTGTTTTACCAAAATCACATTTCATTTTTGGTTGGGCAAAGTTTGTTTAGCAAAAGCATTCAATATTAATTAAAAGTCCCCAAGTTTAGTGAAGAGAAACCGCTAATAGCCCAATGTTACAAAACTAGTGCTCAAGGTCGTAGAATCATGCCCGGTATTGCTTTCGTCGAGTCATGGGTTCGAGCCCTGATGTCACTAAAGACCGGTCGTGTAGCAGTGCTGACGCACATTAAATCTGTTCGCGGTCCAAAGTCCTCCTGTTGATGTGTTGTGGAAATTTGGTGAGGGTGATGCCAACTTAGGTGCCGTCCTCGTCACTTAAGTAAGGTTCTAAATTCGCCCTCAAAATAGCTCTCGGGTTGCTTCTCAATGTGAAGTTAACGCACACTCAATCAATCATGGGTTGCATGGGATCTGAGCGATGCGAGTTTGACGACCTATATTTAAATCAATGGTTTAAGAGATCGATGATATAAATCAGTAGTTCTCAACACAGAATAGGTTCCATCCACCAGAGCGCGTTGAAATTACCTAAGGATACGTTTTGGTCCGAAGCTAATTTAGGAGGCGTTGAGAATCAACACCGTTCCCTGCACAATACTTTCAAAACCGCGCAAGAATATATGTTATAAATTAAATTTATGGAATGCGTGTTTCAAAAAACAGCTCTAAGTTTTGATTAAATAAGATGGGTCCTTATTAAGAGGAAGAGTTAATACATTATAACATTGTTACCAATAATTTGGCCAGTACATAAACAACTCGCAACAGGTATAGTGCACCACACAAAGTACCACTAAGGCATTGAGGTTATTGGAATTGAACAAACCGTAGATCATACAATTCAAAACAACTTTTGTTAAATAAGTTATCAAACGAAATAATAACAATATATGTTTGATAAGAAAATTTTTTCTAAAATTTTTTGAAAATGTAAATTATGACAGTTCTAAATACAAAAAAAAATTGTTTCACCCCTTTTTTTAATTCGAATAAGTTATACTCTACTTTTCAATTATACTGTTTCGGATATGTTATATATAACAGAAAATTATAAGAAACCCAAAACTGGTATAAAAATGTCCATGAATTACATCTGAGAAGAAGAAATAATATAGTCGTTCATTTTTTAATATATATATATATATATATATATATATATATATATATATATATTACTAAAACTCATTATAAAATATCATCTTTCTAAATACTATGTACATCTCTTGAAACAAGTCTAAAAAATATGCTATTTCTGAAAACAGCAGAATGAAGACAATCGTGAATTTTAATATATCAAAGTAATAATGTTTATTGGACGAATTATTTTATGACAGCAAAAAAGTTAGAGCCGTTTGGGATAGAAATGTTATTAAAATGAAACTCAACATCAAAGTATTCAGAGAATTTAATCATGTCGTAATAAATGCGTAACTCCGTTTTTTATGATATTACATTATTCGGTTCATGGAAATTACAGTTACAGAAACAAAGGCAACATTTATTATTTAATTTTGCAAATAAATGTATGTACGAACTTTAAAGATTTATTTTTTGTACAGTGCAAGACAGTTGATATTTCAATGTTCTTTGAAATTTCAATATAAATTTTATATTGGAAAACATATATAAGAATATATTTTTGTCAAAGTACTGCAACGATCATTCGTAAACAACCAGTTTAATTTAGGTATCCATCACTTTCCACGGAAAAGAACGAAGCGAGTTAGATTATTTGAGAAAGGAAAGACGAAATCATAGTGGCATATGAATCATTGTGGCATCGAAATTAAAACACATCTGAAAAAATATCTCTGTTCATTACAAATTATTATTTCTATCCCAGTTGAGAGAATAGGACCAATATCTGAAATCTTTATTTAAGCTACAGCTAATCGACAGAAAATATTATGTCGTGTGTTTCGAAGAGGCGTGTCCACTATAAAGGATGTGTGCATAGACTTTGTTAAAAATAGTAATCTAGAGTGAAACTAACACCTTATCTATAATGTTACTTAGAATTGCACGTTAAATGCAATCATGTACTGTGTTTTAATTGTATATATGTTCTATGTTTCAAATATTAAACTGAAAATAATATGATGTATGTAGAAATACGGGGTATCCATTTATTTTTAACATAACCTACCACTACCCAAATCATACTATTTTTGCTTACAGCACTATTTATAATGAAACTTTTGTGAGAATTTGTGATGAAGGAAAATAACCATTAATATATATAAATGGTTATTTTAACAATTATTTAATAATGAAAGGTAATATTTTTAGAAAATATAAACATTTGGTACTGAGAATAATTTTCTACAAATATTAATTTTATAAACTTTAAATATATATATAACTTTATCAGTTTTTTAAAGTGCTATTATTACTTGAATTATATTTATTGAATGAAAATGATATGATTAACTCATCTCATTGAAAGGTAATAAATTGCTATCATACACTTTATACTCCAAAAGTTTCAGCACACTTCATTTTAAAATGTAATTTGAAATTTCAGAAAAAAAAAATGTTATTAAATAGAGTGAATTTCTATTTAATTCATACATAAAATTAACACAACTCAAATTTTTATGACGATATTGAAGTTTAAAAAATTGATTGAATTTAAAAAAGAAAGAAGAGTAATTATATCCACAGTTATGAAAAATAATTTATGAAATCAATTGATTATTCAAAACTCATGGGCATGGTATTGAGTGTGGTGCAGTTCATTGAAGCATATTTTTTTTTCGTATTGGAAAATATGACCACAAGAATGACTAGATTCATAAACAGAAGAAATAGACATTAGTAATAGTTTTTATTTAAAACATCAATGTAATTGTATATCGAGTCTCAGATATTTCTTATGTATGGACATCTGAACACTCTCTTATACAAGGATTTAGTTGACTGTGGAGAATATCTGTTGCAGTTTTAAAAATTGAAAAATTTCTTAGTGTGTTAAAATGCGAACAGCGCCATTTACAATTTTAGAAAGGAAACCTAGGAATTCGGTAGATAAATAAAATATAGACCTCAGAGTATATAATCATTTTTGTTACTGAAAATAATTGTTTCTCTGTGTTATACCCCAAACTAAGAAAATACTTGATATTTTGAATCTGTGCATCGATCATCACATATTGGTGATATACGAAAATTTGCACCAGCATAGTTTTTGTTCATGCATTCCTAAGCAAAAGTATTTCTTGTGTATTATCCCACCCCTTAAAGTTTGGCTCATTGGTTCGGAATCAAACTTTAAATTGAAACTAAATATCTGTTTAAACAGCAGCATAAAACGGAGTCCAATTATACAGATAAAAAGAACAAATGTAAATCTTAGAATCAACTTATTCCAGTTAATTCCAAAATTCTTACTCACACTCTAGATTCTTGACTTGTAATTTTCCGAGTCAACTTCTAGATCACATCTAGGCTGAAATAAAGTTCCCTTTCACTATTTTATCGTGTTTTCTTCAACTTTCAAGTGAAATATATGTTGTCAGAAAATGAATTCAATAACTCATGGTCCAAGAGCTAGGAGTATTCTTTGTCGTGACAAAGGAGATAAATAGTCGCCCGTTGTTTAGTGCATTCATCACTCCACGACCAGGCAAGATCCTGTGATGGTCATCCTTTATATCCAGAGCATAGTCCCATATAATGGATCGAGAAAAACAGAATAAAAAAGGAAATCGAGTTTGGTTTTCTTTTCCATGAACGAAAATGTGTAAGATATTGACTTCCCGAGCTAGGTTGCATTGGAACATTGATTATGATAATTCGATTCTGATTCTCTCAGCTATGCCGAGTAATGGTGTTATTTTAAAGTGAAAACATCGGTTGATAGTGATTAAAATGAGATTTAAATAAACTCTTTTAACATTGGTTTTAATTCCAAAAGTTTTAAACACAATATATTCCGAAATTTCTTTTCCTTTGAATAGTCTTTATAAAAAAATTATGTATGTATCATTATTTGTTACAAATAATATCTTGAGCATTGCAACTAATGATACACGGAGCAAAATGATTATGATTGATTGTTCTTCCAATTAAAGAATGTTATGCGTAAGTAATAGATGTTTATATGTGTTAAATTAAACTCACTTTCTCAGCTTTTGAATGACGTGTGAATGTTAGGAGAATTACTTAGAAACTTTACTTTGATGTCCCGTCTACATTTAATTATACTTTAAAATAATGAATTTTTTACCAAAAACTTAAAAAAAATTCTAGAATGACTTTAACAGATATCAATTAACCAAACATGTGGCACGTTTTATCAGTCTTGTAAGGGATTTAATTATAAAATAATTCTGGGGTTTCTTTTTTTTTTCTTTTTGAAAACTTTTCCCTATCTGGTTTCTTACACTTCAAATCATTCATGCAGACAACGGAGAAAATTTGTTACACAGAGTACCTTAAGACAATTTCGATAATTATTTTTCTATTTACATATTTTTTTTTATTTTAAATGGAATAATACGAAGCTTCAGATATTATGCTTTATAATGTATAAAACTGTATCTTCGAACGGAACATGAAATATACTTCGAATTTTGTCTAAATAGCTTTTTTGTAGTTCATCGTATGTGACCATGTTTGTTTTAGATAATAATTCAAACATAGCTTGTGTTTCTTTATCATTTTTCTGGGTACCTAAAAGTTTCAGAAATAACGTTGCTTTGCGTGGAATTTGCTGTGAATGCATTTCTCCCCGGTAGGTGTGTGTAGTGTAACTTCTTTATGGGTTAAGTACTGCCTTTGGTACGGTGCCTTTGGGATGGTTTTTATACCTTAATGTGAACATTTTTAAGGAAGCGGTTTCTTAATGATAGGTTTAAGTGGATAATGCAAGACTGGGAGATTTTGCTTCAAACTAAACAAAAAAAAAACATCGTAAGAATTATTGTGATGTCGAAAAACAACTTACAAATATGATGCTTTGAAAAAATTCAAGTGGTAAATGTACGTGTGATTTTCGTACTTTCAAAATAGAAATTTGGAGATTGATGGAAAACCACTTTCTGAACATTCGGAAATTGCCGGAAAAGACAAAAATGTGTAGAATACTCTTAAATTGGTGTTTTAAGACTCACGACGGAGTTAACTGGATTGTGTTGGACAGTGGTCCAGCCAATTTTAAAGGATGACTTTTGTAGAGAAGTGTCATTGGAAAAATTGTATTACTAGTTCCAAATAATAAAAAACTTCCTCAGTCATCCATACTTTGACAGAAAATTGCATGATTCTTTACTCATCCGCATCTTACTCACTTGACGTCAATGACCTTGACATATTACTCATTTCTTCTAGTTTCTCTGCATGAGAAAGACATGAAAGGACCCGAATATCTCGACATGGAAGCAGTAAAGAAAAAATGGAGGAAGCAGCTGTTAGTCATCTTGCAGATGAGGATAAGGAAATATTTCCAAAAATGGTTTCGCTTATTGGTTTAATTATGAAGTAGTTATAATGGAGGTTAATTTGAAGGGTATAATGTTGTTTTGTAAAATAGATTAAAATACTTAATATTTAGTAAGCATTCCGATTTTTTGTTGTTACCCCCTCGTATCTTAGATTACTCTTTCAAATGAGGTGTGTAAATCACGAGCGTTATTAGTCTTGAAAAGCTTATTTCAATAATAACGATAGCAAATATCAACAGAATCGTAAAAAAATGTTTCAGTCTTAATAGGTATTTAAAAAAAATTGTTTTATTAATTATTCTCAATGAGAAGTAGTTTTTGTAACACGCTTTTATTGCCTAAGATCACATAGCAATCACTAATAATGAGAGAAATACTGTTTCAATATTTTTAAATTTATATTGACATAATAAGAAATTATAATACTATATAATCGTACAATTAAAAAGGATTAAATTTTATGAGAAATGCCCAGAAAGTAAGAGTGCTCAATTCCTTATAAATAAAAAGCGAATATTTTTGAAAAGTTTACAAATTCAGAAACCTACACGAACTTTATTTTCCGAGATAATCCACTCCTTTCACAATGTGAACTAATAATGAGATTTTTATACCTTCGATAAAAGAGTATGGCGCCACCAATTCGAACCAACTGTTAGATGGCACTGTGGATCTTAGAGATGATGAAAAATCTCTTCCCACCCAAAGCAGGACTGCAGAGTGGTAAAAAAAGGAAAATATAATAATCCCCCTTTTGTTCAGCATCATCCTCTGTAATTTTTTCAGGGGTTCGTAGTACCACTGGGCACTCATTTCTTTAACGTGGTGGCGAAAATTGAACGAGGAGAATATGCTTACAGATCACAGCGATCAGGGGCAAGGATTTCTTCTGGCCGAAAACTGATTTTGAACTTTTCCCCCGCAAGTTTTATACACACTTCTACACATTAGTACGGATCATAATACCATCTCGGTAAACATTTTTTTTTTCATTTAAAAACTTGGGTTGGACCGTTTTCCTTCGAGAAAAGGATCCGAATTATGTTCCTCAACTAATAGTTGATGGAATTCGAAATCGAGATACTAATTTCATTATGGCAGTTCAACAAGACGATTTCAAACTACTAAAACAAAATATGCGCGCATATTATTCACAATATCTTAATCTTAAATGGAGTGTTACCAACTTTATTGAAAAATTCTCTTTGAGTGACTGAGACACAGAACTTTTACTTTTTGGACAATCTTTGTTTTTGATAAATCGGATACTTCAAGTGAAATTTTATTATGATAAATTTATTTCAGGTGATTTCATTATATTGAGTTGAATACTCCCGTGTGAAAATCTTAAGACTAACTTAATCAAACCAGCTTTCCAGGTGCGAAATGTTAAGAATTAAATAAACCATCAAACCATTTAAGAAAATATCATACTTTTGAAAAAGAAGCATCAATTTTTATTAATAAATTTTATCAAAAAAACTTTGAGTTTCAAATATCGAAATTTGGCTTAATTTTCAGTTGTACAAATTAATGTTTGTATTCTGGAAGCAAACAAAAAATATCGAAAAATTTATTATATGTATATAACCTGAATTTAATACAATCAAAAAGAAATTCGAATCAACAATCATTGAAGTACATAAGGCAAAGCTCAAAGCGTCGAAAAAGTTAAAAAAAAATTGTGTTTTTCCGAACAAAAAGATAATAATATTTAATAATGTGCGATGAAATGCTAGTCTTATTTTATTTCTTTGGTTTTGTTTGTTACTTAGAAAGTTTTTTTTCAAAAAAATAATAATATGATTAAGTTTCTGTAAAAGTACCACATAAAAAGTATAACATTGTGATTTATTTCATTAACATTTGACGCTCACTTTTCATATAATAGGTACTCAAAATAAACTATTATAATTATTTTGTACTTAACCGCTCTTATCTTTTTCTGTTAGAAAAATTTACACAAATTTTAATGATGTAGCATCAAAGTAGTTCAATTTAAAATAAAACGAAAATCAACCTTCCACTCAAAATTTTAAGTTATGATGAATTTTTGAACACCTCATATATTTCAAAATAACACTGATAATAATAGTATCATAATGAGAATCCAACATTAAATAAAGATGGTTATTTTTTTGTTGCCTACATTATTGGTCTGATATAGATTAGTTTATGAGTGTATATGTTAGGAGCACTACATCTGCTTCCATTATCAATTATGTATTCGTATGCTTATATGGAAACGGAGAAAAATAAAGGTTAAAGCATAAAGTTTGAATGAATTTTATGCCTCTGAAAATAATTCTATTTCTCAACAAAATTTTGGACGGTTATTTTAATATGTTAATACCTAATAATTTAAACGAAAAGTTTGACAAGTAGTTGAAATACATATTGTAAAAATTTACTTCATTATCAACTGTTGATATTTTTGCTTATAATTGTTAATTTGTTATTAATAAAAAAAAACTTTTATTTATTATTTAAAAAATAATATGGCTCATCGAATTCAAATTAAAAATGTATCAATCGGACTAGTTAAGTAAAAATAGATCTTTAGAAAATGATAAGAAAAATTTAAGTAATATATATGAATCACAATTATAATAGTTCACACGAGATCTACCTGTTTTTCCACAAACTTATAATTATAATACAGTATCAGTAATGTAAATGCAATAATGTACATTCAAAATACGTTATATCAAAAAAGATAAACATATTCTAATACATGCTGTAAAAATAAACTAATATCACATAAAAGTACTTCTGAAAATGGTCTTTGCCACACTCAGAAGAGCCTTTAAGTAGGCCATTACATTTGATCGATTATATCTGTTTAGAAGTTTTATGAACGGATTGTAGACATATCAAATGCAGATGTGTTTATTATGGCTGAACATTAATAAGAGAGAAAATATAGATTACTCGATAAACGGTAATTTCACAAAGATAATTTATTGGAAGAAATAAATAGCAAGCGTAAAATTTATATATCAAGAATATGAAACAGTAATAGGAAAATATAAAAATAATGAATCCTTTTAAATCTTTCTTTCCTAGGAAGAAACAAAGTAGAAATGATATTCATAGGCTTGATAATTTATATTGCCCTATTTTCCCTCTATTTGTCTGAAGTGTAATACTAATAAAGATCTATATATTACATATGAAAGATAACTAAGTGAGAATTCTAAATATCTTATATAAGCTTAGTTCAGATTGTACAATATTCTGGGTCGGAAATGAGGCAATAAAATTGTTTAGGGGAAGTTAAAAATTGGATAGAGTTCCACATGATTCCGCAGATAAGCCTCATTATGTTCCCTGAAAAACTGTTCCAGAATACCAAGCGGCAGGAATCTGTACCACCATTAGTATGCCCACTTGACAAACAGTAGCAATCTCGAAACTGTGTAACGGCTTAACGTTATAAGCCATTTTCGAGTGACGCCACTGTAGTTGCGGAATGTCAAATATTCACCGTAATGCCGATTAGAGGGACTTAAATCGGACATAAAAGGCTGTTATGGACTTGAATCTAGAATAAATGGTGGAGAAGTATCCATACTAAAGAGGCTTTGTTGGGGATTTCGTACATCTAAGCTTATATTTCCTTTTTCTGGTTGGCGGACATGATTAAACTGAAAAAGCAGGGTTTGTTTAAAAAACGTCTTCATGAAAGTTTCTTCCTCTTGTCAAATTACTTGAGAATATTTCCAAGTAGATAGAAGAGTTAGGTAGAAGAAAAGGAGATAAAGGTAAATTTAAATGTATTAGAAGTTTTACGTAAGTAGGCTTGAGAGTAAAGAATCAAAGAAGAGATACCCTCAGCCTACTAGTTTTTCAGTGTTATTTATAAGTATTAAATTGTTACAGTGGACAAATGCGGCTCTTAGTTGAATTAAATACGGCTCCAATACAAAATCAACGGAGCTATTGCTTTTTAGAAATATTTTAATTAAATTGTATATATAAATATAATAAACTAAAATTAATTTTTTGAACTACAGGTTTTATTTTTTTATTCGTTACATGTTTCATATGTGTGTTTGACTATTTTTTAAAATATATTTTCAGTATCTAAAAGAAATTTTTTATATTATAATACAATACTTTAGATTCTTTAAATTTCATGTAATATATTTATAAAACAAATGTTTTTTGCTTGTTTCTATGCTTGATATTCAATGTAATACATTTATTTCAATTTTGTAAAAATTACAGTTTTTATTAGTTTTAATATTAATCAATTTCAATTTTCATTTGTTATATATATATATATATATATATGTATATATGTATAGCTTTGGTGTGGCTTCTTATAATATATCAAAAACCAGAATACGGCTATTATCGATCATATACACTCTTAGTCTTCTTATATTGTATTATCAGAATAATATTTCGTAATTGTATAACATAGTATTTAATTATTTATATGGTACAATATATTTATTTATATTAGCTATGCTTGAGGTTCTTTCGACAAAAAGGGATTTCACGCTGTATTTTGAACAGATTAAGAATTAAAGAGGTATTAGTTTTATTTTACTGGTATATTCTTACAAATTTCTGGCTTTATATAGAAATGGTTTGTATAACGTTATAAAATTATTAAGACTACAACTACGTCAGAAGAAATAATTGTTTTAAATAAGGGCTTTGTTATTAAGATTAATATTGTGTCGGATTTGAGAACAGTTTGAAGAATTTTGATAATATGTTATATTTATTACCATCGCCACTAAGTATATTTACTAATAAGCATTAGAATCATATCTCTTTTTTTCAATTAATTTTAAATTTAATTTCTTTATACATTTATTTAATTATCATAAAATTACTGATGGAAATATTCTTAAATTACTTTTTTACTGATTGTTGCAAATTTTTCAAATGAAAAGTTTGTAATAGAGCTGATGCACGTCAAATCTATAGAATGTAGAAGTCAGCCATTTCTGTATTGCGGAAATATGAAGAAGCAGGTGCCAGGTCTGATGCCATCCTCACTACTTGACCGAATTTCAAAATTACGAGATCTGTCGCCATTAGCCTTCGTGTTGCTTCTAATTTAGACCTTAATCAAAATCAATCCCATTGAAATGTGATTCAAAAATATCTATATAAGAAAATATATATCAATTATAATATATGATAATGTATAAAAGGTAGGAAATATTAAATATTTGAAAAATATTTTACTCTGATTTTTTCGTGAATATTTTGAAAACCTTTGATTTCTCGGATTTGTGTAATAAACATAAAGGGAAATTATTTTTAAAAACTTAACTTTGCTGTTTTATTTTTGTAAAGATGAGAGATGGTTTGAATTATTTTAGAGTCAAGCTTATTCACAATAAATACTATTTATATATATATGAATAAAAGTAATTTGCAATTTATTATTTTTTTAAATTTGTCATATAAGTAAGCCGTTTTTGACAGTATTCGCTTTCGAAATAAAAGATCTTATGGGTTTTAAAAATTCCATAATTATAACCACACTAGAGTTTCGCAGAAGAATTAATTTCTTCATACATATTATTAAATAGATCAAGTGGAAAGTAATAAAGCATTTTAATTTTCATAGTTCATATTACCAAGGAGAAATCGAATGTCTTGATAAATATATAATTGGTCAACACATTTGTATCTCTTATAAATGCTCTATTTATATTTTATAATTTAATTTCTGAAATGCAACATATATTTTCTTGTATGTGAGAAACGTTTCAAACGTATTTACAATCTTAAATGATACGTAAATCTTCATTTAATTTTGTATTGAAGTGCGAGTTTGGTCTTTTAAAAAACAATCAATATATTTCTATAAATGTTTCAATATAATTATTAACAGAATTAGAATTTTTATAACTCTATTTACACATATTACTCAAATAAAACGTTTATTTCAAATTAATAATACTATTTTAAGTCATTTCATAAATGAATTCGTTCAATTTTAATGATTAAAAAAGTACTTTGAGAAATCTGCTTTGTAGTCAAGATGTATAATGGACATTATTTTTAAGTACCCAAGACTTGTAATCAACAGATTTTTAATTTCAAAATAGCTAATGCTCAAATTGACTATTTTTAAAAGATTTTAACTCTTATTCCTAGAACTTCATTTATACTAATAATAATTTCATTTCATTATGCATTTAATGGTTATATGTCGCTTTAAAACTATCATTGAATCCTAAAATGTAGTTAAGTATTAATTTCAATCCTGTGAATTTTCTCAGTGACTTCAATTTCACTTAGAAATTGAGTAACTAAGAAATATCCTTTTAGCTTAGTTAATGTTATGAGTTTTTTTTATGCTTGCAGCTTAGTGAATATGGTAATGATAAAGTAAGCTTAATGGATGTAATTTTTTCATAATCTTTTCAAACTGCTATAGAGCAGAGGAAGATAATTTAGCATTTCCATTAATTTTATGTTAAAGGATTTTCAGTGAAGATTAGCTAATGTGAAAAAACGAATTAGTCTTAACTATAAAGAATTTCATTAAAATACCGTATATTTCGATACATAAACTGAAAATGTTCGGAATATTTTCTAAGCTAAGGTACGGGGGTTGGGAAAGGTTACGGTGTCTAGTTCGCGAAAAAAATTACTTTTTCCATTAACCATGTGCAAATGATAAATCACCAAATGTAGCACGTTTTATATCTTAAGTGTTTATGTATTTTAAGTTTAAGAGAATATTAATTCTAAATGAAATCACTATTGTTTTATATTATTGATCTGAATCGTAGCCAAAATGAAACTTTTGATGCTGGGGTAGTTTGCATTTGGCAAACGGAGAAAGTACTAAAACTGTGAAGAGTATTTCTAGTGTCGTCCTCATCCCTAAAATACCAATACATAATACACGCATAAGAATAATAAAAAAAGAGAATAATTGCTTTAGTCTTCTAACTTACATTTTGGGTGTTTTGTATAACGTTATATAACAAAATAAATAATATCTTTTTTCCTCGTTACATAAAAAGGGTTGAAAAATGTCATAAGAATACTTTAAAGTCCTTTATTTTTCTAAAACCCTGCCTTGTAAAAAGATTGATGCACGCTAAATCTATTGATAGTCCAAGTCCTTACCTTGATAGAGTTTGGAAGTTTGGAGTGTTGGGTGCGAAATCAGGTGTCGTCCTCATCGCTTTTCCAGATTCAAAATTACGAGGTCTTTCGCCAATAGCTCTCTTATTGCTTCTAAGTGCGTTGTTAATAAACAGAAGAAGATTAGCTAGATTTTTTTTCCTTTCCATTTTGACTTATATACGGGTTTTAAAATTTTAATAGAATTCTGAAAAATAAAACGCACTCTTGGTTTATTCAGACATTGGCTGATATTCGGAAATATACGGTAGTTAAAATTTCATACGCTGTAAAAGTTGATAGAAAGGAGAGATTTAAATTTTCAATATTCATAACATATTTGAAGAAAATAATAAACTTAAAAATTTTTTTAAAGTTTTTTAAAGAAATTAATTTTAAAAAAACATATCATTGTATGTTTTTATCAGCTTTTATTGTCGTTGTTTAGATTTTAAAGTCTTCCAATTTACTAAAAAGTTTGTCTTATCACATTTCAAAGAAAACCGTTCAAGTTTCAAATTTCTTTCCAAAAAACGAACATATTTTTTACCCTTTTTATCACGATCTAATAAATCTGTTTCAACACTTAGAAAGTGGAATTCTGCCTCATTTTTTACTCTCAATTGTCGGGAACCCATTTGATAGATTAACAATACTACGACGTATTTTCTCTTCGTTTGACTACAATTTAGAAAATTATACCCCTATTGGAGCGCATCCAACATCTAATTTTTTTTTCCTCTTTAAATTTTTCAGAGCGTAGTTCCAAAAGTGTCAATGACAGATTGCGTAGGGGAATCGAGAATTTTTTGGCAAATATTTCATTTTGATCACGTAATAGAGATACAAAGTGAATTTTTAAGGTATGTTTTTAAAATCAAGTTAACATTTAATGTCACAGTTATTGAAGATCAATCTATAGTAATTTAATGTAATAAGATAAATAAAAATAATAATTGCGTTCTTTTTATAGTGACATGCAAACTAATGTCTTCCTTGTGCGGTATTCAAATCAATGATGAAAATAAAAATAATGATATATAAAAATAATTTAATATACTTTTTTCTCGAATTGAAAAGCTGAATAAAATTATCTTTTGTATAAATTATGCTATGAACACCGAAGATGATATAATTTTTCAAATTCGCTGAATAGTTAATTGATATTTCAAACAATTGATAAAATTTTTGTTGATGCATTTTTCTTAAACTAAACAAATTTTTCTTTCATTCTAAATTAAATTTACTCACATGTGTGGGAATTGTGCCATTACGCTATAGCAGAGTCTCATACAAGGCGGATTAATATGTAAAATCTCGAGATGTAAATGATCAGAAATGCATATCCATTTTTTGTTGCCACCCAAGGAGCTATTGATTTAGTTTACAGAAAAATGTCTTACCTGACCACTTTTCAAAAACATTGTGTGTATTTTTGATGTCTGCTATCACCAGTAATGAACTTAATTTTCAAAAATACGCCATATTAAATTTCTTCTGAATTTTTTATTGGATTGAAGTAAAATATACGTAATATATGTCTGATAACTGCTTTCATCACTAATGAACTCAATTTTCAAAAATATGTTGTTATAAATTTTCCCCAATTTTTTTATTGGATTGAAGTGAAACTGGAGGGCTTAGAAAAATTCCGTTTTATTCATAAATATTCAGGAACAAGATGAAATAGGTACAAAGATTGGACATATTGACAGCACACACAGGAAATAAATCATCGTTAATATAGATCAGAGCCACAACATAAGAAGAACCAGCTCTTGCAGAGATCAGGAGCACAGATACAAAACAGCACTTTTGTTGACAATACATCACTTTCAAAAATATTCAACTCACCGGCTTAATACTTCACTGTACGATCTACATTCCAAACCAACATTTCCCAAGGAATCCAATAGTTAATCCCGGTAGATACAAGACACCTTTGGCAGATTTTCTTGGACAATTTCTACAGCTTCATTTGGCCGTTTCCCAACCCACCAGCTCGGACTTTGCACCTCTCCGTGTGTAAAAATATTCCGGGCACGTGTGACGTCACAGGAAAAATTTACGATACGTCCTTAATTTTTGCCCTAATGTACATATCGACAAGATTCCAGTATTTTTGAGAACTATCATTTCTTCACCAAAGTCTCAAAATGTTTAGCCAACTTACCAAAACTATCGCCATTTTCGTCATTAAAATTGATGGACATCGCTTAAGTTCTCCTTGGTACTTGACGACATTTCTCTAAATGTAATTGCCATCTACATACATACACACTCACATTATATATATATATATATATATATTGGCATTCAATAAGAAGGTGGTTTTACACCTTACAAACATTAAATTTCCATATATTTTTTTAACGCCAAAATTTCACAAAATTCCTGTCAAATTCCGAAGTATTACGAATGGATATAACACCTATATCACTAAATCTGGCAAACTTCTACAACCATTCTTCAAAAATCTATTAAAAATATTGAAAATACTGCTATTGTTAAAAATAGTTTTGAAATTGTTAAAAACATGAAGGAACAAGAGGTATTCTCTATACATGGATATGATTTTGAAGACCTTTTTAACTCAACTTCAAAATTTAATTAAGGTTCCTGCAATTTTATACAATAAATATCATTTTAGTCAAACAATAAAACAGGAAAAATTCAATAGTCTCATTAAACTTGTATTACAAGAGAATTATATAGTTTTTGGTCAAAATCTCTATAAACAAATTCAGGATCTCCCTCAGGGAGGTCCAGCTAGTAATTGTCTGGCCAATTTTTATTTACATTTTTATGAATTAAAAGAGATTGACAATGATTCTTACTTTCTTTTTCGTTACATAGATGATCTAATTATTTTAGGTAAAACTGAGGATTTTAAACCAAATATTTCATTTTACCCTAATTACCTCAAATTATTAAAAACTAATCTTAATACAAATACAGTAGAATTTTTAGATCTCGATTTGCAAATAGTTGACAATAGATTAATTAGTAATATTTATGAAAAAAGAGAGAGATTCGAATTCCATGTAATTAAAATATCATTTTGGAACAGTAATCTACACAGATCCATTTATAGGAATATTTTATTGGGATTTTTATTACGTAATAACAAATTAACCACACATAAAATAGACAAGTTTAATAACATTAAAAATTTCTTCAACAACTGTTTGGATCATGATTATCCAATAAATTTCTTAAATACCTATATACATCACAAATATATTAAACATCTTTGCGAATCGTGATCCAATTTCAAATCCACCACACAACACTAGGTCCACAAAGTCGGCTTGTTAGTGGTCTAGCCGTGAAGAATTTATTTATTTACTTTTACACAGCTTTCATTTATAATCACTCTCTGGACCGTTATACTCCTTTACCATACAACTTATTACCAACCAATTGTTTGCATCCTTTTACATTTTATTACCAATCAAACAATGATTTAAATCTTTTTTCAATTTATATGGTGATGATGTGTTATATTTTTTTCATTTTGAGTATGTGATATACATCTTGAAGCTTAAAGACAATTCCGTCTTACTACTCACATATTTGAATCTTCATTTCTTTGAATTTTGTAAGTAATTTTTATATTTTGATTTGTTGATAATTTTTAGAATTATTGATTTTATTTTTGTAAATTTTATCATTGAATTTTTTTGCATTTTTTAATCATTGAACTCTTTTGTAATTTGGATTTCCCAATGCAGCCTACCAGGAATTATAGAATTTATTTTTATAGATTTTATCGCTGAATTTGTTTGCATCTTTTAATCTTGAACTCTTTTGCAATTTGGATTTCCTAATTCAGCCTACCAAGTCGCAAAGGGGGAAGGTTGGTACCATTAAACTAGTTTAACCCCGCTTAATCGGTCCTCAGCCCGATATTGCTTTTTGACTTGCTGGGTTCCATATTTTAATTTATTTTTCTTCCATTGTTACATTTCTTTCTGGATTTTTGTCTTTTTAAATATTTTAAATTATTCTTTCATAAATTTTCAGTATATATATATATATATATATATATATATATATATATATATATATATATCGTAAGAAGTTGCAGGCACCACAAGCGTCGTTCAGCTTCAATTCTAAAACGGGAAGTGAAGGGAATTTACCTTACTTGGAATTTTTTGCAAGGATTTCTTTGGATCACGAAATATTGGATGGAGGACTTCTAGGGATTTTGGCTTCAAATAGAAAGTATAGAAAAGATTGTCCCTGCATGTTTGAATCCATGGAAATATATATATATGTATGTGTGTCTACAAAAATATTATAAATATTTTTTGTTTTAGGAGGAAGGGTGGGTTGGCTAAAAACTTAAAATTAATTAATAAAACTTAACCGCGTATTATACTGTATTCTTTATTCTGCTTTATACCAAAATTCAAACTTAAAAAAATTCAAAACAGGGAAATACTGGGGAGTCAAAGTTATTGGGGAAAGTAGACTTTTACATTCACCTGCCCCTCGAATCTTTACGCAGTTGTTTGGAAATTTCAAAAGTGTCATGTCAACTCTGACATTATCTCTTTCTCTGGCAATAATCTAAAAGTATAAAATTCGTTGTCAAAATATCCACATATGAGTGCTCATTGATTTATCGTAACGAAACAAACTCTATGCGTATAGTTTCTTGATGAAACTCTTCACGCAGTTTAATTCAAATAAAAGATTTTTTTTCTTTTTCAATGTATCTTGTCTGTCCCTATGATTTTCATTCATTTTATATACACATAATTGAAAAAGAATCTATGTAATAAACTGAATGAAAGTGTGCTCTATTATTAATAAATTCAATATATTTAAAAAATGAAGGAAAAGAGTTATTTCTCTATATTTAATTGATAAATTTGCTTGGATATGACAAAAAGTATTGATAAAATTTATTCATGTATCCTTTTCAGAATATACACAGTATGATACCTAGTTAAATTAAAGTAATTTTTAAACACTTAGTTTTTGAATTGGATAATGCATTTAATTTTCATTGCGCAATATAACGCTTTTATACTAATACAGATGATTCAGAACCCACGAATCAAGCCTTAAATCACCTTAGAATGACGAATAACAGGTTGAGGCACAAACACGGAAAATATATTAGTACAACACAAATTATTGAAGTTCAACAGTGTTTCTCAATCCGTATTCCATGGAATCGGTTGTTCCGGGAAGAAACTTTGAGCGTTTCGGGAAAAACTAAAAAAATCAATTAACGAATGTTGTAAAAAGGGATGTCAAAGCTATGAAAAATAATTTTTTGTGGAATTTTTATGCGCAAACACGAAAGGCAATTAAACGTCTGTATGTGCAGTATCATAAACATAATACAAAATTAATTGCTACGAAAAATAATGTCATATACTGGACTAAGTGGTATAGAAAAACTAAGAAAATTACGATACTATGAATCTTGGGGTAAGGATTTCATTCGGACTTTTATAAATTTTGGGTATCTGTGAACGTTGAATACTCGGATGTAGGGAAAAAAAAGTGCTGAACACATTGTTATTATTTTTCTCGTCATATCTTTGCCGACCAGAAGTTTCCACGCTGATTAGAGCGAAGAAAGAAACCTTGAATGCCGGTAAGATTTATAATAGGGTATGGGAATGGTTTTATCATTTATTTTTCCGATATTGTGGAAATCCACAAACATCACCAAAGTCTACTATTGTATTGAAACAGAGAATATTCTTAAAGGGCATTTTAAACAAAAATGTTTGAACACAAAGACATCACTTAGTATCGATATTTTATTAATTAATGAAAGTAATACTTTAAACTTAAAAGTGTTATTTTAAAGCTAAAGAGTTCCATGCAAAATAAATGTCAAAATTTAATGCTCCACATTTTGAAAAAGATTGAGAACCACTAATATTTTAACATCGTTGACAGATGCTTCATTAAAATTACTTACGATTGAAAATACTTATATTGTTGAGCATTCCCTCTACTAAAAGTAAAGTAAACTTGGAAAAGGAGCCAATTAACTTTGTAGAAGTCCCCGTCGCTTGAAAATTTCGTTGTAGTTGCACGTGAGAGATATATACTTATCACACGTGAGAGATATATATACACACATTTGAACAATTACTATTAAACATTGCTAATAAGAAGCATTTGTAAACGATGCTGCGAATGAACATTCTTTTCTTAGTAGCTACCAAAAGGGCCAACGATGCATATGAACTATAGGAAATATCCATTTTTTTTTAATCAATCAAAAAAATGTGGTTTTAATGTAAGAGGTATTGCATATATGTTTGATGCCTATTTTTACCACTATTGAACTTTATTTTCAAAAATATCATAAGAAATTTCAGTTAAATTTTTTATTTCATTCAAATAAAACATGTATATAAATATTCTATATATCTATTGACTCATGCATTTCCTTAAATTATATGTAACTAAGATATGGCTAAAAAGAATTAAAATCATTCAGAATTTTAAGAAAATTGGGAGGCAACCATTTTTTGCTCCGAGAATTTCGAATTACTACTTCTTAATTTGTCTTCCTTCATGAAATAATTTGAGATCAAATTACTTTAATATTGATTTGCCGTTATTTACCAACAAAATAGCTTCCCTAATAGGTGACGTATTATAATGAAGTAAATTAAAACAAACGCTATTTAATGCTCTGCAAATAAGAGTATCTTTTACGGCAAACTTTTTTGTTCACAACACATTTTTTGAACAAATTTGATTGCTCTTTTCTTGCTTCACATTTTTGACGTTCATTTCTTCTCTGCTCTTTTTTTTAATATAGTATATATTTATCATTAATTTCTTGTGTTTAAAATTTAATACGCTCCTTGTTCTTGTACATTCCAGTGCAAGAAAATGTTGTATTAGTGAGCTTTTAACATTCATAAAATTGTATCTAATGAGTTCAAATTCATCTTGAATACATAGATTTCTTAAATGCTCAAACATAATTTAGCTTGGAAGTTAAATAAAAACATATTTACTTAGATTAAGCTAGATAGTGTTTTTGTTGCATGGTAGACTTTCATAAGTTTGTGTTAGGAAATAAACAAAAAAACGTATGTATTACTGTTAATATTATGTCATTTTCCTTATCAAATTAAATCATTAATAAGGTTAAAAATTAAGAGGTAGTTCAAATGTGAAAATAATTTACTGAAAACAGAAAATTACAATTTGAAAAGGAATTTCAAAGTACTGTGGATTATATCTTGAAATGAAATATTTATAAATAAAAAAAATTATGTAATGATGAATATTGAGATATTCAATACAGGGTTGATATTCATTACCCTGCAGCAGATGATACGAAATTGATACAACCTAATATTTAGAGAAGAGTTGCAGGAAAATGATTCACTTAATTTTTTCAAAAACTTTTCTATTTATTTATTTATAAATATATATAACATTTGAAATCTATACAGCAATAAACATTTTCAACATGAGAATTAAGATTTTTTTCAAAAATCCTTTTAATCCGTGTGACAGCAATAGTTCATATAAAGATACTTAAATACTAAAAAAGATATACTTTATTTTTAAAAAATTATTTATTTACTCGGAGGAGAGGAGGACATCCACATTTCCTTATAAAATAGTAACGGTGGATTAATTATTTACATTAGTATAGTAGTTATTTAAGTTATTGTATAAATTACATATTTGAGAATCTCTTAAGCCATTGACTAATAACTATGACATGTGCAAGAAATTGGGAACAATATTCATATATAATATCTAAATCTGTGTAATGGTGTTGTTAATTAATTACATAAAGCGAAAAAAAGCAATTTTTAGACATTTCTGATGTATTTTGTATGAAATGAATTCCGTTTCATTGGAAAAATTATTTTGTAATGTCCACTTAAAAATAATATTCCAACTATAAGAAGTCCCAGATTTAATCATTGCATTATAATTAATTTTATTTATTTCAAGCTAATAAAGTTTATTTTTTATAACCACAATGATTTTTTCATCCATAAAGCACTTAGACAAAGTTATTATAAAAGCAGATAACATAAAATACTTGAATTTTTAAGCGCACCATGTCTACTATGGCGATACTTCGGCTATTCTAAATGTAACTATAGTTATTAGAAAAAAAATATTGTGGCGCGGTAAACAGAAATGGGTTAACTCACAGTAGAATTATCCGTGATCATTTCTCTTCTGTCTGAAAAGTTCAGGTTTCGAGATATGGCAATTAAATAGCCGAACTAGTCTTAAAAATTAGCTTTATTGAAAACATTACACAAATACCTTCTGGTCCCCTTCAACATACTCCCTTCCCAATCAATATATCGCTGCATAGGAGTTTTCCACTGTTCTAAGCAGTGCTACAGGACATTAGGTGTCACCTTCAGCAAGTCTGCCGTTTTTGACATCACCTCTTCTAAAAACTGAAAATGTATTTCCTTCAATGCACTTTTCACTTTTGGAAACAGGTAGAAGTTGCATGGTGCCAGATTTGGTGAGTACGGTGGATGCTCGAGCACAGTAATCCGTTTGTGCGTCAATAACTGTTTAATAGAGAGCGCATTGTGCCCCGGTGCGTTGTCTTAGTGCTTGATGTTTTGGTACCAG
This sequence comes from Nephila pilipes, assembly GCA_019974015.1. Taxonomy (NCBI): domain Eukaryota; kingdom Metazoa; phylum Arthropoda; class Arachnida; order Araneae; family Nephilidae; genus Nephila; species Nephila pilipes. The sequence continues at coordinate 99,240 of BMAW01113064.1, forward strand.
TTTTGCTCAAACTTTCGTCATATGTAAATCCTAGGTCAAAATATTTCTCATTGTCAATTTGTCTATGTTCTTAAAATCTGAAATCATCCGAACACTCAAATCTCGGTCTTTATACACGATTTCATTAATTTTTTAAATGTTATCATCAGCTCTTGATGTCACAGATCAACAGAGAACGTTCAGTATCTTCCACAACCTATCGACCTTCCGAAAATCGTTTGTTTCATTCAAAATTTTAACTACATGGCATGCAATTATCTTCAAATACATTCTTTAAGAATTTTAGTTCTTACTCATAAAAGAATGAAAATCAAACTGAACTAGTTAGAGGGTCGGAATAACGTGCCATCAGCACCGGAAGCATCAAGGACAACTACATTTCATTCCCACTCTTCCAACGAAACTTAACGGCTTCCGGTTATAAAGCTGTCACGCCTTGTATAGCGCCTTTCACATTTCAAAAACTCTGCACTATAACTTTTCCAGCCGAATGAGCCATCTTCCACTTCTTTGGAGCAGATTCACTAGTAGTAATCCATTGTTTTGATTGTTGCTTGTTTTTAACGTATAATCATGAATCCAGATTTCATCAACTGATACAACTCGACGCGGTAACAATCAAAACTGACCCATGAATCAATGTCTAATTTGTTTTGGCACCGTTTCAGGAATGCTTGAAGTTTGGTATTTTAGTGTCAGAAACCTAAAACCATACTATAAGAAAAATGCAAATATAGATACTTTTTTCTGCGACATGGCACGTGTGTTTATAATTTTAGAACGTTCTGCACCTCAAATAATATACTAACAGATCCCTTTTAAATAATATATCTACATATTTGCTTTAATAATATATCCCCAATTTCAGTGAAGCTTTTTCTATTTTTTTAACAGCAAATTCAAAAAAAAAAAAAAAAAAAAGTAAAATATGAAGCGTTTTAGCATTCCATTTACCTTAAAAACGCGAGAAGTATTTAATTTTTTTTTAAAAAAAAAGTTCATTTTTCTAGTCGGATGAATCTTGGCTACTTTGACGGAGGACATCGCGCAATGACAGTATCAAATTACCATAGCATCGCCTCATAGTCGACAAAAACAGATACTTTTTGAAACACCTTCATAAATTCAACATCAAGTAAATAGAAATAAACTAACTCATATGTTTCAAAGCCTCGAAAAATTTCTTTCTCATTAGGGGTTTTAGTCTATTAATCGAAGATTGAAATCCCGAGTAGAATTTAACGCCGGAATATTATTCCTCCAGCATTCAGTGATTCGCAACCTTTTTAAGTTCACGTATCTATAACGGTTACGGTACCCTTCCACATATCCCAACCTAGAACCTTCCCTCACTCCCCAGATTCATCCAATTCAGATTCAAATCTTCTATAGAAGAAGGTATGTATGTTGATTTAAATAATTTATTTCTTCATTGTATACATTATCGCGAAGATTACAAGCACCGATGGTGCAGAGATACAGCTCACGTTAAAAAAATTCTTGTTACCGTAAGAATTCAAGTTAAATTTTTGTTTAATTATTTTCTGCTATAACATCTAAAACATCCCAAATTAATCTTTCCAGAACAATATTCTGTAATATTCTTATGTGAAATATAAATCCATATGTTTTCAGTCTGAGAGAGTTCTCAGCCATGTATATCTATTCTTAGCCTGTTAATAAATCACGGTATTTAGTTACCTATTCCATGTTTAATGCAACATGTTCCATTGTATAAATATATATAACAGGTCAAACGAAAAGTCCCCGGCCTGACACATAGGTGGCCCTACTAGAATTAAATCCATATGTATTTCAGTTAGCCCTAACCCTCAAAAGATGCGTGTATAAATTTGACAGCAGTCGGATCATTAGTTTGTGAATTATAGCATTTTGAGTGAAGCAACTTTTGTTATTGTGAAAAAAATGGATAAAAAGGAATTTCGCGTGTTGATAAAATATTGCATTTTGAAGGGAAAAAATACATTTGAAGCAAAAACTTGGCTCGATACCGAGTTTCCATCAAGGATTGGTATGCAAAGTTTAGATGTGGTGAAATGAGCACCGAAGACGGTGAACGCAGTGGACGCCCAAAAGAGATTGTTACCGACGAAAACATTAAAAAAATCCACAAAATAATTTTGAATGACCAAAAATTGAAATTAAATAAAATAGCAGACACGCTAAAGATATCAACTGAACGGGTACATCATATCATTCACGAATATTTGGGTATGAGAAAGCTCTGTGCAAAGTGGGTGCCGCGCGAGCTCACTTTTGACCCAAAACAACGACGAGTTGATGATTCGGAGCAGTGTTTGAAGATGATCAAGCGTAATAAACCCGAGTTTTTGCGTCGATATGTGACAATGGATGAAACATGGCTCCATCATTTCACTCCGAAGTCCAATCGACAGTCATCCGAGTGGACTGCACACGATGAACCCGCTCCAAAGCGTGGGAAAACGCAACAGTCGGCTGGCCAGATTATGGCGTCTGTATTTTGGGATGCGCATGGAATAATTTTCATTGACTACCTTAAAAAAGGAAGGACCATCAACAGAGACTATTACATAGCGTTATTGGACCGTTTGAAGGACGAAATCGCCGAAAAACGGCCGCATTTGAAGAAAAAGAAAGTGCTGCTTCACCAAGACAATGCACCGTGTCACAAGTCAGTGAAATCGATGGCAAAAATCCATGAATTGGGCTTCGAATTGCTTCCTCATCCACGGTATTCTCCAGATGTGGCCCCCCTATTTCCTGTTCTCAGACCTCAAAAGAATGCTCGTCGAATGAAGAGGTGATCGCCGAAACTGAGACCTATTTTGAAGCAAAGGACAAATCGTACTACAAAAATATAGCGTATACTTATAGCGTAGTTGGACGGTCACTATATTCCGTGTATCACCCTTGAAGGGAATTTTGTTGAATAAAAAAAAACTAATTTTGCCAAAAAAATGTGTTTTACTATGGTAGGCTGGAGACTTTTCAATTGACCTTAAATATATATATATAATAGAACAGGTTGAATCTATGTATAAACATTTATACAAAATTTGGGAAAAGGTATATTAATGGGATATTTGGAGCAATCTTGGTTCACAAAATTTTGAAAAATCAATCTGAAAATATTTCAAATACAATCTTAAATCCGGAGATGCGTCTATTATTTGCTTATTTATTATTTTTTACGTTTGCCAAGAAAACGCGCGTTCAATAATATTCGAGGAGGAAAATGGCGAAAAATACATTTTTAGAAATTTCACTGCATTCGTCCCCAAAACGACTCTTATAACCTTCTAGTTTTACCATTGTACTATTGAGTAGATTCTTCAAGGTAGTACTTGATGCAAGCCTCGGCATTTTTACCTTTTTTGGAACCAGCAATGTTAGAATTGAAAATCTTTAAAAAATTCTGACTCTAATTTTCAAAAATCTGCTTTTTATTTTAAAAACCGGTTTAATATATATATTTTTAAATTTTGCTGCAGCAATAACCATTTTCTTTAACCGTAACCCTTAACAGCCTCACACGTACCCCATGAGGTGTACATATCACCGGCAGAGAAATGCTGCTCTAATCAATAGTGCTATAAATGCTTTAGCAATTCTCAAATACAAGACATTGTTTGGAGACGGGTTTTAATATTAAAATGTTCGAGATGCTTCCAAATTCCTTTAAATGCCTGTCAAATGACTATGGAATTTGTTGGT